>OY979697.1:60556293-60796806 GCA_963855945.1 Thereva nobilitata
GAAAAATTTAACTGCAAATTCTCCTACAAGCCCTTCTAAAATTAGGAGCTCCTCAGTAGAATCTTAGCATTGGGTAACATGCGCAAGGATCCATCAAAATCGTGAAATTACCACTAATGTTGGAACTAAAACTGCAAATTACCCTATATATTCTGCTGAAACAAAAGGTGCAATAGAAAAATTAATTACTCCTTATATGGAATGGGGCTCTGCCCCCATCCCCCGTTTGGGGGGCTACTGCCCCCCATACCCCCCGTTTTAAGGTTTTATTTTTCCATTTTGGGTTATATTTTCCCATTTTGGGGGGCTACAGCCCCCGTACCGCCCGTTTTAAGATTACCTTTTTGGATTTTGGGTAGTGACAACCCCCACCTTTTAAATAAGAGTTTTCAATATGGCGGTTAACACTTTTCTGCTACTATTACTCGAAAACGGTAAGTGAGCGACAATTTATTTTTTGAAAAAGGGATTCTACAGCCCAAAATACATTAATAAAAAAATTTCAAAAAAATCGGAGGTGGGTCATACTATACTGTAGATTTACCAACGAAAAGATTTGAACTGCTTTTTTCGTTGAGACATTCGACTCTGTTGACATCTTCTATAATAATATTCTACTTGCGCCACTTTCAACATTTTTCCAAGAAAATTGCCTTTTTTCCCAGGAAGACGAGAGAAACCGAAAGAGACTTTTTTCTCAGAAGAGAATTTTTTATTTTCTGTTCCCAACGGGAAATGGAATCATCTTCTTCTATAATAATATTCTAGTTGTGCCACTTTCAACAATTTTCCAAGAAAATTGCCTTTTTTCCCAGGAAGACGAGAGAAACCGAAAGAGACTTTTTTCTCAGAAGAGAATTTTTTATTTTCTGTTCCCAGCGGGAAATGGAATCATCTTCTTCTATAATAATATTCTAGTTGTGCCACTTTCAACAATTTTCCAAGAAAATTGCCTTTTTTCCCAGAAAGACGAGAGAAACCGAAAGAGACTTTTTTCTCAGAAGAGAATTTTTTATTTTCTGCTCCTACCGGGAAATGGAATCATACCAAGAAGCATGTCGGTAGCTAGCCGCTCCATATCTTTTTTGTGCAGCCATGTCATTAGAAGGAATGAGTCGAAAAGCTCTAAAAGCTCATTCACCTACCCCACGCATTCCCGGTAAAGTGTTTGTGATACGTTCTTACATCTTCTAAATATATAGAGACCCTTGGAAGATATTGCTGCTACATTGGAATTTTTTATGTCGATTTTTTTTTTACATAAAAATGTTCCTTTATACATAGGCGTATAATACGTACCCGAAATTTAAAAAAAAACATATGGTTTTTGAGTTAGAGATACAGTGAGCGTCAAAAGTGAGTCGACCTATAAAAATTTCCAAAATAGCACCAAATTTTTTGTATTTTTTGGCGAATTGCAGACGTTTTGTTTTATTTTAACATATTTTTCAAAATATAAGTGAAAAAATTTTTTTTTCTTTAAACCGGGTTTTCTCAAAGTAACTATTTTTGCCGCTTAGTCAAGATATTTCGAGTTATACTTAACCGATCTTGTCGTAGTTTGTCTTGTTTTGTTCCTAAATTATATATCTACTAAACATACCAACATTTTTGAATTTTGTTATTCCTCCTCCCCTTGGAGGGAGGGGGGGGATTAGAGGAGTCTGTTTTACCTTTTTTTGAAAAATATGCTGTCAAATTTTTATTTTTTGACCAAATTGTTATATTTTGGTACCGATTGTAGAAAATAATGTCTTATTTAATATGCTTCTCTTGTTTTTTTTCATACATCTGGAAACAAAGTTATCGTGAGCAGTTTTTTCGTTAAATAAATGTTTTTTTTAAATATGTGAGGGTTCTTTCCCTCTGTTTAACGAACTTTTAAAAATAACGAAAGTTGAGAAAGAAGAAAAAACTCTATATGTAGCTGTCTAGTTTTTTCTAATTATGTTTATATCGCTGACATGCACTGAACTGTTTTTTATTTGAAAACCGATTAAAGTTCATAGGACGGAGGAACGAGACAACGATAGTTTTTGGTGCCACTTTTTTGTATGGCATTTTGCTTATTTAGCAGTCCATATCTATATGTCAGTTATATCCATATTTGACCCTTCCATCCTACCTACGAATACGAACTCCTTCCTAAAAGCTTCTTGTGGAAGGCCTTCAAACTTTTCGCGCTGGGTTGTTTTTGCTTGATCGGAAGAGAATTTTTTTACAGAAGAGAATTTCGTTTTGTGTTTGATATTTTTGCTATTTTATTAATTATTTTATTTATGTTTTGAAGGATTTTTTTATACAAGATTATCAATGGTTATGGTTTGTAAAAATAAGTTCGACATTTTGACCGTTTTAAGGGGAAATTCACCGCCCAACCGTAGCAGCCCCGTTGACCACGACCGATCATTAAACATAACCCATGAAGAAAGCTACGATGTTAATTATTCAATGGACAAATCGAGTAAAGAGGAGCATTTCAAGTTTTTCATAGAGAAGGGCGAGTTTGAAAAACTCGTCACAAAAAAATATTATACTCGGAGGACGGCAAAAGGACGATTGTAACGGTGTCACTTGACCGTTGCCGATATGAACAATAAAAAACAATGCGGATCAGGTCACAGGTTTTTTAAATAAAAAAATTGTATGGTTCGGTATAAATTCATTTATTGCTAATTGCTTTTTTTTAATACGATTCAGAGCGGTGGCATTGCCCACAGACGAACTTCAAAGTTTTTAATAGTGCGATAGTTTTCTTCGAGCAAGTGGCATTGACCACCATTAGCATAGGGTTAGATAGAAGACGCGTATTTACCGGCTTATTTTTGTTAGGTTAGCATAGGGGAAATAAAAATAAAAAATAATAATAATTTTTTTAACAAATTTGGGAGATAAATTACTTATTCAATTGAAGAATTGAATAGGTAATTTTGAGGAAATTTTTTATTATACTTGAGCGCAATTGCCTCAAGTCGAATAATTAATTTTTCATAAACTTTCTACTAACTAGCCAGGGAATTTGCCCCAGTAAAATATTTGGATACATATTTAAACTTTTTTAAGAGATAAAAATTGAAATTTTAAATATAAAAGACTTTATTTTGATTTAGTCAAATCTTGCATTTATCTTAGATAAATTTAAGGAATAAAAAAAGCAATAAGCAATAAATGAATTTATACCGAACCATACAATTTTTTATTTAAAAAACCTGTGACCTGATCCGCATTGTTTTTTTATAGTTCATATCGGCAACGGTCAAGTGACACCGTTACATGGTCCTTCGAGCCGGATCGGGTTGCAGATAAATTACTTTATTGTTTATTGCTGCATATTTGATTTGAGTGTTCAAATATTTTTGTTGTTGTTTGTTTGTTTTTTTTTGTTGAATCTACTAACCCAATAACCTACGTGTAAAGATGAAGGGCAAACTACAACAACAGAAGGCGATTCAAAAGGAGATTGAGCAAACAATTTCAAATTATAGAAAAACTCCAAAGGTCAGACGAACACAAGGATACATAACTGCAAAAATCGATAAAATTAAAGGTTTATGGGTGAGATTTGAAGACAACCATTTTGATGTGATTGGCGAAGACGCAAGCAGCGTGAAAGATGAGAAGTTGCAAGGTATTTTACAGACATATGTAAATGGCACAGTATTTCAAGATGTGATTGAAGTATGTGATGAATTCTTGGGTGACCTACAGGACACGCTAAATGAGCAACAAGACTCGACTTCAGAAAATGAACAGCCAAATGTACAAAATATCCCTTTGAAGTTGCCAACGGTGGAAATACCAAAATTTGACGGGCAGTATACTACATGGCAAGCGTTCCACGACAGGTTTACATCATTAATACATAATAATGATCGTCTGACTCCAGTGGACAAGTTGCATTATTTGAAAGGTAGCCTTATGGGAGAGGCACGTAGAGATCTCGACGCATTCGATATGACCTCCGCAAATTATATGGCTGCCTGGGACTTATTATGCAAACGTTACAACAAGAGAAGATTGCTGATATATGCCCAACTAAAACGTCTTTTCTATCAACCTAAGCTCATGCATGAATCGTACAAAGACCTGCGAACGACGGCAGATGATTTACAGCGCATTCGACATGCCCTGCAGGTGTTAAAAGTGAATATATCTGAGTGGGACGATATTGTTGTCTTCGTAACATCACAAAGATTGCCAGAAAAGACGAGGAATCAGTGGGAGGAATTGATATCCAAATCGGATGAATTGCCTTCATTAGAAGATTTCACTACGTTTCTCGAAGAACGACACAGAACTTTGGAAGCAATAAAGGATGTCAGCACACACAAGCCCACACCACAACATAAAGGTTCAGATAGAGTGCGCAACAGAACTACAAATTGCTATGTGAATGAAGAAAAAGGTTGTCCTTTGTGCAAGGGGAACCATCATCCACAGTATTGTAGGTACCTACAACGCAAATCTCCTGCTCAAAGGAGCAGATTAATAAAGGAAAATAAACTCTGTTTTGACTGCATAGGAAGTCATCATGGTAGTCCATGCCAATCGAACAAAACCTGTCCGGTTTGCAAGGAAACGCATTCCTTACAACAATGCGAGCGATTCCAGGAAATGGACATAGCCAAGAGACGTAATCTGACGAGCAAATCCAGACTATGCTATAGATGCCTGCGACCGCATCACAGCAGAGTATGTCCCAGCAGCAATAGATGTTTCAAATGTGGAAAGGGACATCACTCGTTACTACATGAAGATATTAAAAATGAAGTGGCCACTGACACGCAGCAACCAGAAGTAACGACGTGTAATTATATTGAGGATTCAACTGAAGGTATGCTAGCTACAGCTTTAGTGAAGGTGAGGAACAAGAAGGGCAACAGTATAACCCTGCGAGCAGTGATCGATCCGGGGTCCCAAAGCTCATTTTTGACCGAAGCAGCATACCAAACGCTACAGCCAGAAACATTACCAACCACGATGCAGATAAATGGGTTGGGTTCAGAGAAGGTAGCATCGTCTAAGAAGATCGCCTGTTTTACGTTAGAAGCCACTACTCGAGCTAATTATGAAACGGCCATACAAGCATATGTCGTCAAAGCCATAACGAACATATGCCCACCGAAACGAACCAAATGGCAGGACTGGTCTTACATCGATGGATTGGAATTAGCAGACCCAAAGTTCACCGACCAAGGACGAATCGATGTTCTTCTTGGAGTTAAGGTGTACGGGAGCATCATTGAAGATGGAATACGCAAGGGACATTACCAATCACCAACCGCACAGAAGACTAGCCTGGGATGGATAATATTCGGAGAAGTAGCAACAGAACCAACCCAGAATAATAACATAAGTTTTTCAGGGTTCACAATCCCAGAAGCTAATGACTTATACATGCTGAGCCAACAAATAAGAAAATTCTGGGAATGGGAAGAAGTGTCAGAAGAAAGGAAGATGACAAATGAAGAAAGGGATTGTGAATTATTTTACGAAATGACTACAAAACGTTTGCCCAATGGGTCATACCAAGTAAAGTTACCTTTTAGAGGAGGCACACCTCCAGAGCTTGGAGAGAGCAAGGGCCAAGCAGCTTCAAGATTTAAACAATTAGAAAAGAAGTTGATTCAAAGGCCAGACATACAGGCACCTTATGCTGAATGCCTGAAGGAATACATTACCATGGGACACATGAATGCGGTAACGATGAAAAAAGAACGGGCATACTATATGCCACACCATGCGGTGTTTAAGGAGAGCACAACAACCAAGGTCAGAGTGGTTTTCGATGCATCGGCCAGATCCTCAAATGGACGAAGCTTAAACGAACAAATGTTGACTGGTCCAACTCTACAACCGAAACTATATGCCACCCTGTCCAACTGGAGGAAACATAAGTATGCGTTGACAGCAGACATCGAGAAGATGTACAGGATGATCCTTCTCGACCCAACCGATAGAAAGTACCAAACTATTTTATGGAGGGAACATAGTAGCGAGCCCATCCAAGAATATCAGCTAAATACAGTGACGTTTGGTACCACCCCAGCACCATACTTAGCGATCAAGACTCTTCAACGACTTGCGACAGATGATAGAGAACAATATCCAAAAGCATCCAAGGTAGCCTTTTCAGATTTTTATGTAGATGATGTTCTGACTGGTGCAGATACCATAGAAGAAGCATTAGAAATACAAAATGAACTAATAAACCTATTGAAGGGAGGTGGATTCCATCTAAGAAAATGGGCAGCTAATCACCAAGCTCTATTAGAACAAGTACGCCCAGAAGATCGAGAAATACAACTTCCCCTTAACTTGGATGAGGAAAATCACATCAAGGCGCTTGGTATCTTGTGGCACCCAAATCAAGATTACTTCTCGTACGCAATCAAGGAAGCAGAATTCAATAAAACAGCGACGACTAAAAGACAGATACTATCCGAGGTAGCGAAGTTATTTGACCCTCTCGGATGGATATCTCCCTGTGTGTTGGTCGCAAAAATTATTATGCAAAAATTGTGGTTGGCCGGACGAGATTGGGACGAAACGGCTGGTGAAGAAGTGATAGAAGAATGGAGTGAATTTAAGGGCCAGCTACACCATATTGTAGAGTTAAAACTGCCTAGATGGATAAACATGTATCATGCCGTGCCTACATACCAATTACATGGTTTCTGCGATGCGTCCACGCGAGCTTTTGCCGCAGTAGTATACATACGCACGATAGGCAGTGATGGGACGGTTCATGTTAACCTTATCGCATCTAAGACACGAGTAGCACCCATAAAGCCCACCTCATTGCCACGACTAGAGTTGTGTGGAGCGGCCCTATTGAGCCGACTAATGAAGCAGATTCAAGTAGACATGAAACTTGAGCACGGGCAGAGTTGGTGTTGGACTGACTCAACGATTGTTTTAGCCTGGCTAAGAGGACTCCCAAATCGATGGAAGACATTTGTGGCTAATCGTATAGTGGAAATCACAGAAAATACCATCAACAGTTCATGGCGATACGTGCCGGGCAAGGAAAATCCGGCAGATTTGGCGTCCAGAGGAATAATGCCATCGAAAATAGCAACCGCCTCACTATGGTGGCAGGGACCTAAGTGGTTAAAGGACCTCGAAGACACTTGGCCAAAGGGCGACATGAAAGAATGGAAAACGGATCTGGAGAAAAATAATAACACAACCGCAATGATGAACAACGCAGAAGAGCAAGATTGGTTGAATCGTTTCTCATCATATACAAGGACAATACGAACCATAGCATATTGTATGAGATTTTTCCAACGATGTAAGGGAAATAAGGAAATGGACAACCCACAGCTAACTGCAGATGAATTAAATGATGCCAGAGCACGGGTAATTCGACTAGTGCAAAGGTACATGTTTCCATCTGAATACAATCTGCTACACCGAGGAGAAACAATACAAAGGAACAGCCAGTTGATTAAATTAAACCCATTCCTCGCAGCAGATGGAACCATAAGAGTAGGAGGTAGATTACGTAATGCAAGGATTTCGTATAATCAGAAACATCCAATGATCTTGCTGCCCAACCATCACATTACTAACATCTTAGTGGATTTTTACCACAAAACCACGCTACACGGCGGACCCCAGTTAGTTTTGAATTCCCTAAGAACACACTATTGGGTTATTAATGGGATGTCCGCAGTAAAGAAGAGGATCCAAGGATGTCCAAGGTGTATCAGATTTCGCGCAACTCCACCAACGCAGATCATGGGAGATTTACCAGACGCTAGACTTGCACAGACGTATCCTTTTCAGAACGTCGGGTTGGATTTTGCCGGACCAGTAGATTTGAAGATGTCAAAGCATAAAGGATCAAAAATTTATAAAGGATATTTTTGCATATTTATATGTATGACGACTAAGGCTACACATATAGAGGTAACTTCCGACATGTCATCTGACGCTTTTGTAGCTGCATTTAGGAGATTCGTGGGAAGAAGGGGCTTATGCGAGAATATCTATTCCGATAATGGAACTAATTTTGTTGGAGCCAATAAGATATTACGAACCCAGTTCAAAGAAGCCATCGACAGAGCATCAGCAGTAGTGGCTCAGGAAGTAGCACACCTAGGAATTAAATGGCACTTTAATCCACCTGCTGCCCCACATTTTGGCGGCCTATGGGAGGCCGGAATCAAAAGTATTAAATTTCACCTGAAGCGAGCTACAGAAGGCAGAATATTTACTTTTGAGGAGTTAAATACATTATTAATTCAAATCGAATCGTGTTTAAACTCGCGACCTTTATGGCCACTATCAGCAGATACTTCAATAGTAGATGCGTTAACCCCGGGCCACTTCCTAATAGGAAGAAACATGCAAGTGGTACCAGATCCAGAGTTACAAGAAAAACACAACTATGTAGATAGATGGAAATATATTCAGCAAACACTGCAATATTTTTGGAAAAGATGGTCTAGTGAATATTTATCACAGCTGCAACATAGGCAAAAATGGCGCACCAAACAACCGAATGTAAGCATCGGTCAAGTGGTCATTATGATTGAAGATAACCGGCCACCAGCTCAATGGCCATTAGGTAAAATTATCGAAGTTCATCCTGGAGAAGATGGACACATCAGAGTGGTTACTCTACAATATAAGGCGACGCGCATTAAACGTCCTATCAGCAAAATATGTCCGTTACCTGCATGAAGGGACCAGGAAATATGTGTATGTGTCCGTCTGAAAAGTGAAGTCCATAACTAACATTAACCAAAAAATTAATTGTGATTTTTAGTCTTACAGAATCTTAAATTACCAAATGGAGTTTCAACAAGCTTTGGACGATGGCCTGAGTGACGTCCTAGATCTGTGGCCGTTTGGAGACCCACAGATTGACGAGATGCTGAGAGATGTTCCTCCGCTGGAAGATTGGGAACTGGATCTATTCCTTCCTGACACGGATGACATCCCAACAACCCCCGGGAAGAACCTCGATCTGCGAGATTTATCGCCAGTAGCACCGCGAGGTACCATCCCACGTACTCCAGGGAGAGATATGCCGACGCTAGAAGCGTCACCCACAGCACATCAAGGCACAATCCCACGCACTCCAGGAAGGGACATCCAAATTCCAGAGTTATCGCCACGAGCTCCCCGAGGTACTATCCCACACACTACAGAAGAGGGCATCCATATGCGAGATTTATCGCCGATACCATCCCAAGGCACCATCCCAAGGACTCCAGGGAGAGATCTCAACATGCAAGATTTATTGCCACCACCAAAGAGATCTCTCAAAGTGCGAGATTCATCGCCGCCACCACAAAAAAGATCTCTCCAAGTGCGAGATTCATCGCTACAAAAAGAGAGAGATAGCAAAGTGCGAGATTTATCGCCTCAACCAAGTACGTCGGCTCAGAGTCAAGAAAGAACTCTCCCAAAGGTTGCATCAGGTAATGCCACCAGGAACTTGGAGGATCGGAGAGCAAACCCAACCATCTCGCCAGTAAGAAACCTACCAAGCACATCAGCTCAGTGTCGAGACAGAGATCTGCCGCGGGTTACACCACTAACCGGAACAAAACCGACCAGCGGGCTGGACAACAAGATGTACACCATTCCGACGCGGGAAGGAAAATTCTTCAACATCACCTATCAGCAGTACCAGTCAATACCATTCCAACACATCAGAAATGGACGACGGAAAAGGTATACGGTGTTTTTGGGAGAGACGCATAAAGTGGTTCTAAAAATTAGAAACAATAAGTTAGTTTTTCAGGGATACACTGAAGTCAAATCAAAAAGAAATTGAATTCCGTTTAATTTAATAAAAAAAATGATTACTTGAACTAAACATGATTGAATTATAAATAGAATTAAAATAGATTAAATACAAATAAATTAAATGAATTACAATAGGTTAAATATAAGTGAATTTGGAAATAGATTTAAGAATATTTGCAATGAATGAAACTCAATGAAATAATAAATATACATATAAAAAAAAGGGGGGAAATCTTGAACTTCGCATGTTACAATTATGTTTGATGAGACACATCAAAGAGAGGGGAGAATGTTTCGGTCCGAAACACTCATTTGAATAGTAATGCTAAAAAGAAAAGAAAAAAAAGAGAATTAATTAAAACATAAAAATATAAAATAAACATAACCTGATAATTCCGCTGCAATCAATTAAAATAATCATCCTTGGTATTAATTCTATAGAACCTAAAAATAAAAGAAAAATATTTAGTCGATAAACAAACAAGAAAGCTAATAATGACAATTTCATAACAATTCCACAACAAAAAAAAACACTAATAAGAGCATAACAAACATTGAACATAAATGTAAACAAACATAAGAAATAAGTTAACACACAACATAAAATAAATCACTTAATTTAAATTGATATAAATATACTCACCATAAACAATTTAATTATAATAATTCTTTAAAAAACACTACCAAAAAAAAGAAAAACCGAAATTAAAAACACTTAGTAAAAACCGAAGTAAAACACTGCACTAGTAACCAAGAAATTACACAAATGTCAAAATACTCTTGTCAGAATAAACAGCTGACCAGAGTACTAAAATTTGAAATAATTCAAAATAAACCAACGACATAACTCGTCGCCATATTTTTGATACTTAGCCCAGTTAAAATTTAGACCAAATTTGTGGTCTCTATTGCATGGTGGGGAACAGCCGGGGGAAATATAAACCCGAAGCTAGCACAGTGCGGGGCTTTTTTTCAGTACGATTCAGAGCGGTGGCATTGCCCACAGACGAACTTCAAAGTTTTTAATAGTGCGATAGTTTTCTTCGAGCAAGTGGCATTGACCACCATTAGCATAGGGTTAGATAGAAGACGCGTATTTACCGGCTTCTTTTTGTTAGGTTAGCATAGGGGAAATAAAAATAAAAAATAATAATAATTTTTTTAACAAATTTGGGAGATAAATTACTTATTCAATTGAAGAATTGAATAGGTAATTTTGAGGAAATTTTTTATTATACTTGAGCGCAATTGCCTCAAGTCGAATAATTAATTTTTCATAAACTTTCTACTAACTAGCCAGGGAATTTGCCCCAGTAAAATATTTGGATACATATTTAAACTTTTTTAAGAGATAAAAATTGAAATTTTAAATATAAAAGACTTTATTTTGATTTAGTCAAATCTTGCATTTATCTTAGATAAATTTAAGGAATAAAAAAAGCAATAAGCAATAAATGAATTTATACCGAACCATACAATTTTTTATTTAAAAAACCTGTGACCTGATCCGCATTGTTTTTTTATAGTTCATATCGGCAACGGTCAAGTGACACCGTTACAACGATTGAAGAGTCAACGATTGGAGAATGTATTTGATCCCGCTGTATATCACAAGTATTTTCAAGAAAAAATATTTGACCAAACCTCGCTCTCGTGCGCGTTTATTACTAAACATGTCAGCGTCAACATGCAAATGACAAAGGGAATATTCCAAGGTAAGTGAAATATATCCATATATTTTTAATGGGTGCCTTCCATTTAGACACAGTGTGTCTAACAGGGTGTTCCATCAACGGCAAAAATGTGCACCGCCGGGTGAAATATATTTAAACACGACGGTGATGGAACACCCTTTTAGACACAACTGTGTCTTTCTGTGTCTAAATGGAAGGCACCCAATATATTTTTTTCGAATTTTTTTTATAATATTAATAAACAAAAAATCTATACCGCGCGAATATCTCGATTCCCTCTCGTTTTCCCATGTACAAGGGGGACGGTTTGGAAACCCGACTCGTTTTCTCTCCACTCAGCCAAGACGAGTTGATGAAAGAGCGCTGTACCTTCGGATCAGCCATCTCTCTCTTCTTCCTTTACCGGCAGCAATATCAGTCGATGGATTTTTGCGTCGATAAAAGAAGGTGCATTATATTTCTGATAGTTATATCAAAGGATTCCAACGAGAGAAAGTCAGTTATGGGCGTCCCTCATCTTTTATCAATTGACGATGCAGTTATCATCAAACAGGCTCGATGATCATGTTTTCCACATTTATAACGCCGGATGATTCTCTTTAGACTTTTTTTGTCGCTGCTTTCTGGTCAAATGCCAAAGGTATATCGATATTGCGCCCCGAGGCTACACTTATAACAAAAAGGGAGAGAGAGAAAACTAGAAACAGGAAATGGACTCTTTGAATTCGTCGTAACCCTTTCCGCGATTCTACAATATTTTTTTTCCTCCCTCCCTCCCTCTCGCGCTCACTTCTTGTCTCTTACTCACTTCATGAACTTTATAGTCAACCGATAGTCTTTATAGTCAACCGGGCAGTCAACCGGTTCTCGCATTTCTTGTTCTATATTTACTTCATGAATATTATTTTACCGCAGGTTATTGTCACTGTGGGAGTAGGATAAAAATTGAAATCAGCAAGTTCTTGGAATCTGATGACTTTGTGGCAACATGTCATTTGGAGCTTGGCAAAGGAAAATGTGGGAAATATTATGTGCGCAAGGCACAACGGGAGGAACTTGCCAAAGAACTTAGAACAAACAGCGTCCATGCAAAAAGAGCTGAAATAGCTAAGGGAAAATGGCCCCAGGAAGGAGAACCGCCTATGCTCTATTCGTCGAATGTGATGCACCAGATCAAGCATGAACAGAAACAAAAATCGTACATAGACAAAGATCTGTTCAAGTCGCTAGAGCATTTGAAATATGTAAAATACCCAGGATGCATTGAGAGTATAGGGTTTTCTCCTTTTTTCATCCAGTACAGGACAAATGAGCAGCTCAAAGCTTACCAAAAATTACAAAAAGAGTCCGTACATAGTAGCCAAAAAAAAATTATTGCCTGCATTGACAGCACTGGTGGAGTGGTAACTCCCATTCATCGGGGCGCAGATGTGCCGCGTAAACATATATTCCTGCACAGCATAGCTATCACGCATTCAGAGGTGCAATTTACCATTGCTCATATGCTATCAGAGGACTCTCATGCGCAAGCCTTGAGCAACTGGTTACTCATGCTAAAAAGAGCTGGGTATCCAGACGCAAATGTCTACGTTAGAGACTGGTCAAGAGCTCTGCTGAATGCCATAGCAGCGTCGTACACACCGTTTAAAAATATTGTGCAATATGCAAATGCACTTGAAGGCGGAGGCAAGCCTTCAATGTACATCAGAATTGATGTTTCGCATACATTGAAGAAATTTTCTAGATTTTTTGGAGGTACTCGCCAGAGAATTAAAACCTTATTTATGGGGTCCATTGGTCAACTGATTATGAGCGATACAGTAGAAGATTGCGAGAAAATAATAAAATCGTTATTCATAATCGCCTTGGCAGAAACTGATGGGAAGAATCCGAATGGTAGTAATACCATTTGCCAGACTGCGAAAGATTATTTGACAAGTACAATTACGGGTAATTTTTTTTATTTGAACACTATTTTTTTAGGTTTTTTTTGTATACATTTTATTGGTTTTTTCCCATAGATATTCGTATGCCTGATGAAGTGGATGAAGAAGAAGACAACGATTCAGAATTTATTAATTATGAAAATGAGGAAAATGCAATCATTTCTACTGAAAATAGAGCCAATAGTTTATGGTTTCAGTGGGGTCTGCGTATATTAGACTCAGTTAAAAATTCACTGGATAAAAATGACAGCGGTGCCGGTGTGAATGCTCATATGAATGCTAAATTTCCTACCTACCTATTGAAGGATGTCGAGTTGCTGCCTCTTTGGACAAATATTACCGCAAAGCATTACGGTTTCCCTGGCGGAAATTTAACGTTTTCGACCGGCGCTATGGAAAATGAGCACAGGAAGTTGAAACAACAAATTTTCAAAAAACAGGAATTGCCAACGCGTGCAGATGTTTTTGTAGACAGGCATATCGATTATTTGCAGGGCAATTCTAAAATAATTGCATCAAAAATATGCAATCGGATAAATGATGCAAGCGATTCGGATGATGTTTCAGTCCAGGAATGTCCTTCGGAAATTACTTGTGCCTGCTGCTTCAAAAATGTACGCAAAGGAATATGGTGCATCATTTGTTGCTTGCTAGTTCATCCAATTAATGAATGTTCCTCGAAAAACCTGAATGATGAAGGTCGGCAAGACGGAAGGATTTGCAAGAATTGCCTCATGAGACCTGATTTGAACGATATTTTAGCCCTTGGAAGTTCCGATAATTGGAAAAATCAGGGTCGGCAAAACGCGAAGGCTGATGAGATTGCTTCGAGACCTGTTAGCGGTCCGCTGGGTGAAAATGGATACCCTGAAAGTCTGATTTGCCCCACCTGCAATAATGAAGTCGGTATGGTTCATTGTTGCTTTGAGGGCAAAAAATTTGTACATGCTATAGAAACATGTTCAATTCCTTATCCGGGTGACGAAGAGGGCTATGGCCAGAGAAGGATTTGTATGCTCTGCTCTCGAAAAGATCCTACACCTGCTGCTGAAGATATTTCCCCGTGTCAAAATGACACTGTCACAAACAATTGTCCTTCCTGTAAAAATGAGGTTGGAAACGCCCACTCCTGTGTTGCATGCAAGATATTTGTCCATGCCATTGAGACTTGTTCGCAACCTTTCCAAAGAGATGAGGAAGGCCACAGGCAAAGGCGAATCTGCAATGCGTGCATAAAAAAACCGTGCAGCTATAAGAGGAAAGTGGGAGATAAGGCACAAATCGAAGGGCCGCAAAAGAAAAAGAAAATTCCGGGACTCTACCTCGGACAGAAAAAAAGCACCCTGAAAGATATTTTGACCCTTCGAAAACACATTAAGATACCAGTCATAAAAAATGGTGGCACTGTCAATTTGTCTGCGGTCAAAATTGACAAGCAGGATGTTATAATCAGGAAAACGTGCGCTGCCGACGCAATGTTACAATTATTATTGGCTGGCGCTCATGATGTAAAGATGATCGAGGAAAAGGCAAGTTTTCCCTATTTTCTACCTTCCATTCTTCAACAGTGGAATTTTCATCAGTGTAATTTTTGTTTTTATATTTACAGATTCGAGATAAATCGGATGAAAGTACTTTTTTTAAATTGGTTTCCCACGCGAAAACTAGTGGGCTTTCCCAATACTCGTACCAGCTTAGAGGCCTTGCTATGGTGCAGTATTTTCAATTCAAGGACCATCCGATTACTCCGGGACTGAAGATCCTTGATTGCAATGTCAATGTCGGAGTACTCGCAGATAAAATATTTTCGTCAATGCCTAGCTCCAAGGAAAGTATATTCTGCGATAAAGGATGTTCGCCTGTATATGCAGAGCAGGTATCCTATAAGAGCCCCCCCCCCCTTCAATTTGCAGAGTTCGATTCTCAATTCTTTATTGATTGCTATCAACAGCGGTCGTACCCTTATTGTAAAAATAAATTGAGGAATCGAATTTGCGGAGGAAAATTAATACGGAATATCTCCTTTGGTAATTAAACTAAAAATACTAATTAATACTAAAAATACTAGTGATAAACAAAAATATACTTGCATGACCCGCCAATCTTCGGAATTAATATTTAAAATAATTAATCAATCGGTAACAATAATTGTTTCAGGTGACATTGTTATTATTGATGTACGACATTCCTCCGAATTTTGATATCCCTGGAGACGGCCAAAATCAATTAAAGCTCTTTGGCATAGTTAATTATATGGGACGCAGAAAAAATACAAGAGAAGGGGATAGCGAGGGGCACTATACAGCTATTGCCAAAAGATGCGATAACACCTGGTGGTTGTATGACGACTGCGGCGGTACAACCAAACAGATCACAGGTGTTAAAAAAATTCAGCCTGCTCTAATCTTTTTATGTAAAGAAATAAAAGAATAAATTATAAGCAATTTCTTAAGAATTTTGAATTATTTAAATAAAGACATTATTATTAAGACATTATTAATAAGTCATTCTATGAAGCAAAAAAGGTGCATTCATTTATTATAATTATTGGTACCCCTCGCTTTCACTCCCTCCCTCTCCTCTCTCTCTCTTTTCTCTTGCTCTCTTGCCAAAAAAATTGTTAAAAAAATATGTTTATTTATTAACCTAAATTATTATAATTATTGGTAATAAATTTCCTCTACAATTTCCAGATACTTACTGCGATCCCTGTTGAAATTAACCATGTCCGGTGTAGGTTAATATTTAAGGTGGAGTAATTTGTTTATAATTTTCGCCAGGGAGCGTTAATAAATTTTATTGTTCCATTAATAAATTCTAATTAATATTTGGTACCTGTTCTAGGGATTTTTTTCGCGTCCGGTGCAGGTTAAACTTAAGCTAGATAATTTGTTAATAACTTTTGATGGGCAATGTTAATAAAATTTTTTCCAACGGTAATAAATTCTAATAAATGGTTAATAAATTATGCCATAGGTTTTTTTGGGCCGGGCTAAAATGGCGGGGCCAGCTTAAAAGTGCTTTGAAATGTATTGAATATTTGACCATTGACTGTTCATAAAAATTCGAAAGACGTTGGTCCTGGAACATTCAGCAACAACAAACGCAAAAAGAAACATTCACGTTGTTTTGGATGTACTGTGTAAAGTCGTCCCAATGCCTTTGCCTTCAATAAGCGTGCGATAGTGTTGGATGTGGCTTCCATTTTTTACCTCATTTGTTCCATTTATAATAGCGGGGGGCGTCGGTATATAACAATGTTGTTGCGAATTGTCCGAAAATATCAGGTTTTTGGCACAGTGTGAAAAATTCAGTAAGTGTAGTTTTTGGTGGCTGGAAAGCTCGTTGGAGAGCATTTTCTTCAGTGAAATATACACGTTGACCGTTTTCAAGATGTACCACAATCTGAGGCATAATGTAAAAACTCAACATTTATATATTTTCTTATTAACACTTGATTTAATCGTACCGGTATCATACCGTATCGGTTTTACGCATTTTTCGGTGGAAGTATATAAAGAACAATGGATGCTAATATTTTACAGGTTTCCCAATGTTCACAAATACTACAAATGTTGAAGGTAATCCAGATGAGAATGATGGAGAATATGATCTTGCGCCTTAAAGATGTTAATAAGATAATGTTTAAGTGTAATTTTCAATTATCTATATAAAAATCAATTGCCGTGCGTTGGTCTTACAAAAACTCGGAAATGGCTCGCTTCAATACAGGGGTGGTTTAAAAAAATAAGAAAAACCCAAAGGAACTACAGAAAAATATAAAAAAATTGGTAATTTTGGGATTTTTCACCTCACATAGTTTCAATAGCTTCATGGCCTACCTATATATTGTTTGACAGCTGCGTAAATGTGAAATTGTCATTATATTGGGGTTTTTGAGAAATTGCCGATTTAATTTAATGAGGGTCACAAGCACTATAAATTGATTGGTTGATTGGATTGGTAATAGATTGTTTTCCACGTCCTACAGGTTCTGGAAATTGAACTTCATCCCGGAATTTCCAGTAGTTACGAAACATTTGGCCTTTTCGGTGAAGTGTGACAAGTCCTTTACATTAGCTGCGATCCATCGGGCGATTTTTTCGACTCGCAAGTACTTGCGAGTACCTACATCACCAGTTTTGAGTAGTTTACCAGTCCCAATGGATCGGCTATTGAATAGTTTTGCTAATACATATCTCCTGAAATCGTTCGAATTTCCAAATGAAGTCATTTGCTTCCGAGTTTATCGTTATTTGAACTAGCTACTCTCAGGATTACTTTGGCACTAGTTCTGATACTAGCCAATTTCCCCCTACTACTAAAACTATTACTATTTTCTAAGTAGACAATTTACTAATATTATATTATTTAAAATTACAAGATTTTTGCTATTAGGTATAGGAGTTGTGTTAGTTTCAAGAACTTTTCTAAGGTCATTGCATTATTGTCTTGATTGCAATTCTAGCCAATATTTATTATTTGTGTTTATCCGCAATGCTTAGCTTGCACCTTCAGCAATTCATTCACCGGCTAATGTCAATGGCCGGATTTGCTGAGTGGACTTTTTACCTGTGTTCGTATGTTTGTTTTGTTTTTATTATTACTTTTTTGTTGAAATCAATTTTGTATAAAAATCGTTAATCATTAATCAATAAAGGGGAGTTGAATTATAACCACCAAGCAGTGCGTTTTGATTACTAGCTAATATCAACGAAGATATCTCGGTTAAAGTGCCGCTTGATATCCTTCCACCGCAACTCCTTCAACACACTACAAGATATCTCGGTTTAAGTGCCGTTTGATATCGTATTACACATAACCCAGGTCACGGTGTTTCACTCTGACCATTTGAGTAGGAATAAAATAATTCCTCCTTTAACATTTTGGTGACCCCGACGTGATCGGGTGCAACACTCGATCACCAATTCACATTAATTAACGTTTGCGTCACGAGTCTTTGGAGCATACATCTTTAAAAAGGGCACGAGCAGATGACTGCCACAATGACACGTCTAGAGGAACTGACCCAGCTACAATCGAAGCTTGGAGAGGATATCCAGCGCATCATCAAAAATTACGGGAAGGACTCTGCAGTAAGAAAGACGGCTACCTACTACGATGAACGGATTCGCCGTCTTCAAGAAGCTTGGGTTGCCTTCGAAACCAACGACGCAGAAATGAAAACTCTTCCAGAGGTAGATGTACGCCATAAATACTTCACGGGCGACTATTATAATAAGATAAAGGCAGTGGTTGATCAATATCTTGGATACTTTTCCAAAAGGGTTGATGAATGCTTAGCTGTTGAAAACTGTGAAGATGATTCCGAAGCAGCACATTCAAGGAAGCAGTCTGATAAAAACGTACCAGACCCAGCATCGTCATCTAAGACTCCACACGATAGTCCACCACAAGAATCAAAGGCTTCCGCAAGTCAAGTCACGACAAGAGATGAGGACACTTTACTTAAAGCCATAAGAGGGCAAAAACGTACTATTGACGTGCTAAATAGGATTATGGAAGCCACCTCAGCAGAGCACCAAGCAAAATCATACTATCAGTATCAGCTTAAGGTCATTAACCATCAGTGGCATCAAGTGGAAGAATACGACAAAAAAATTTGGGAACTTTGTGAAAATCCAGCTGATTGGGGCTACAATAATCACAGCTTCCTTGAGCTCCAACAAAAAACGCAACACTTGATAGTAACACTCTCATCAAGGCTAGAAGGCTATTCATCGGAGACGTCTAACCGGATCGCTCCGTTGAATGGAACTACTGTAGTTCCAAGTTTGCCGAAAATAACCTTGCCAAAATTTGACGGAGACTATGCCAAATGGCGACAATTCTACGACCTCTTCCTACAATTGGTCCATTGTCAAGATATGTCCAGTTGCCAAAAAATGTGGTACCTTAAGACAAACCTGGCCGGAGAGGCGGAAAGATTACTGAGACATTTCACTGTGTCTGAAGAGAATTATAATACTGCTTGGCAGATCCTACAAGATAGGTACAACAACAGCAGATTATTAGTTTCAGCTTTAGTAAACAAGCTGCTGTCGCAACCAAGCCAGACTCATGCTGCAGCAACCAACCTTAAGGCATTTCATGATACCACCAAGGAATGTCTTCTTGGTCTCCAAAACCTAAAAATAAAAGTAGAAGGCTGGGACCCATTGCTGTTGCCTATACTGATAAAGAAGATGGATCGTGAATCACATATGCTGTTTGAACAATCACTAAATAATCCAAAGGAAGTGCCATCTATCAAACAATTACTAGATTTTCTAGAAACACGCTTTCAATCGTTGGAAGCATTAGGTTCCAAAAGTGACCTTGTGAAAAAGCCAGGCATAACTAAGATTTTGACCTCGGCTCTATCAGCAGGACAACAAGACACCTGTATTTTGTGCAAGTACAAGCATCCCCTGTACTTCTGTAGGGCATTCAGAAAATTGGATTCCAAGGAACGGCTCAATATCGTGAAAAAATATGTTTTGTGCATCAATTGTCTGAAACCTGGACACAGTGCATCTACTTGCTCATCCCGGTCCTGTTTTAAATGTAACCAAAAACACAATACGTTGTTACACTTCACATCAGGCTCGAAGGAAAAACAAGAAGGACGTAGGGCTGACGTAGCAGTAAAAGAAGGTTCTTCAAGAGGTGTCAAAGACGAAGGTAGCAACACCGGTACAGATACTAATGCAGTTACACTAGCAGCACTGGACGATTACAAAACTCGGAAATATGTATTTTTGAGCACAGCTGTGGTGAAAATTGTGACGAACGAAGGCAACGAGATGGAATGTCGAGCAATTTTAGACTGTGGATCCCAGGTGAATGTAATCACTGAGAGGATGATCAAACGGCTGAAGGCGATAACCCAACCAGATAAAATGACCATTGAGGGCATTGACCAAGCGAAGCAGAAATCCAATCGACGAATCAATGTAAAATTACTATCTAAAGTGAATGGATTTTCCACAAGACTAGAGGCCTTCGTTCTTAAGCAGATCGTTTCCCCACAACCAACACAACATTTTAACATTGACACTTGGCCAATACAAAAGAATATTACACTAGCTGATCCTAACTTCAATACCCCAGGGAGAATTGACGTATTATTAGGAGCCGAATTTTATCATCAATTCCTGGCAATCGGACAAATAAGCTTAGCTGACAACTTGCCTACATTACAAAACACCGTTTTCGGATGGATCATCACAGGAAAGGTTGAAGGGGCTTCACTAGAAACCGCCACATGCAATATTGCTTCTACCGAAGATGAGGAAAACACAAGTCGGCTGATTGAAAAATTTTGGAAGTTGGAAGACATAGGTAACATGGAACCAAATCTGACAGTGTCAGAAAAACGATGTGAGGCCCTTTTTAATGAAACTGTCCAACGACATGAAAATGGTCGATTTATAGTCGCATTGCCATTTGCAGAAAATCCCGCATGTCTAGGCGACTCAAAACAGATAGCTATCAACAGGTTTTTTGCCATTGAAAGAAGACTCTCAAGGGATCCCAATTTAAGGATTCAATACACTGAATTTATGCACGAGTATTTAAAACTTGGCCACATGAAGGAAGTAAATTTAGCAAGCATTCCATCACAACATTATTTTCTACCTCACCACTGCGTTCTAAAGCCTGATAGCAGCACCACTAAATTGAGAGTGGTTTTCGATGCGTCGAGCAAAACTACGACAGGATATTCGCTTAACGACATACTGCATGCTGGACCGACTGTACAAAGCGAATTGTTTTCTATCTTGCTCCGTTTTCGTCTACCAAGATTTGTGTTCACCACAGATATTGAGAAAATGTACAGACAGATAATGATGCAGCCTGACGATCAGAATTATCAACTTATCCTGTGGAGAGACAGCCCCCAAGAACAGCTTCAATGCTACCAATTGTCAACGGTTACATATGGAACCAGGTCGGCACCTTATTTAGCTACGAAGTGTTTGCAAAGATTGGCACAGGAAAACAACAAGCGATACCCACTGGGAGCTCAAGTCCTGCGCAATGAATTTTACGTAGATGATGGAATGGCTGGTTCTAATAGCCTTGCAACTACTAAAGAAATGCAGCGGCAACTAAACATCATTGTACAAGGGGCTGGCTTTAAGCTACGAAAATGGGGTGCAAACCACCCACAGCTGTTAGAAGGCATTTCACCAGAGGATCAGGAAACGGAACTGGACTTCGAAAAACAAACAGAGGATAAAATTAAGACGTTGGGATTGACATGGTTGCCTAAAACAGACCAATTTCGAGTCAAGGTAAACGTAAATGACAACAATCGAGTCACCAAACGTATAGTCAGCTCAGACTTAGCCAGACTTTTTGATCCGTTAGGAATCATGGCACCAGTAGTTGTCACAGCTAAAATCTTCTCACAGCAACTCTGGCAGCTTAAGTTACATTGGGACGAGGCGCTTCCTATGGAATTACACAGTAAGTGGATCATTTTTCGCAACAGCCTAAAAGCTCTTGATAACATACAATTTCCACGACACATATTTGTGCATGAAATCCCAAAAACAATTCAGATTCATGCATTCGCAGACGCATCCGAAAAGGCGTACGGCGCAGCCGTCTACCTACGCTCCACTAACAAGGAAGGCAGAATTGGCGTACGACTACTTTGCGCTAAGTCGAGAGTGGCTCCGCTGCAACGACAAACATTACCCCGTCTAGAGCTTTGTGCGGCAGTGTTAGCATCTCAATTAGTTGCCAGAGTGAAAGGAGATTTGAAATTTGAAGAACTCCCAACATTTCTGTGGTCTGACTCAGAGATTGTGTTAGCGTGGATTAACTCCACTTCCTCCTCGCTCCCAACATTTGTTGCCAACAGGGTGGCTAAAATTCAGGAACTCACACTGGCACAGCAATGGCGTCATGTAGCTTCGAAGGAAAACCCAGCAGACATACTGTCGCGTGGATTGACCCCTGAAAAACTCTCTACCTGTAATCTGTGGTTTTATGGACCCCTATTCCTTCATGGAAGAGATTCACTATGGCCAGCACCATATTCAAAGAAATCCGATCCTGAAGAACTATCAAGAGGAAACCCAAGGACAGCCTTACAAATTGCCGCAGTTACATCAGAGGAGCCAGAGGACATTATTTATAAGATAAACCATGGAAACAGCCTAAAGAAACTACTACGCATCATGGCTTACGTGAGAAGATTCATCAATCACGCAAGACTACCAAAAAATCTTCGACCGTCGCAAGTTATAGTCACACTCACGGAATTGAATGAAGCCTTGTACATCATTGTCCGCACAATGCAAGCCTCAGATTTCAAAGAGGACATTGATCGTTTAAGAAAACACGGTGCGGTTCAAAAGGGCAGCACTATCAGCAATCTTTCCCCATTCCTGGATGAAAGGGAAATCATTCGAGTTGGGGGTCGTGTTCAAGCATCCAACCTTACATATGATGCAAAGCACCAAATGCTTCTACCATATGCCGATCCATTAACCAAGGTCATAATAATGTCCCTGCACATTGAGTATCTACATTGTGGACCGCAAACGACATTAGCCCACGTAAGGCAACGGTTCTGGCCGCTGAAGGGCAAATCATTAACAAGATCAATCGTTCAACACTGTGTAGTTTGCGCCAAGGCGAAGCCAAAATTACTCTCTCAAATGATGGGGAACCTGCCTGCTACCCGAGTGCAACCGGCGAGACCCTTCAGCAATGCAGGAGTGGACTTCTGCGGTCCCATCTGGATCCATTATAAAATAAAAGGCAAACGACCACAAAAGGCATACATTGCCATGTTTTGCTGCTTCACGACTAAGGCTGTTCATATAGAAGTGGTAAGCGACTTAACTACCGAAGCGTTCATTGGGGCCTTAAAGCGCTTTATAGGCAGAAGGGGGCCTTGTCAAAATCTATACAGCGATAATGCCACAAACTTTGTAGGTGCCCGTAATCAGCTGGCGGAACTTAAGGAAACAATTTATTCTGACCAGGCTCAAGGAAAGGTAACCAAGGTCTGCAGCGAAAAGGGAATCACCTTCCATATGATCCCTCCGAGAGCCCCCCACTTTGGTGGTTTATGGGAAGCCGCAGTAAAATCAGCAAAACATCTGTTACTTAAAAGTGTCTCGACAGCCTCACTCACATACGAAGAGTTGGAAACAACAGTAATTGGAATTGAGGCAATTCTGAACTCAAGGCCCCTTACACCAATGTCCGAAGATCCTGCTGACTTTACAGCACTCACTCCGGGCCATTTTTTGATAGGCGAACCGCTAACAGCCCAAGCGGATCAACAAGCACAACCAATGAAGGGCAGTTTACTAAGGCATTGGAAGCAGGTGACACAACTAAAACAAGAATTTTGGAATCGCTGGTCTCGAGAATATTTGAATGAGCTGCAGTATAGACATAAGTGGAGAGAACAATGCCAAAATGTGAAACCGGATACCATGGTTATTATAAAGGATGATAACTTGCCAGTAATGAAATGGCCACTTGGTCGAATCGTTCAAACGTACAAGGGTGACGATGGCTTAATCCGTGTCGCAGATGTAAGGACATCAAAGGGTATTATGCGGCGAGCAATTCACCGCTTAGCACCCCTACCAGTTGAAAACGAAATAAAAACAGTCACAGAAGGCGACAGAGAATCCGCAGAACACCACCGTGAGCAGATTAAAAAGATTGACCAAAATTCAAACGGAGCATCCACCTCCAGAAGCAGCAGCCAACCACGAAAGAAAATAAAGATGTCAGGAGGAGCCTTCATTACATCAGTTCTCATGGCCTGCCTTATGCTGCCAACAGCATTCACTGCTCCCGTTACAGTTCAAAAGTTTCAACCTCATCCTGGTATCCACTTCGAGAGCGTAGGAGCAGTCAATTTAATATCCACAGAGTGGAACCTTATAATATACTATAACCTCGAGCCGTATTGGACGGAGCTAGCTACGTTCAGCAACGGCACGCAAGCATTGCGTCACTTGTGCCAGCAATTACAACAAAAGAGCACATGCAGTCATGTCGTCAATCTGTTCGAACATACGGAAGAAGAATTGAGACTAGGAAACAGTCTGGTTGTCAAAAGGACCAAGAGAGGAGCCCTCAACGTAGTAGGAAACGTAGCTAATGCACTATTCGGAGTACTGGATTCAGAATACGCTGAAAAAATGTCTCGTACCATTAGTGCAACACAGGAAAACGAGGATCATCTACTAGCTCTGCTCAAAAACCAAACATCCATAATCGACTCGACAGCGAACATAATGAAACGAGATCAGCTGAGCACGCAAAAAACATTTGGAGCGCTTTCGAATCAAATAAATCAAATCATCAACAGAATAAATGACGACGGTGAAAAAAGTCAACAGATAAGAATCTTCCAACTACTAACGTCACTGGCACTTCAAATGACAATTATGGCTTTCAATCTTCATCGGATACAAGCGTCAATAGTTGACGCTCTGACAGACATACATCATGGCCAGCTCCACCCATTGTTACTATCTCAAAAACAATTGAAGCAGGAGCTGATGAAGGTCAAGGAACACTTGCCGACATCAATTTACCTACCGGTCAGCCAAGAAGACCTTCTGCAACTCTATAAGCTAATGTCAGCGGAAGGTGGCATTAGTAATAACTATGTTATTTTCAAACTCAGCATACCTCTAGTAAGCCAGGACCAATTTGAACTCTATAGGATTATTCCGATTCCCGCGTCCGTAAATGGTACACTTTTGGCAATAAGTCCATGCACACCCTATCTGGCAATTAATTTACACCGGGATCAATACTCCCCAATAACAGAAAATGAATTAATAGCCTGCAAGACAACTAAACAAGGATACCTGTGTCCAGCCTCCCAGCCCATATATCAAAAGGATTCCGAGCCTTGCTCATGTGAGCTCAACTTATTTAACAATTCCACACAAGGAACCTGCGAACTAACGAGAATAAAAACCAGCCACGTATGGATTCAGCTTCATCACCCGAACCAGTGGATATATGCTGTGGATACGCCGACGAGAGTCAACACCATTTGCAACCGGGAAATATTGCCATTAACACTAGAAGGCTCAGGATTACTAAAATTGGAGCCAAATTGCATAATAAGGCATGATCTCGTGACGCTTAAAGGACATCACCTCTATGGGAGCAATTTCTCGACATCCTATTCGAGTTTTGGCCACCTTCAGGAAATCTCGGCACCGGTTACGCTATCACCAATTTTCAAGAAAGACGATGAGTACAAACCGCAACTGCAAGAATTGATGGCCCTACAAGACCTCATCAATGAACAAAAACTTATGGAGCTACCAAAAAGAGTTGAGGGTCACACGGTGCACCAATTTGCAGTCGGTTATTTATCATTAATTCTTGGCATCACAATAATAGGATATGCAATGTGGCGACGATATCATCACATCATCAGATGTAAAAGGAAACCAGTGCCTCGTCCCAGACAACACTCCAGTCCAGATTTCACGGTACACGTCTAATGAGTTCAGCTCATCTGTTCAAAGATTATTTGAATTTTGCATTAATATGCAACGGGGGGAGGATGTTAACGCCCGCCGTAGAATTTGTAAATTTCGCATTTGTTAATTAGGTTAATGAAAAGGTAAAAATTCCACTCTGCAAATCTAAGGTCATTGCATTATTGTCTTGATTGCAATTCTAGCCAATATTTATTATTTGTGTTTATCCGCAATGCTTAGCTTGCACCTTCAGCAATTCATTCACCGGCTAATGTCAATGGCCGGATTTGCTGAGTGGACTTTTTACCTGTGTTCGTATGTTTGTTTTGTTTTTATTATTACTTTTTTGTTGAAATCAATTTTGTATAAAAATCGTTAATCATTAATCAATAAAGGGGAGTTGAATTATAACCACCAAGCAGTGCGTTTTGATTACTAGCTAATATCAACGAAGATATCTCGGTTAAAGTGCCGCTTGATATCCCGCCACCGCAACTCCTTCAACACACTACAAGATATCTCGGTTTAAGTGCCGTTTGATATCGTATTACACATAACCCAGGTCACGGTGTTTCACTCTGACCATTTGAGTAGGAATAAAATAATTCCTCCTTTAACACCAGGCGTATGAATTTTGTGTTATTTTTCTTACAATTTGTTGTTATTATTGTTCATTTATTATTAAAATATCCATTCATAATATTCGACATTCATCATACTGAGAAGTTGATCGTGTGGACCGAAAGGGCCAAACCCACATCCCAACTGGTTTATAAAGGCCTTGAAACGCACGCGGGTTTTTTGCCAGTTTATGCAAAATCAAAAATTCAAAACTACGGACTCATTTATATTCTCAAGCACAATTCAAACATTCTCACTGCAATATTCTCTAAGGGGGAGTGTAGTCGCCCGTAAACAATTTTCGAAGGGGAAATTACAATTCACGTGCGTTTGTGTTTTATCCAAACACACAATCTTAATGTGTATGGAATTGTCATTTCCCCACACGCATTCTAGTCCCTTATTTTTCGGCGATAACTCTATCACGCAAGTGGCGACTTTTCACTGACATGATGTTGCGGTGTCGGCGGCGCGCTCCGACTTTGAACACAACAACGAAATCAAAGTGACAAGTGGACGTAATAGGAAAAAAATTGAAAAACCTGAATGATTTACATAAAATTTTTCTATCCTACAGGACTTGTCTTTGTTTTAGGTGCTAATTTAATTACCCCAATTTTTTTTTTATTTTTAACTGTTACTAGCACAGAGGCTAGCGTACCCAGGGGGTCCCTTAATGATCTGAGCCTCACAGCTATATAGACCAAGGATCAGAAGATAAGTTAAAAATTAGTTTGTGGCCAAAATATGTTGATTCTTATATTGGCAACACCTATACTGCCGGCCACATCAGCATAGATTTGATCGTCTTGCTTGGATATATGCTGCAGTCCTTCAGTAGCTTGTGTTTGCTACAGATGTTGTATGTGTATTTCAGATTTATTTTTGTTGACACCGTATGTTGATGATTTGATTTTTCTTGTGATTTGATATGAACAACTTTCATGTGGGTTAATTTAGTTGGATTTTTTTTTTTTTTTAAAGTTGCATTCTCTCTGTGTGTGAAGTCATCTCCTGTGTAGAGACTTGTCAGAACGTACGTTATACAGATTGTAATCGTCATAAGTTAATTAAACGTTAGTAACTAAAAATTATTTAAAATAAGGCCTGGGTGATGTGTCCTAAATGTGTCATTGGGCGCGTTTAGGCCAAAGTTAATTTAACTGAGCTAGGCAAGTTAACAACGGCATAAACAGCAATTTTTTTAGCGCTGTTAGCTAACTTATTTCTGCTTTTTGGCTTAGCTAAAATTTAGCACGGCCAAAATGAATTGACGTTTGCTTGTAATTTTTTGTTGTAGGCAAATAATTTAGAAATATTTCAATATAGAATGAAGATTTTATGATTATTATTCATTTTTTACCTTTTTTTATTTGTAAAATGGGAAATGTTATTATTTTTTCCTGTTATTAGCTGTAAAATGAGAATTGCCAAAGGCATGCTAGAAACGCTGCTAAGTTAACAGCGATAATTTAACAGAGTTAAAATAACTCGGGCCTAAACGCGCCCATTTAAGCTCTTAGGGAATTAACAATGTTTAGAGTAACTGAATTTGAACCTAGATGTTTCTTATCACTTCCTAAGCTATATATAAACTGAACCTTGATTAGAAATTATCAGTTGTTTAATTTATCAATTTCTCTCAGGAGGGTTGCTGTCTGTCAAATTTAGTCCTACTAATGTAGTGTTTTAATATTTTTGTTCAGAACTGGTCTTGGGATTTATTATATAGAAATTTCTGCACTGGTTAGAAAGTTTGCCAGCATCTGTATCTTTGCGATGTTGAAAGGGGCCATGATTTCAAGTAGACTGCCCGCTTCATTTAACACGGGAAAGTTATTTCTAGTATCCTGAAATTTCTTACATTTAATGATCATATGTTCACTATTGTTAATCATGTTACACACAGAACACATTCCATCCGTAATTACATTCAGTGATGCTAATCTCGCATCATCATACGAATGACCAGTGATTAACCTATTTATCATCCTAGAAAGTCTGGGAGGTAGTAACAATTTTTTAAACCAAGGGGTTGGAGGAATTGAAGGAAAAATAGAGGCAAAAAATCTACCCTTGGTAGCCGAGGACTGTCGATACTGCAAATTCCATTTAGTTTTGAGCTTATGCTTAATGTTTAGGATAAGATCATCCAGGATGAGATTGTGAGTGAGCAGCTCACCCGAGTCCCTTGCTCTATCAGCTAGTGTGTCAGCTTTCTCATTTTCAACAATACCACAATGAGAAGGTACCCATAAGATGTTTATTTGGGCAAAACTTTGTGCTTCCGTTAAAATGGAATTTACTAATCCGTTATGTTTTTTGTTTTTTAAAACTATGCAGCTGTTAAGGCTGTCAGTTATTGCAACAATTTTATTGTGCTTCATGATTTTAGCATGAGTTAGCGCCAATTTAATGGCCATAAGCTCAGCTGATAGAGTTGACATTTTCCAAAAAGATCTATACAGTTTGTCATGAGCCGGGTTACCGAAAGAGATTCCAATTCCTATCGTGCTAGATATTATGGAAGCATCAGTAGCGACAATCAGAGCATCGACAGGGAAGCCGCCTCTCTTTTCCTTCATCAGTGCTAAGATGTGTGTTTTGGGAATTTGGTCTTTTTTCCCAAGACCAGTTAAGAAGGACATGTCATAATTTATATTATCCGAGGCCATAGGGGTGACTTTTGCATAGTCATATACATAGGTCAAAAATTTCTTTCTATGTACATGTGACCTTTTCAATCGACGTTTTAGGAGATTGGAGATCGAAGTATTCTGGAATTTTTCTTTCAATATTCATGATTCTCACAACCTCCTTAGCAGTTATTAGTTCTGCTCTTAGAGTTGGCGGCATTTCGTTGGCTAGAGCATATAAAACGTGATTAGGTGTGGATGGAGTCAGTCCTAGGCATTTCCTCAGGAATCCATTTGTAAGGGTGGTAAATTTCTTTTCCAGGATCTTGGATTCATCATAAGATAGCACCCTGGCATATTCCAGTTTGGATCTAATTAAAGATCTGAATAGCAGCATTGTTGTTTCAGGGGATGCACCAAATTTTTTCTTACTAAGAATGCTAATTATTCTTTGATTTGAATTTAAGGAGTTTATAGCTTCATTTAGTTGAAGTCTGCTTTTCATATTGCTAGTAAAGGTCCACCCCACAAACTTAACACTTGAGACACTAATTAGATTAGAACCACAAATTTCTAAAGTTAGGGGCCTGAGCCTACCTATGACCATAGATTCTCTGAGTTAATCGAGATTTTTCTATCAGCCGCGATATTGCTCAATTCATTTAACGCCAGTTGGAGTTTAGATTCCACCAACACTCGACAATCCCCTCCCGCTACCATGCAGAAGTCATCAGCAAATTGAAATAATTTGACGCCCCATGCATCAATTTCATGTAATTTAGCGCTATAGATATTGAATAAGATAGGGCTGAGTGAGCTACCCTGTGGTATGCCACCTTTTACCCTCTTTGAAACATCCCCCATCACTATTTACACGACTGCCCCAAAAAAAGGAGTGTAATGTGTTTAGGTTTGTTGTGTGTATGTACGTTGTTTTCTACCACCATAACTTCTAAACCCCTGAACGGATTTAGATGACTGGGGTACCGTTAGAATCGTTTAATGAGTCTGAGTAACATAGGCTTAAAAAAAACAATATGGCGGCCGTCAGCAGCAATTTACATAACGCCCAATTTAATTTTTTTTTCTGATTGGGTCAATATGGGTATCAAACGAAAGGTAAAATTGAGACGATTTCAAATATATATAACACTTAATAGATATGTGTTAAATGATCGCGAATTTTAAGCTTAAATAAAATTAAATTACTCAAAACGTCTTTTATTAACCCATCACCATGAATGAACACTTAATAGTTAAGCCTAGTATGCTGTTGAGGCGAAATTAAAATTCCCTAAACAAACGCTATGTAACACGACTGCCCCAAAAAGGAGTGTAATGTTTTCAGGATTCATGTATGTATGTTGGTATGTTTCTTTGTTCCACCATAACTTCTAAACGCCTGAACGGATTTAGATCGCTGGAGTACCGTTAGAATCGTTTAGTGAGCCCGAGTAACATAGGCTTTAATTTTAAAAAAAAAACAGTATGGCGGCCGTCAGACCCAATTTACGTCACACCCGATTTATTTTTTTCTTCTTCTGATCGGGTCAATATGGGTATCAAATGAAAGGTCTCATTGAGACGATTTCTGCCTAACGTATCAGCGTGTCTAAATTTAGATAGAATAAATCAAACTTCGATAACTTTACTTTTGCATTAAAACTGTATCTCAATAGTTGTAAGTGCTATAATAATAAGAAGTAAAATAAAATCACTTAATAAAAACTACATTGGTTTACGAATTATAAAACTAAAATATCATAAAATAAAAAACAAAATAATTAAAAAATTAAAAAACACGACGCCGAATTAAAAAATGAACTAAAAAGACAAAAACAAGTTTTAAGTACTAATGTAAGACAGAAACAAGGTAGAAGATATTTTATTTATTTTGTTAAGTATCACACAACTATCGTATATGTATAATCTGTATTTTTGCAGCCGGGGTACAAAGTGTTACGAGAATAAGTACAATTAAAACTGTACCCGACTGAAAAAATACAGATTATACATATACGATAGTTGTGTGATACTTAACAAAATAAATAAAATATCTTCTACCTTGTTTCTGTCTTACATTAGTACTTAAAACTTGTTTTTGTCTTTTTAGTTCATTTTTTAATTCGGCGTCGTGTTTTTTAATTTTTTAATTATTTTGTTTTTTTTCCTATTTGAGAAGAATTTGCAGATCCAGTTAATCAGAACAAGTGGGATTTCCCATTCCAACAAGGTTAAATATAGGACTCCCAGATCTACCCGGTCATACGCACTGCCAAGGTCAAGCACTACCATCGCAACCTGTTTAAAATTCTGCCTGTAATTCGTAACAGTTTGTTGTATCATAGATAAACACGTCGTAGCCGACCGTCCTTTTCTATAGGCAAAACTCCTTTTAGGTAGTTTATTTTTAGATTCAATCATATCATTTATGACAGATTTAATGAACATATTTATTATTTTGATCGGAACCGATATCAAGGAGATCGGTCTGTAACTAGAGATGTTTGTGGGATCTTTTCCTGGTTTAAGAATAGGGGCAATTCTGATGTCTTGCCAATTGGCCGGGATTGTACCTGAGTTGAATGTGGATTTGAGGAACTCCATGAATATCTCCTTCTTTTATAAACTTTGACCAGGTTTCCCTTTTGGACTTCTTTTTCTCTTTAATGAACAAGGCATTTAGCTTGTTATGCATAATCAGGTCATTGTTCTTTCCATATTTATTAAATTTTGCCAGAAAAAATGGATTTAAGTTTGAAAAGAGTACCTAGTTTGTTATTCCACCAGCTTTTGGGGATGAACTTAGTAGTATTGTGCTTCACGTAGAAGGTAGCTTGGTTTATTACTGAGGAGATCTTGTGTAGAATTGTGTTTGTCTCACTTTTATCCATCTCTAGTTCCTTCAAAGATTTCAGGACCTTGCTAGTTGCGATATATTTTTTCCCTTTCATGTTGGAGCTTACTTGACGAAGCTCAAACATTAGGGGAATGTGTGGACTGCCACCAAAGGACACTTGTTTATCCTTACATGTAATATTTACATCATAGAAGTTTGTGAAGAACAGATCAGTAATTGATTTTGTAGGATTTATTTTCCTGGAAATGCAGGTAGGGTTTCCATTATTTTGGCATAGAAAGCCTAAACTGGACATTACATCACTCAATATCTCTCCCCTGCGATTGGATAAGGAATCACCCCAATCAACACATCTAGCATTAAAATCCCCCGCGATGATTGCCCTCTGGAAGCTCCCCGCATGTTTACAGATTTTAAGGACCGAATTTTTGAACTCTAAATTACTGGTACCGCCTTTGGCATAAATGGAAAAAATTGTCAAGTTCCTCTTTAAATTCAAAGTGGAAACAGCACAGGCATTCAGAGAGTTATAACATTTTATTTCTTTAAAGGAGATTTTTTGTTTATAGCGATGGCCGTACCTCCAAAGCCATCTTGTCTGTCATTTCAAACAATGCTATAATTCTGGAGCTTTACATGGTCTGTGGGCAACAGCCATGTTTCCGCAACCAGTAAAATGTCAACTTTGTTTTGGTTCAGGAAAAACTCAAGCTCATCCGTTTTTTTAGTAGACTTTGTATATTTACCTGAAGTATTTTTAGCATTTTGGTTCAGTTAATTCAGCGTTATTGATTGTGCCCACGTTTACTGATAACCATTTTTCCAAAAGCTCTTCCAAGATATTGTCCGAGCTTTGAGTTAGTCTTTTTAAGTCTTCATTTTCTTCTGTCATGTTCCCCAGAATTTCTTTTGAGTCTGCCTTGAAATTTTTAACTAATTTCTGAATAGTCATAGTGTTAGCTTTGTTGATTCTTCTTACTTTCAAGGCCGATTTTGAGGCTTTAGGTGAAACCCATGTTCTACCTTTCTGAGTTCTCTTCAGAATTTCATTATATGGAATTTTACATGACAGGTCTGTGTTTTTCTTTACAGTGTTGCTCCTCTCTGGACTATTTATTTTTCTATATTTCATCTTGTAAATGCGCCAGGCGTCAGTTCTAGAATTGTTACCCTGTCTCAGGATCTTTATTAGATTTACCTCCTTGAGCCATGTCAGGCACGTTTTATCATAGCTTGCATGACTCCCTCCACAATTCACACAACATTCAGGCTTGTTGCATTTCTTCCCTTCTGTGCAGTTTTCCTCTCCACATCTTTGACACATTTTATATTTTGATCTGCACGATCTCCCTTGGTGGCCAAATTTCTGGCAGTTATAGCATCTAGTTGGAAGAGGAATGAATCTGGTGACATTAAATGACATGAAATGTAGCATTAAACGCTCCGGGATTTTTTTCCCTGCAATATAAATCTTAATTCTGTTTGTGTCGGTCACTTCTATTTTTCCTTCAGTAATTTTTCTTTCTTTAATTCTAAAGACCAGTCAGGGTTTCCATCTCTGAGTACATCCAGGAGTTCATCCTCTTCCAGCTCTATATCCACTCCATAAATTAAGACCGGTGTAGCTACTAAGTTTAATGGTATTGTAACTGTCGGGGAGATTTGTGCCGGGGCACGAAGAACTAGAAATGCCATAAAGGCCAAAAAAGGAACAATGTTACAAAAAAAATCTTCGGGGAAGGGGACTCAAACAGGGTGGCTCGGACGGTTCGACCGCCGGGGAAGTACCGCGGAAGAAATGCATCCCTTGCACCGGTTGTCGGCACGACGTGCGATGCGCGAACTAGCTCGCCGGATGGGGTGGGGTACGCGGTACAGGGGTGTCGAAGGGGGTGACAGTTGGGGGGTAATCCAAAAAAAATCGTGCCTAATCAACAACAAAAAAAATTGAAAGGCGATAAGGGGGTGGAACTACGTCCGGGGTCAACGAGAGGGGCTACAGGGGAAGAAAAGAGAGAAATAGAAGGGTGGTCACTGGTCAACGATCGTCGATCATGTCAGGGGCGGTCACATATCGGACAACACTTTAAAAGTTAAGGAGGCACTTACCTTTGGGTGGGGCATCCTTCAGCCCCGGGGGCCACTTTTACTCACCTAAAACTTTTGATTCATTCTAACTAATCCGTTGAATTGCGAGAAAGAAAAACAAAAATTTACAGCAATAACAATTCATACTATATTACAGTGCTAATAGTGGCGGTATGGAACATGTGTATATGCAAGTAACTTTCCTAAACCTTAATAATTACCGACAATCGGCGAACAGCCCTAAAAGCTTAAAAAGAAAAAAAAATTATTATTGCTAAGCCTAATATTACTACATCCGAACTCGGTCTGTATAACAATTCAAAAATTATTTTGCTTCTATTCATAAAATTGCATATATAGGTACAAGCCATGACATCCTAATTTAAGTGATATAGTCAAACCGGACAATTCAAGTTCGAGAAACGAGTATTTAATCTACGAAAGATTAATACAGCCGAGCTTTGTCGGTATGGCAATTCGGAAAATTTCGACCTTATTTATTATATACCTAACCTAAATATAAGAGTATTAACATATGAAATCAAATCATATAATCAACCAGAACAATTCTTCAAGTTCGAGAAAAGATTGCTTAAATTACGAAAAATTAATACAACCGAACTTTGTCGTTATAACAATTCGGAAAATATTCGACCGTATTTATTATATACCTAACCTAAATATATGAGTATTAACATAAGAAATCAAATCATGTAATCAACCAGAACAATTCTTCAAGCTCGAGGAAAGATTACTTAAATTACGAAAAACTAATACAACCGAACTTTGTCGGTATAACAATTCGGAAAATATTCGACCTTATTTATTATAACTTCAGCCTAAATGTATCGGTAGTAGCACAGTAACACAACGTTTCTTTAGGTGCTAGTGAAAGAGGGATAATTAGGTAACTTATTCCATATTAGTGTAGCCGACTCTGGCGGTATTGCGATTCGAACATTATTCTGCCGTAATTCGTAGGCATGGAAATCAAATTGTACAAATAGCGAAAAGTAGATTTTATCAATATAATTGACAAGAACATCATCCCTTAGGGTCGATAAGACCATAAAAAAACAGAAGAAAAAAAATGTTATTTCGTTTAAGCCAAGAGGTTAGTCTGAACGAACTGTACCACCAAAACGTCGCCTATTGTGACATATAATCGCTGAGAGTCCAGCCTAAATCCACACAACCTAATCGTTCTGCCTACAGAACTCTACTTGTGGCTCCACTGAATTTCCTGCATTACAATAGAATCGACCAACCAAAAGTTCTAACTTATTTGTGACTTATTCTTAACTTAATTAAATTTGATCTCTAAAGATAACTTCACTTAGAAAAATATATAAATAAATATAAAAACAAAAATAGTCTCTCCACTTATCTCCCTCCAAGGTTAGTTGGACTCCGTGAGTCAACACCAATTGCAGAATGAAACTGTTTCGCGGTCCGCTCGTCTATGAAATTCCGGGATCTAGAGTTGGTTTACCCGACTGCTTCCGGGCCATCGACACTCCGGCTTGACCAAAGACTTAATGTACTCAAACGTCTTACTGCTGAAGAAACTGTCAACATTAAAATATTTTATTAACCTGACCTCAAGGCAATCCCACGGCGGCTTCCACGAACAAAAAAACTATTCGGCTAGCTTCTGCTATTATCACCTCGGCTCCAGGAAGTTGGGCAAAGTCCCAATGGGTGTTAGGCACCTTACTTCTGTATTCAACTAGGACTTATCCCTATCATTCAAGATACTGCATCAAGTGGCCTTGTCGGCTGTGTCAGATAGTATAATGTATAATCCAAACGTGCTGAATCTATTTACTCCTTGGCCTGTTCCAGAAGTCCTCTAGGTATGTGCTAAAATCTACCTGAAAGTTACTCAATAACTGCGCTTGAAAAAAAAAATCGCGTCGTCGCTATTTTTTTTGCCAAACAAAAAGGGTTTTCTTTTTTTTTGACCCCTCAAAATGGAAAATATTACCAATGTATCAACTTAAGGATCGTGAATCAGATCTCAAATCCACCCATTTCCCGTTTTCAGCACCATCGTTCCAGACTGTTCACTCGCCTCTTCTCCCAAACTCTCCTGAATTCCGTTGAGGTCCTCTCGGGTTTACAGTCCCCTCTGACGTCACCGCTATTTTCACCAAGAAAAGAGAAAGTATAGGGAAACAAAACGTACTATCCGACCGATCGTCTCCTCTGCCTAATTAAAATCGACTCCCAAAAACGTCAACACTTGTAGAATTTTAAGTCACTTAGCGTCCCCGCTATTATCACAAAAGGAAGCTTAGGGAAGCAAAATTTACTAGTAGACAGATCGTCTCCTCTGCCCAATTCAAGAAAAAAATTTGTCGAATGATCCAAGTAAACAGGTAAGAAAACAGATGATCTTAAAAAAACATGTACAAAAAAATTTTCGACAAACTCGAAATCTTAATTCACTTTGTGCCACCGCCATTTTCACAAAAGTTGAAGTTCTATCCCCCCGACCAGATCTGAACTTCCGCACCTCAACACACAAATATCATCCAGCTCACGCCGCCAATTTTGACCAATCATCATACCCAAGCCCGGCGTGCGCCGTTAGCGCATAGACTTCGTTTACCGACAAAAAAAAATCTGCACCGTACAGATTCTACTTCTCGATGTCTCATCCATTTGGCGGGAAGAATTTGTATATATGCAGCCTTAGGGTGCGGCGGTAGTTGTGTTTGCAACATGTTAGGTTTCAATTGTGGGTGGTTGGGGTTACCAGCTGGAATGGTGGATTGAAGCACAATTGGGATTGCCAGCGTATTAAAATTTTTCTTTTATTTTGTACATAGGTGAGAAATCAAGGGCGGTGAAATATTTTCAACTTAGGAAATTAGAAATTTTATGAAATATGTTACTGTTTACCTTTCCTTTTTTTTGTTAGTACTTGGAACCCAACTTACGATACTTAAAACAGGGTCGGCTTCATAGGGAGGGAGGAAAATTCTAGAAGATGTCAGGACTCACGTATGGTTCCTCTCAACAAATAATTATGATGGAGTTTATAGTCAGGTTGCGTGGGTGGCCCAAGTCCCATAGGGCGTCCGTTACAGTATGTAGGCCCTAATTTCCAGCTCCTTTGGGCAATTGTTAACGAAATTGTTGGCACTCTCTGCCGTTTTAAAGGTTATCTTTCCTTTATATGATGACACTTTCTTAATTAGTTCTATTTCATTAGAGTGTGACCTTAGGGCTTTTCCTAAAACCAGAGGGTTCAGGACCCTTTCTTCATTTATGTTTATAAAATATGTTAGATAGGGCCCCGGATCCTCTGTGTCATACAATATCTGATTGCATCTTTGGTCCTTTGTCTGATTTATTCCATCCCTCTTAAAGGGATTCAACCTCTCATTTGTGTGCTTCTTAGGAGCTGTGACATGGATGAGCTGTTATTATTATTTTTTTTATTTAAAATTATATTTTTAGGTGATTTATTTTCACAAGTTGAGGTATTAGGTTCTGGAGTTTTTGTCTTTTGTGATTTACTCATCTTTGAGTTTATATGTGGGGACTTTTCTGATTTTACTTTCGTCAGGCTTTGTGTGACACTTCTTTCAATTGTGCTACTTCCAAGTCTTGTGGATGTTCTTTTCGCCGGACCCTTATTTGCAACCATTTTTTTTCTTTTTTTTTTTCCTTTCCTATCTTTATTTCCACTTCCTTCCTGCTATTTGATAGAGAATTGGTTTCGAGACTCAGGAAGCTGCAAGAGTGTTATACTGGACGTACATGGAAGTATTATTTCGGTTAATTGAGTTAGATTGTCTAGTGGTGATTAGTAGTATTTTACTGAGACTTAGGAATGGGTGAAACAGATCAGCCCGTTAAGATAATTCTGAGGATATAATACGAAAACCCCGAGACTTAAAGTTTCCGAGGGTTTGAGACCAGTAAAAGATTGTTCATGTATTGGTATCGAGAGAACTGAAAGTTCAAATGTAACACTATATAATCTGGATTGAGGGATTAATTATCTACCAGAAGTTATTGGACGAGAGCACCATCACTGTGATGACAAGAGAATTGAATTGTCTGTCCTATAAGGCAAGACATAAAGTTTCAAAGTATTGGAACTAGTTAACTATTGTTCATATAGTAATATCAGAGAACTGTATGTTCAAATGAGAACCCTGGAATCCTGATTTATGGGTCTTTTATCTGACAGATTTTATTAGAACGAGAGCACCACCAGATGTGGTGACAAAGAAAGTTTAAGTTATGTATTCTAATTTGGTTTAAATCAAAAAGTGAATCCCTAAAATAAGATATAAGGTTATAAACATATGTGTTACTATAGTGTGATTGATTTCGTATTGATATGACTGGGTCTGTAGTTCCGAAAGGGATTCACAGGCAAAAATATGGATGTATTAAAACTCTGAATTGAAATAATTAAGATAATGCAGAAAGTACTGACACAAGTAGGTCCAGTATTTATTTGCTGAATTTTGTTCATATAAACATTTAAAGGGTATTTTTTTAACAACAAAAAATAGGGGATGTCGTTGAGGGGATACTTGAAGATAGACAAGTTGGAAAGTAAACACAGAAGCACTTCTTTACTGAAAAGTGTCTAATGAGCCCTGGGACTGTGTGGGGTAATTCTGACTTTCATATAAGTTATGTAGGTTCTAGCTAAATCCTGTCTGGGATGAGGCTGGGGGGATTTCCCAGGAAGAGGAAGTGTGTAATTCAAGGCAGGTTAAAATTTTTATTGTAAGATCAAGGGGCCTAAGTGTACAATATACTAATTTTTATGTTGAGAAAATAGATATACATTGACAGATTATGATATCAAATCTCTTTATTAGAGTTTGAGGTTGGGAGTACCTATTAAGCAAAAAAGAAAACAAAAAGATTCACCCCTCAGTTTCAGAAAGACTAGGTCTGCACGTACTACACACAAGGGCCTGTGCCTGTTTGATTAATTAACTTAGAATTTTAAAATGAATTTTGTGGAAACCTACAGCTTTTCAGAGGCAGTAAAATTGCATCTTCTAGACGTAATGACTGTAAGAGTTTATACAAGACCTGCAATTAGACCAAAAAAAAAACAATACCTATATAGAACTTGTCAGGGATTATTTTATTTAAACAAACAAAAAAAAAAAGGATTTCCGTTAGCAAGAGCCCTGTATAATACTAGAATGAGATGCGGAGGGAGGACGCGGTCACTGAGAAAAAAATAAATAACAAAAAAAAAAATTTTCCCTTTTCCAATCTTTCAGCGACTTCAGATGTATTTTATACACAAAGCAGTAACCAGTAGAGTTCAAAAAAATCTTTGATTCCGTTTAGATCCTAACCAGAAAAAACTTCTTTATAATCAAACTATTAGTCCTCCTGAGTTTTTATGAGATTGATAAAAACAAAACAAAACCAAAAGGATTTATTCCTGAAAAGCTCGGAGCTGGAAGAGTTATTTTTACCTTAGTTATGTGATAAGATAGCCTTTTATCAATTGAAACAACAACCTAAGAAGTGAAGAGAAGTGAAAGGAAGGGATAGGGTCGCCCCTTTCCTATACAGGGTTCAAATTTTTAGGACTTAAGACCTTAGCTTAATTAGTTATCGAATTTATAGAGTTTTCTCAATTGAATGCGAGCTTGAAGTACACATGTACATTCACAGTTTACACAAAAAACAAAATTTTGATTAAAAGATAGACATTTAAACTTTTTCGCTTAAATTAAATTATTTATATAAAGCTTATTGATAAAAAATATTGATTTAGTTTTAGGGAGGACAAAAAAAAAAAGAAATTTTATAAGTTTTTATTACAGTTCAATCTGATTTAAATACAATGGCCACTATGTGGTTTGCACATATAGAGGAAGTAATTACAGTCTACTTTCACTTAACTACATCCAGAGTATTCTTTAACTTTTAATAAACCCACCGATCCTTTGTTTCCTAAAAAACCTAATTGATTAACAATTTAGATTAGTTCAGAAATTCCACTTATGGATATTAATTATGATAACTGAAATAAAGGGAAATGCACTTAACATTCAAAATTTAGTAATTTTCATGATAAACTTTCATCCGGCTTCATGAAGTTATAATTCCAGTTGAAACTTGATTTAATTTCGTTTAGTAATTATTTTGAAGAATTAGACAAAAATTTGATATAGTTTACCGTAATTTTCCTTCGCCTATTAACAAACATGCCACCACGTGTGTGGCCTAACACCCGTAAAATTTTCTTTTATTTAGTAAATTTTTATTCGAACTGCACTTTTATTCTTAGTAATTGTAATTAAAATGTCTTGAAATGATCATGAATTTATGTTTAATAGTGAATTAAAAAAGAGAGAAAGAAAAAACCCTTAAGAAGTATTCAAATTTTAATTCTTTAGGCAATTTAGCAAGAAGAATACAGATTTAAGATTTATATTCTGTTTAATTCAAGGAATTTAAGGAAAAATTTTATAAGTTCTTTATTACAGTTTCAACTAATTAAGCACAATGGCCGTCATGTGGTTGGCACATGTAGCAAAAATAAATACAGTTCACACTCACTTGATTAAACCAGAGTGTCTTTAAGCTTTCAATAGACCAGTGATCCTTAATTTCAGAAGAAAACTAAGTGATTTACCAATTAAAATTGGTTTGTCAATACCTCTTTTGGGTATTAATAAAACAAGTGACACAAAGGGAGACGTACTTAAATTTCAACATCTATCATGAAAATCTATTGTCTGGCTTCCTGATATTATTATTCCAGTTGATACTTGATTTAATTTACTTTAATTATTTTTAGTAAGAATTTAAAATTTAATATTTAATATTTAATGTGGTTGACCGTAATTTACCAACTCCTATCTCCAAAATGGCCACCACATGAATAACCTAACAATTCTGGAATTCTTTTTTTATTTAATTGTTCTTTATTCGAACTGCATTTTTATTTAGATTTTATTTAAATGACTTGAAATGATATTGAATAATTATCTAATAGTAAAATAGAAAAAACCTTTAAAACGTATTAATAGTTTTCTACTTTAGGAATTTTACCAGAAAAAAATCAAGATTAAAAATTAGCAAACAAATTAAAAACAAGAAAAGATTTAATAAAGATTTAAAATTAAGATTTAAAATATAAAATTTATTTTTTGTTTAATAGTAATAAAAAAAAACTTATATCACCCAATTTACAAAATGGCCGTTTTACAAGCAAGACAAAAAATTCACAGAAAAAAATTTTACACTAATTTCACTAGTCGACCGTCCTCGTCAAAGTACACAGAGAGAGTGTACCCCAATTTGGAAAAATAAAGATTTTCATTAAATATAAAATCCAACAAATTTGCTATCCCACCCAATACCAACACACGACTCCAAACATATGCCCACCACCATCAAAACACGACTCAAAACACAAACATCTCTTGACACTACGCGGCGGCAACGCGCAAAGAGTAGAAAGTAAAGCAACTTGCGCGGTGTGTGCGTAGCGTAAATCAGCATTTCGTTAGTGCGCATTTGAATACACTACTTCTATTCTCTCTGTCATTGCCCGCACGGCGTTTGCGCCTGTTTCTGTCAGCAGCTTTAAGGTAAAACCCCAATGTAGGCTTGGCTTGCTTTAGTGTTTTGCTTTGCTTTGACATAACAAATAAACCGTTGTTATGGGACAAAACCAAATGACAAAGCGGCAAAGCCAAAGCAAAGCCGAAGCAGAGCAGAGCAACGCTCGAAATGATCAATGTTCAATTTTTTGATGCTTTGTATGCTTTCGCGTTTGTTTAATATTTATTTTGCTTAGAGATATAAATGTATTATTTCATAAAGAAATTAGTTTTTTTGAGAATAAGATTAATTATAAATATTTAAGAGTTCAAAAACTATTTCTATATCCCATTTAAAATTTCTCGTAAATGTTGCAACAGTTAATGCCACAAACCATATCGTCGTTGCGACCTTAAGATCTCCTATGTGACACTTTTATTGAAATTAACTTTTTTAATTGAATGTAAACTTCATGATGTCCTCCATCGATGGCAAAAACTCCCATGTTGATATAACAATAACTCCAACTCATTTTGCAGTTATAAAAAAATACTCCTATGTAGTCCTAAAAAGTTGGCAATTTGAAATCTCTAATGTGAACGTGATAATTACTTCCACATGAATGAAAAAGCAAAAAATATCTTATGTCCAGCTCAAAGGTTTTGTTCATAACATTAAATTCCATTGTTAGTATACAACTTAAAGCAAAACTAGTTGTTCAAGTAATTTTTTCACAAAACAGTTTTTTTCAGTTTTCCTCAAGTTTTACATTTTGCACATATAATAGGAGATATTAAGGTCGCAACGACGATATGTGCTTCTTTAGCACTCTACGCAATATTTCAAATTTTCATTGTCCTTTTTTACAGATACAATTTACATACGATCCTTTGTTCTTTTTGTGAAACAATAATGTCCATTCCAAAGGAAAAATTCCGCAAAATTCATACCTCTTACCTCTTTCGGATACTATTTCTATGTCCTGTGCTCATGAAAAGTAAACTGTCAATTAACTAAAGCAAAGCGTGTATTTGGGTTTGTTTTACTTTGGCATATTGGGCTTGTTTTGCTTTGGAACGTGGTACCTGAAAAGCTCACCAAGTTCAGCTCACCACCTTAAAGGTGAAACCCCAATGCAGGCTTGGCTTGCTTTAGTGCTTTGCTTTGCTTTGACATATCAAATAAACCAGTGCTTTTTTATGGGACAAAAACAAATGACAAAGCGGCAAAGCCAAAGCAAAGCTAAGCAAAGCAAAGCTCGAAATGACCAATGTTCAATTTTTTGATACTTTATATGCTTTCGCGTTTGTTTAATATTTATTTTGCTTAGAGAAATAAATGTATGTAGAGGTTTGAGAAAATTTATTTCATAAAAAAATTATTTTTTTGGATATAACATTAACTATAAATATTTAAGAGTTCAAAATTAATTTGAGACAACTATCTCTATATCCCATTTTAGCAAATTTCTCAAACATCAATTAATGCCATAAACCATATGTGCATCTTTATCACTCTACACAACAAAATTTCAAATTTTCATTCCCCTTTTTTACAGATACAATTTACATACGATCCTTTGTTCTTTTTATGAAACAATAATTGTCAATTCCAAAGGAAAAATTCTTTCCTACCCCTTTCGTGTACTATTTCTATGGCCTGTGCTCATGAAAAGCAAACGGTTAAGTAACTAAAGCAAAGCGCGTATTTGGGTTTGTTTTACTTTGGCTTGTTGGGCTTGTTTTGCTTTGGCACATGGTACCTGAAAAGCTCACCAAGTTCAAGCAAGCCAAGCCTACATTGGGGTTTCACCTTTAGATCCCACGCGCTTTTGGCGTGAGTTTTGGATCCTAAAATAAGAACTAATCTGAAAGAAAATAATTATTTAATGAATATTGATTAATCTACATTGAGAAAAAAATCAATTTTCATTTAAAAATCCCGTATTGTGTGGTGGAAGTACAATGTACCTTTTTAAGGACAACCTTTTGTTTGCGCAGTTCGGCCGTACTACCTTTGCCATTAAAAACTCTATGTGAAAAAAAAATTGCGTGTGATTTAAGTCCGCGTAGTGTGGATCCACCATAACAAACATGTTTACTACTTTTAATTCGGCCGAATGTTCGGTTCGTTCGGACGTTCAAACCGTTTCACAACCACTAGTGTTTATTAATTACATTTTTATTTGAACCGCACTTCTTGGTGTCCATTTTAATTCCGCTGTTCGTTTGAGTTTTTCATTTACGGCTTCGAGAAAAAAAACTTTTAAAAATTACGGAACCACACGGGATTATAACCTATATCACTATCCAACAGGAGTTTTCAACACAAGCTCTAGTCTAAACACAAAGTCTTTCGACTATAATGGTCCAATAAGACTCTGTAATTACTTTAACTGGTGTGTATCATTAAAAGCTCACACCATCTCTCATATTTTTTGAATTAAATTTACTAAGACACACAATTTAAATTATTGGCCATACAAATTTCCAATATGTACCTACTGTACAATTTTATTCACAGCGGATTTTATGCCATCTCTTTTTAATTGGCTAGAAAATCTGCTCTATCATCTTTTTACGGAGAATATAATAATAATAAAAAATGTTAGAGAATAAAGATGATTAATAATCTGTAATCAGAAATTTTTCGCCAAAGAACAAACAGACCTCCACCCCGCGCCCACACCTCCAGGTCTATAGCGTGAGACCTTGAAACCTAAAACATCAACCAAGATTAGTAGGTCACGATATAAAAACGAACCGTAAAGAGGATTCCACAATAAATTGCCTTTGAGTGGATTTTATACACGCTTCCTTAACGTTATCTATGCGGAAACCATTACATCTCACAAACAGGCGCTGTAAAACAGTTAATAGCTTGCAGGGGTGAAGATGTTTGGTGCCTCTTTTAAGTCGCAAATTTACAACCTTTTTATTAAAAATCTCATCCATTCTTCATCTAAGGACCAAGTCCCAAACATAAAGATACTAACGGCACATAAAGTAAAAAAATGTCATTACCGCCACCAGAAAATAAGGGGGGATTTTCTGAATGGATCCTTAAGTTATGATTAGTAGCTAGAACTGTTGCTTAAGGTGGACTCAAAGCTAAGAGGTTAGTAAACTAAAAAAATATTGGCCTGTTTTTTCTATCAAGGATTCTATTTGAAATGTCATTAATCTTCAGACGTTATCCGAAATCTCTTGATATATATCGAGAAAGCTCGTTATACATATCTGATGGAATCCTCGTTAAGACTGGAAAAGGACTCTCGTCTTAGTCAAAGATAATCATCCTTTTGGAGATTCTTTCAAAAAGGTTAAAAGAAGGAAACTCTAAGTGAACTTAATTTTTTCCAATTTTATTTTGCCCCTTACTATACCGGAAATGCTATCACTGGTATTCCTTTTTTGGACACTGGAAATGATAAAAAGTTCGCTTAGAGTAGCTGACTAGAAGCAAGATAAAAGAATCAACTTCGAATTATTCAGTGTTTTACACGACTGTCCCAAAAAAAGGAGTGTAATGTGTTCAAGGTTCATGTGTGTATGTACGTTTCTTTGTCCCACCATGACTTCTAAACGGATTTAGATGGCTGGGGCGCCGTTCGTTTAATGAGTCCGATTAACATAGGCTAGGTTAATTTAAAAAAACAATACGGCGGCCGTCAGACGGAATTTACATTACACTCGATTTATTGTTTTTTCTTCTGATTGGGTCAATATCGGTATCAAACGAAAGGTTGATGTCTAGAATTACAGCCAATTTCCTGATGTCTGGAAATGCACCAAATTCCCGGCACGCACCTGCATCGGTGGACATCCGCTCGTGTAAACTTTTGCCATTATCAACAATTAAGTAATTACCTGTAAAAATGAATTGATTCTTGGCCAGTTCAAGGTTCAATTCTTGAGCTTTGATGTGTAAGCATATTTTGTAGAATATAAAAGAGCAATGTAAATAAATCAATAGTCAGTCATTAAGTCACAACCAAAAGCCTTTTTTCTTCGTTAGTCAGTGTGAGGCTGCACTGAGAAAAGTTTTTCTTCAAGTTTGTTTTCGTTCTTGCATGGGATTAATAATTAGATAAAAGAATCTAATTTTACAGTTTCATTGAGACGGTTTCAAATATGCATAACACTTGTTGTATGAGCACTGAGCACCTGTGATAATTTAATTCATGCAATATTATGCTGGGACTGTGGAAAGGCAACGGGCTTTTAAAACACAACACAAGTTTTTGAGCTTATTCAAAACTAGTAAAAAACCCGCGTGCGTTGCAACGCCTCCAAATAAAAAAGTTTATGTGTGCACAGTCTGCGGTAGGAAAAAAGTATAATGAAAACAACAAAAAATCTGGAAAAAATGATTTTGGATACCATACAGAAATTTAGAGTTACCTATAAAAAATATTGTAATATTTCTTCTCGAGCGTTCTCGGATTCGTCAGGGATTAATTGGAACAATTTGTTTCTTTTTAACAACTTTAATTTCAAAACAAAACTTCTTGCACACATGTGCTCCTCCTTTCTCTTCTTGGCGGTTCAGTTAGAACAACCGTACTAAATTGAGATGTGACACTGTGTTATGTATGCATTCAAGTAGGTGCCTCTGAACCTGAAACTTCTGGGTGAATTGGAATTTTAACTTTCTCTTTTCGGTTAGCCGTTACACTGCCCCCTTCTTACTTAATATTCGCCCCGATCGAACCTTTTGATTACTGTGGAGGGGCCGTTCCATTTCCTTTGTAGTTTTGACAATTTACCTTTCATTCGTGGAGGATTATATAGCTAGACTCGATCGCCTTCCTTAGGTCGCCCTTAGGTCGTAGTGGGTCTTCATCCTGTTGGGCGATTCCCAAATTTCAAATCACTTGGCAGCGTAATCTGTTTCCCGAAAATCATCTTTGCAGGCGTCTGACCGGTAGAACGTGGATAACTGTCCTGTACAGCGTTTTTTTTATTGAATTATATAGAGATGTTCTTCATATTAATTTGAAAACCTATTTCTACCGTTTTTACTGTTTCTATACTGGTTAGGGTAAATTTAAGAAATTTCCTACATGTTCTTCCATTTGGAGCTAGGATGTGAGCATTTTTCGATTTCCTAACCCTTGAACAACCTACATACAGCTGACCGGGAAATGACACTTATTTGGCCCCGAAATTTAAAATTTATAAGTTTTGATTATAAATTCTTTATTTGTTACCTTAAAATTCCCAGATACCGATTTTCATTGGAATCGGAATACAATTGGCACACTCATTGGCCATATTGGTGCGGCAATTTTGAATTTATAAGTTTTGATCATAAATTCTATATTTGCAACCGTAAAAACCCTAGATATCAACTTTCATTGGAATCAGAATACAATTGCAAAAATTCGTCCACCATATTGGCGTGGCCATTTTGAATTTATAAGTTTTGATTAAACATTCGTTATTTGCTACCTCAAGAAACCCCAGATACCGATTTTCATTGGAATCGGAAGACAATTGGGAAATTCGTCGGCCATATTGGCGCGGCCATTTTGAATTTAATTCTATAACCACCCCCTGGATGTAAGTAATATGTGGTTAAATTTTTGTGGCAATCGGTTGGATGGTTTCAAAGTCCATAACGGACAAAGAAACATTTTTTGTGTATTATATATATAGATAATTGTAATTTATTGGTTTTTTTTGACACCACTAACACGCACCGTTATGAAATTAATACAATTAAGCCTCGGCCACGATACGAGCGGCGAAAAGTGAGCGGCGAGCGGCACCAGAAAAATTTAATGTCTCGAATTAGCGGCGAGCGGCAGTAGAGCGGCACTTTAGTATTGCCGCTCTACCTCTCAACGCTCATCGCGCGTATCGTGACCGGATTCGAGCGTTTTCCATATAAAACAATACAAAATAAAACTCAGAATCGCCGCTCTGCCGCTCACCGCTAGCCGCACGCCGCTCGCCGCTCGTATCGTGGCCGAGGCTTAGACTTGGATTTTAAATTACGCTTGATAATAAAGAAAAATAATGAGGAGCTTTGGTTTTACATCCGCGTAGCACAACTTGTTAGATCAGAATGGCGATGCATTTTTCTGCAGGCAGGAAAAGGAATTGAGGTTAAAGTTGTTCGTAGTAGAACTAAAGTTGAGCTGTAGTAAAGTTGAGGCTACGTTTTCTCAACATTCTCCCCGCCTTCAGCAACAGTGTTGGTGAATGTATCTACTGGTAGAACTACGAGCTTGACGATGGGTCGTGTGAGTGTTGTTGTCGCAGTCTTGATTGTGACTACTCTGATACGACCATCCTTCCCTGGGTAAACTTCTATGACTCGAGCTAGTGGCCATCGAGCTGGCGGAAATCGTTCATCCGTCATCAGAACTAATGAGCCGATCTGGAGTTGATGATGTTCATGGTGCCATTTGGCAATCGCTTGGTAGGTAGCGCTGTAGGCATTCTTTGGACCAGCGTTGCCACAGGTGTTGGAGCTTCTGTTGAACTAATTGCCAGAGAAATAGTCTAGATTCTGGCAGGTCGCTGAGAGCCGTTTCCGGTAGAACTGTTGGAGCTGAACCAGTGAGGAAATGGGCTGGTGTTAGAGCGGTGAGATCCTCTGGGTCATCAGATAGTGCAGATAGCGGACGTGAGTTCAGGACCGCTTCGATCTGAGTTAAGAGCGTCGTAAAGTCTTCATAAGTGAGTAGTGTCTCTCCAATTACTCGTACGAGATGAAACTTGACAGATTTGACAGCAGCTTCCCATTTTCCTCCAAAGTGAGGAGCACCTTGTGGAGAGAAGATCCATCTTGTTCCCTCTTGAGCTAAGGAGCTGGTGAGCTGAGCGTTGTCTTTAGAGCCTGATCTGAAGAGTTCTTTAAGGAACTTATTGGCACCTTGGAATGTAGTCCCACAGTCGCTGTAGAGTACTGAACTTACTCCTCGACGACTTACAAATCGCCGATAAGCTTTAATAAAGGCTTCAGCAGAATAATCGGTCACCACCTCCAAATGGACTGCTGAAGTGACGAAGCAGACGAAGACAGCGATCAAGCTTTTGTAAGTTTTAGCCCCTCTTCCTTGAAACGTCTTGAGCGAGAATGGACCGGCATAGTCAACACCAGTAGTATGGAATGGTCGTACTGGAGTGACTCTCGATGCTGGCAATTGACCCATGAGCTGTTGAGCACGTTGAGCACGATATCGAGCACAAGTAACGCATTTTAAGATGAAGGAGCGTACGGGAGCTCTGCCTCCAATAATCCAGAAGAATTGTCGAAGATGCACGAGTGTCACTTGCGTACCCCCATGTAATGTTGATAGATGGGCTCGAGCGATGATGAGATATGAAAGTCTTGACTTTCTTGGCAGGATTATTGGATGTGTTGCATCGGGGTCTAGCTGAGCTTGCTGTAGCCGACCACCGACTCTTAGGACTCCCTGATGGTCGATGAACGCAGTTAGTCTTGACATAAAGTGAGCTGCTGGTAAATGCAATCCTTCTTGAATAGCTTTCATTTAACTTGAAAAGTAAATCTGCTGAATGATCTTCACCCAAGTTAATTGAGCATCGAGCTGGTCCTTGGGAGATAGTGGTTTTTGAGTCAATGAGCTGTTTTCTTCTTTTTTAAGAACTGATAGGAACCGTTTGCACAGTGCTGTGACTCTTGAGAGCTTATAGATCGATGAATATCTTGACAGCAAGTACCACAACGGATGATCCGTTTCATTAGGAGTCTTCGTCGTATGAAGAAGGACGCCTGGTTGTTCTTATTTATGAGCTAGAGCTGATGGTTTAAATTGTTGAGTTGGCCAGGATGAATAAGAGCTGCATAGCCAACTTGGTTCATTCCACCAAGGCATGAAGTTTACTAATTGAGTTGGAGCTAGACCTCTGGAAGCACTGTCCGCTGGATTTTGCTTCCCATGAACATAATGCCACTTTGCTGTTGGATTGAGCTCTTGAATAGATGACACTCGATTACGGACAAATTCTTTCCATCTTGTCGGATGACTTAAAACCCATGTTAATGCGACGGAGGAGTCAGTCCACAAATAAAGAGGAACATGAGCTAATTCTAGTACCTTTTGAACATGGTTGATGAGCTTTGATAGCATCCAAGCAGCAGTTAGTTCAAGCCTTGGTATAGTGACTGGTTTCAGTGGTGCTACCTTAGTTTTGGCACACAACAAGGTCACTTGAGCTGATTCTCTGGAGTTAACAACCCCGATGTAAATACACGCAGACATAGCTAATTGTGACGCGTCGGAGAACCCATGCAATTCAATGTAGGAGCTGGAGATAGTGTTAATCCATCTGGGAATACGAATCTGAACTAGTAAATGGAACTCGTCTCGTAGGTGCGTCCACCGTTGGGCAAGTTGATCTGGTAATTCGTCATCCCATCCAGATTTATTGAGCCATAGCTCTTGAATGAACATTTTGGCACGAACTATAACTGGAGCTAAGAATCCAAGTGGGTCGAAGAGTTGAGCTACTTCAGAAAGAACTGTGCGCTTCGTGATTTTCTTTAACTTCGGGCTTTTTGGTGAGAAAATGAATTGGTCAAATGAAGGACTCCAAGAAAGTCCTAGAACTTTTAATTCCGTATCATCGAGGTCATGAGCTGGAGCAGTTGAGACGCTTTCGAGCGATAGAGCTTCTAAGAATGCAGGAGTATTGCTTGACCATTTTTCCAATGGAAACCTCCCCGCCTTGCAGAGGTTTATGACGTCTTGAGCTATTAGTTGAGCCTCTTGCAGAGTATCAGAGCCGCCAAAGATGTCGTCGACATAACGGCCTTTAGTCATTGGAGCAATTGCGAGTGGATGTTTAGAGCCTTCGTCCTGAACAAGTTGCAGTAGGACTCGTACTGCAAGGAATGGTGCTGATCTGGTTCCATAAGTATCTGTGGTGAGCTGGTATGGAACAATATTGTTGTGTTGATCGAGCCAAAGAATCCGCTGAAGATCCCAGTCTGAATGATGAACATTGATTTGACGAAACATCTTGCTTATATCGGAACTAAAGATGATTTTGTGACGTCTTATCCAGAGAAGAACGTCGAAGATGTCCATGTGGAGTTTTGCGCCAGCGTGGAGAACGTCGTTGAGCGAGTATCCGGAGCTTGTTCGAGCTGATCCATTAAAGACGACTCTTAATTTTGTTGTTAAACTCTGTTCCTTTAGGACTCCATGATGCGGCAGATAGTAATGAGGAAGAGCAGGAGCCCGAACTGGTGATCGCCTTCCAGAGACCCTCAACCCTCCTGTTACCGAAGTATCATGTGCTAAGGTCATCTCGTCGAGCCGTTCACCAGATTCCAAGTTATAGCTACTTCCTAAACGCCATTGTTCTGCGGGGGCTTGCCTCATGTGGCCTAGAGCTTCATATTCCTTCATGAAGTCTCTGTAGAGCTGGTTGAGTTTCTGATCATTTGATAGTCGTTTGAGCATTGATTTAAGGCATCGTAGAGCGGTGTTTCTTGACTCTCCCAGCTGTTGCGGTGCTGGAACTATTGGTAGTCGAACAACATACCGGCCTGTAGAATCTCTGGTATGTGTGTTGGCGAAGTGAGCTTCACAGTGTTCTTCGTCAGGCGTAAGGTTGGGTACTTGAGCTTGATTAGATTCTTCCTGGAGCCAGAACCTTGATAAGAGGTCATGTAGAGCATGATCTTGTTGAACGTGAAGGGCTGGGCTACTTGCTAGCGCTGAGCTTCTGTTAGTGGGTCCAAATATAACCCAACCAAAGATTGTTTTAAAGGCTATAGGATCCGAAGGTTGAGCTTGTTTAATTTCAGATCTGAAAGCTTGTGAAAACGGAATTGCACCCAAGATGATGTCAATGTGTCCTGGTTTTTGATAATCTGGATCCGCAAGTTGTAGTCCTTTTAGATGAGTCCATGATGAACAATCAACGCGGACTCTAGATAGTATTGATGTCAGCGAGGTCAAAATGTGGAGTGGGACTTGAATCTGTTCATCAGAATACAAGGATTTAAGAGTTACGATGCACACTCCCTTAGATTTCCCAGCTGATATATTTGCAATGCCTGTTAGTAGAATCAAGGAGCGATGACGATGGAGCTTCAGTTGTAGAACTAGCTTGTTGGTGATGAATGAGAGTTCCGAGCCAGAATCTAATAGCATTCTGATTGGTTGGCTTGTTGACGTTGGAGCGAGTATTTGAGGTTGAGCTGTGGAGAGCAATGCAGCTGATCGATTTAATAGTTCTGAATGAGCTAGATAAACTGAAGAGAAATTTGATTGTTCGTCTACTAGCTGCGATGAAGCTTGAGCAATATGATGACCCATTAAAGTTGTTGAAGAAGTTGTAGAGATGGATGGACTAGTAGTATAACTAGAAGAATCAATTTGTGTTGTTTCAGAGCTGGAGCTTGTAGTTGAGGTTGGTGATGAAGTTGTTGCCAGGTAAGAGCTTGATGTTGATGCAGGTGATGAGCTGGTAGAGCTGTTAGACACTGGACTGCTGCACCACTGGACATTGGTTTGAGCTAACAACACACAGAGCAAAATGAGCGGATTTGATAGATTATCAACTGTAAGAGGAACTGGTTAACCTGTGGATGTTGATGGTTGAACTTCTTTGGTAGAGCTGGAGCCCTGGTCCTGAGCAAGAGCTTGAGAAGAATCGCCGATGTGAAGCAGCGAGTGATGTTTCCCTTGGCAAGTCTTGCAGCGATTCCGATTCCGACAGGCATCCGTATGATGCCTGCCAAGGCAATTGTTGCAGAGTTTAAACTGTGCCGCGAACTGAAGGCGGGCACGGGGCGTTTTGTCCCTGAATTTGTCGCATGCCCCTATGTAGTGATCGTCCTTCCCACAACAGTCACATATATGACCGGGGTCGTTGGGGCCTCCAGCACCCTTTATCATGGCGGACTGGAGGGTGATGGAGCCTTTTGAAGATGAGTGGGGTTTCCTCTTATTTCAACGAGTCGGTGAGTTTCACCTTGAGATGCTGTAGCATAAGATCGAGCTGTGGAGTATTTCTGTTGCTTCGAGCTTGACGGAGTTGAGCTGATTTTTGATGGTGTCCTGAGCTTGAGCGAACCTCCAGAAGTGAGCTCTATGCTCTCCAACGATGTGGCTTCTGACTTCAGGAAGTCCTGTAGAGCCTTGAGCGACGGGTATTCGGTGACTGATCCCAAGTCTCTTTCCCATTCCTTCCTGATGGTAGGGTCCAATCGACGCACCATGTGGTAGACCACTGAATAGTCCCATGTGGGATTTCTGAAATCCCCCATCCCATGAGGGATTTCAGGGCGTCTAGAGCTTCTCGGACACCGTTGAGGAGGTCATTTAGGCTTTGGGAAGTCGGGGACACTATTGAGCTACTTCCGAAGAGCTTGTCGAGTTGAGCTGACACGAGGAGCCGTTTATTCTCATATCGAGACTCGAGCAGGTTCCAGGCCACTGAATAGTTCTCACCCGTTGTCTTCATGTGGCTAATAAGCCGAGCTGCTTCCCCTTGAACTGAGTTCTTGAGCACCGACATTTTATGAACTGGTAGGATTTCATCAGATGAGCCTACCAAGGCCTGGAACATATCTTCGAACTCCTTCCAGTCTTGATACTTGCCGCTAAATGGTCGGAGCTTGAGTTTCTCAAAGAGCTGGTAAGCGGTCGTACCAGGAGATGGCCTAAACTCGGATGTATTCAACGTTGGAGCGGGAGCTGGAGCTAGTTGTAGAGCGGCGATTCTGGAGTTAATCGACGAATGAGCGTCAGAATTGTAGGACAGAGCTCCCGCAAAGACCTTCTTGGTTCAGTAATTAGAACCTACGTATACCTGATGGAACTCGGTTGCAAGCTAATCGTGTCGTGGTTGACCTTAAAGGAGGACCATGTGTCATCCAAAATGTGAAGCTTGGATTGGAGCTGTGGGATGGTTAGCTCGTTGAATGCTTCAGTCGAACATTCATCTCTGATGAGCTCAAGAACGTCCCCCCTTTCACGCTGCAGTAGTAGGCGAGCTGTGAACACTTGCTCAGCATCTGCCTCGAGCATGGATTCGTTAGAACTGTAGTCTCTTTATAAAAAATTAAATATAAACAAGTGTGAAGTTTGAGCAGATAGAAAGAGCACTTAAAAGTTTATAAATAAAAAGAAACTGGAGCACAGAGCGTTATAAAAAGTATTTAAAACAAAGAGGTTATGATTAAAGCGGTTAGTAAGAGCACTGAAATAGTTTGTCAATAAACACTTGAGCACACAGAATGTTCTGAAAGTTATTTTTGTTTCGTTATGGTTAGAGCTGTGAAGTTAAGGGAAAAGTATAAAAATTAGAGATTACAAATTAAGCAAATAAAGTATAAAAATTAATGTAAAGAATATTATAATCAAAATTAAGTATTTTTCTGAGCTTCTTTCGAGCGGGTAAGTCTTTTTTCTATATTATGCGCTTTAAACTCCACAATAATAAACCCTTGCCTAAGGTTATGCAAAGTCTTTGAGCTTTAATGCATCTAAAATAGAAAAAATTGTAATTAATTTAACGAGCTCAGATCATAAAAAAAATTAACACCGATTTTATCATTAATAATTCCGCTTTTGAGCCTGTGTAGAGCTAAATGCTACAAGTTGCTAAATGCTACAAGTCCCGTGAGCTTTTGAGCTTTCCAAAACTTGAGCGCCAAAAAATAATGTGGACTTCTTGAGCTTTTGAACTTTCTAAGAATTGAGCGCCAAAAAATATTACGCGGACTCCGTGAGCTCTTGAGCTTCTTTTCTAAAAATAAATAATCAAATTATTAACAAGTTAAGAAGTCCTGACTTCGAAACTGAGCTCCAATAAAAAATATAAACGTTTTCCTTTTCACGCCGGTAATGTCACCCAACACTCTTTTGAAGGATTTTCAGATCTCCGAGCACTGTTCTTAACGGTGTTGACAATACGGGATCACAATGTGCCGTTGAGCTTATGAATTAGTGTTGGGTAGGACACGATTATAAAATGAGTTTGTAAGAGGAGCCTTTTTTTCCTTTTGAGCCAGTACAATGTCTCACTTCAAATGAGGCGAAGTGTGATTGTCACATTGGTGGGTTTCTTCTCTCTTACTTTTTTTAAGGCGGTAAAATTCTCAATTTGGAATGAGGCGAGGTGCACGTAGGATAAATATCTATTAGTACATGAGATGGAGGACGTGCAAAACTCCGGTGTTTCGGGTTCCGGTGCATTTGATGTTGAAATGGAAGTAAGCGAAGCATTTCTGATGCTATCGGTGTTTACAATCTGAGATTCACAAATTGCAGAGAAAACATGAGGATGCTTGCTCTTTGTGTGTCAAATTAGATTGTAAGTAACCTTTGTAAGACAAAACTTTACCACAGAAATTTCATTTAGCTTTATCATTTTTTCAGTCCACAAAATATTCCCATGCCCTCGACATCTTTTTCTCCTCAGCCATTCTTAATATATTAAATTAAGGAACAAATCACAGAAAAAAAGAAATGAATATTAGAAATGTTGGTTAAAAAATAAAAACATATGCAGACGTGACATAGATGGAGAAAAAAAATAGTATAATGCTTTTTTACATTTTTTTCGTGTAAGAAGAAAAGTAGTTAATTCTTTTTTAAAACTGCCTTACGAAAAAATTTAAATAAAAACAATTTTGTTTACTTACGTTTTTGTCTATAAAAAAATCACTGAAATCTTAATTCGCAAAGTAAATTACAAAAGGTGCTAGCTTTTTAAGCCCTCTCCAAAATGACAAAAACAAGCAAATTAAAGAAAGAAAGAATATAAATACATACCAATGTAAAGCTTTTATTATTTATTAAAACTGCCTCAGAGTAGGTACGAAACCTATGCCTCCAGAAAGTATATTTATATTTTAAAATCTCACTTCGCCTAATTTAAAGTTGGGAATTTTGATGCCGCAAAAAAAGTAAGAAATGTCTCTCCACTATAAAATTTCACTCCCTCGAAAAAAGTAAGAATTGTCTCTCCAGGGCAAAACTTCCCTCCCTCGAAAAATGTAAGAATTGTCTCTCAAGTACAAAACTTCACTCCCTCGAAAAATGTAAGAATTATCTCTTCACTACAAAACTTCCCTCCCTCGAAAAATGTAAGAATTGTCTCTCCAGGACAAAACTTCCCTCCCTCGAAAAATGTAAGAATTGTCTCTTCACTACAAAACTTCCCTCCCTCGAAAAATGTAAGAATTGTCTCTCAAGTACAACATTTCACTCCCTCGAAAAATGTAAGAAATGTTCGTATTTACAATCTCACCACGGCTCAGTTTGAATAGGATATTTTACTGCCGCAAAAGAAGTGAGAAATGTCTCTCCCGTTCGTGTTTACAATCTCACCTCGCCGCAGTTCAAATTGGATATTTTAAGGTAGAAACAGAATGGCACGGAGACCGTGGCGGAGTCCGCCGCTCAGAGAGTTTCCCATACATTTAATTTGTCCGCGCCGCCTGGGGAGAAATTAAATGTATGGGAAACTCTCTGAGCGGCGGACTCCGCCACGGTCTCCGTGCCATTATGTTTCTACCTTTACTGTCGCAAAAGAAATAAGAAAATGTCTCTCTAGTTCATGTTTACAAGCTCACCTCGCTGCAGTTCAAATTGGATATTTAATGCCGCAAAAGAAGGAAGAAATTTACAATCACACCTCGATTCATTTTTCTCGAAACCTGTAGGACATTATTTTTGAGCCGAGACATTTAAAATAATTGAGGCCTCAGTACAATTTACATCGTGTAAGGTACAAATGTACTGCCTCGTGTAAGTCCGACTCAACACTATTATGAATACAAGTTGAAAATTCCGAGTTGAGCACTTGCGATGGATTTGCCATGCACCGTTACCTTCCACAATCCGGCTCGAGGGACCAAAAATTTTATGTTGTATGAGCACTGAGCACCTGTGATAATTTAATTCATGCAATATTATGCTGGGACTGTGGAAAGGCAACGGGCTTTTAAGACACAACACAAGTTTTTGAGCTTATTCAAAATAATTGTAATTTATTGGTTTTTTAACACCACTAACACGCATCGTTATGAAATTAATACAATTAGACTTGGATTTTAAATTACGCTTGATAATAAAGAAAAATAATGAGGAGCTTTGGTTTTACATCCGCGTAGCACAACTTGTTAGATCAGAATGGCGATGCATTTTTCTGCAGGCAGGAAAAGGAATTGAGGTTAAAGTTGTTCGTAGTAGAACTAAAGTTGAGCTGTAGTAAAGTTGAGGCTACGTTTTCTCAACAACACTTAATCGATATGTGTTAATAAATTGCAAATTTTATGCTTAAATTATATTAAATTACTCGAAATGTGTTTTATTACCCGATCACCATGAATGAACATTTAATAGTTAAGCCTAGTATGCTGTTTCTTTCTGAACTGCCACAGAATATGAGGCAGGCAGATGATGCCACCGTCGTGGACATATTAAATAGTTTACGTGTCGGTCAGCTCACCATGCAACGGCTTGAAGTCCTGGATCCTGGTGTGTGCGCATATTTCTCACAACTAAACAGGTGGATCAGTGCAAACTGTGATGACTAATGACCTGGCCATATCATGTACAATGTATGATTTGATGGCAGTAGATGTATCTGTAGAAGCCAAAACGTACGGGCAACCTTTATAATCAGATTTTATATGTAACTTCACACCACAACAAAACAGGAGGTTTTCCTAATTGTATTAAAATTGTTGTTGGGACAAGGGTAATGCTCAGAAAGAACATTAACGTTGGTCATGGTTTGGGCAACGGAGCGCAATGGGTGTCATTCGGAATATTGTGTAGCCTGCACTACGTCGTGACCAACTTGAGCCACGTGAGCTACCACAAGCAGTATTTGTAGAATTTAATGACAGAACAATACATGGCATTATTCTTGGTGTGGGTGTCAAAATTGAGCCAACTACTGCCGAATTGGACTCTTTGAGGGGACAAGGAAAATTAGAGCGTCGTATGCTGCCACAAATTTTGTGCTGGGTCGTAACAGTGCAAAAGGTTCAAGACACGACGCTAGATAGAGCTGTTGTAGATCTAGGCTCTGAAATGTTTGCCAAGGGCAGGATTATGTGGCGCTCAGTCGCTCAGGTCCAGCTATTAGCATTTTGGATCTCCGTAATGTTATTCACGAGCCCCATGATAAAAAATCACTCAGAGTTAGATCGGCTCAGAAAGCTCGACCAATAAGAGTATATGGAATTTTTGCTCACATCGCTATGTTATAATTGATACATGCACCACTTTTGCCTAATCCATCGGCTGGGTTAAATCAAACTGCGACAACGTGCATTAAAACTGTATCTCAATCGTTGTAAGTCTTATAATAATAAGAAGTAAAATAAAATCACTTAATAAAAACTACATTGGTTTACGAATTATAATCACTAAAATATCATAAAATAAAAAACAAAATAATTAAAATATTAAAAAACACGACGCCCTTGTGAAAAAAAATAAACTAAAGAGTCAGAAACAAGTTAAGATATAGAAGACATTCTTCTCTTAGTATAGTCAATGTGTGTATATTAAATATATAAGATACTGTCTAACTTCTGTAGAAAGTATTAACTTTAAATAGTCAATTTGTAAAGTATAACACAACTATCGTATATGTATAATCTGTATTTTTGCAGTCGGGTACAGTTTTAATTACTTATTCTCGTAATATTTGTACCCCGGCTGCAAAAATACAGATTATACATATACGATAGTTGTGTGATACTTTACAAATTGACTATTTAAAGTTAATACTTTCATACGATAGTTGTGAGATACTTAACAAAATGACAATTTGAAGTTAATATTTTCTACAGAAGTTAGACAGTATCTTATATATTTAACTAGCAAAATCCCGCGGCAGTTTTCTTAGCTATTCTTAGTAATAGCCCAAAAAATTTTATTTGAATAAAAAACACTTTACTTTTAAAAGTACCCTAAGGCTAATACAGACTATGCCAATATTTTAGTCGAGTGAGTAAGTAAACCAGTATGGACAAACAAATTTACCCCGCGATTCTAGATCATAGAAATCTAACAATAGTCAGAAAATGAGTAAAAAGCTCAAAGCTCTTGCCCCTTCGGTGGAGACTATGTGCTTTTGTCAGAAAAAGAGAGGATTTGATATTCTGGATGTTAGATCTAACAAATGGAGGAGAATTGTAAGCTTTGAAAATCTAACTATAGCCAGCGACTCGCGAGCTGGCTGTTATGGTCGTATTGATGATTTAGGTATTAAATTCTATGACTAAAATTTTAATTAGGTTAGTGCCAAAGCGGATTTTTTGCGATTTGCGGTGAAACATGACCTCCTAGAGGAAAATGTTTCATACAAAAGTTGTAAATAATAAAAAGATTAAAACTTTTGTATATAACACATTTTGACATAACCTCAAATTTTCCAAGAAAATGGCGGAAAAACGATTTATCAGTTTTTAATTTTTTTCTCCCGTAAAAATAATTCAAATTACATAAAAATTTGTAAGAGTATTCCTTGTGTTGCGTTAAATAAGCATGATTTTTTTTTTGTTTGGATAACGGATAGTTTCCTAGAAATTAACATTTTTCGAAAAAAATACCCTAATCTTGCATGGACAACTTTATTGATGTTTTTGTCGAATTTTGATGTTCAATAAGTGCTCGTTTAACCATTGAAATGTCTAGTTTCAAATGGTCTATAAATTTTGATACTTTATTTTCATTAAACCGCTTAAAATTAAGAAAAACCGAACACCTGATTTTTCGAATCACGTACATATTTCTCGATTTTTTCAATTTTATTCAATTTTTTTAATTTTACTGTTAATGAGGGATTAAATTTTAATTAAAACTTATTTTGCCATTTTTTATTGCATACTACATTTGTTCAGGGCACTGAGAATGAATTTAGGACCGGGAAATTCAAAAATTTCGGCCCATTTCAATACATTTTGATTTAACAATCAAGTAAAGTTCTTTTTTGCTTTCAAAAGTTTTTCTTTAAGCATAATTATGAAAGAACTATGTGTGAATGTGTAGGTGTGTTTGTGCGTACGTCCGTAGTAATTTTTTCCTGCACGAGAATAGGGCGAACCAAAAAAGATATGGTCTTCGTGGAGGTGCCGATCGAAGCGTATTAGCTAAAGCATGATCTAAAATTTTTTGGTTTTTTTGTTTAAACGACATACCTGATTTTTGTACCCGCACGATATCGCGCAAACCAAAAATGATATCGGCTTCGTTGGGATGCCGATCGAAGCACATTAACGAAAACATGCTTTGGAAAAAAATTTCATAAGATTCGGCCAAGCCCTTTTTTGAAAAGAGTTCGGCCAAGAGCCACAAGCACCAGCTAATAAACTCGATAGAATAAAACCGGTTCTAAATGAAATTAACTTTTCTGGATTCAGCTTCCGATAGCTTCCCCATAAAACATCACTTGTCAATAAAATCCGAGCATTCTTTAAAACCCGTGCAAAAATTACGTTACCCTTTTCCAACATCATTATTTTTTTCAAACCTTGATCACCACTTCTTGGACGGGGAATTGTTTTCTACGTCCTACATTTTCTGAAAAAGAAATTGGCCTTTTCGGTCAAGTCTCACGAGCTCTTTATCGTTATTTTAACCTATTATCGTTATTTGAACTAGCTTCTATCAGGATTACTTAAGCACCAGTTTTGGTACTACCAACCCTACCAACTTAGTTATGAGTCGTCAAAGTCAAAATTTTGGTTTTTTTAACTACAATTCCAAATTTCACTACTTTGTTCTCCAAAAATTACGTTATACCTTATTACGTTACCTATACCTTTTTTTCCAAATTTAGAAAGCTTGGAATATTTCCTATGAATAATGTCCGTACAATTTTTATACTACGCATTTAAAAGTTCTTGTTTTTTAATTTTTTGTTTCTCCCACCCTCTTCGTCGTTTCGTTGACATTTTTAATTTTTTAGATTTTTTTAAATTCCACTGAATCCTTATTAAATAACAGTCTTCTTTTAAATTACCTTGTTTCTATATACCGTGAACAAACACCGGCTAACATGATTCAGTGAACTGCTGAAGGGGAAGTCTGACAATTCAAAGTCTCCAAAATCGAGGGGAAAGCTTTACGCCAAAGCTCTTTTCGATACCTGGGGTCGAGTTGTTAGATCTGACAACAATCTAACAACTAGAATCGCGGGGTTAATTATTATTTTCGCGCAGCCGGCACTCAAACGTAAACAAACACAAAAACAGAAATTACCTTGTTTCTGTATACCGTGAACAAACACCGGCTAACATGATTGAGCGAACTGCTGAAGGGGAAGTCTGACAATTCAAAGTCTCCAAAATCGAGGGGAAAGCTTTACGCCAAAGCTCTTTTCGATACCTGGGGTCGAGTTGTTAGATCTGACAACAATCTAACAACTAGAATCGCGGGGTTAGTTGAGTAATTTACTAAAATCATTTAGTCGAGTCAATCCATTCCTGTTCTATTTTTCGGTCGAGTAGCGGCAGGATGCCATGACTTACTAATTACTTGATACGAAAATGTGATGCAAATTGATTAATTTAATAATTTTTACCTTGCTATCTTGTCGTCTGTTCATTTTGATACTTTTACTTGCTAATGCTCTGTGTTCGGACACTTTTTAGCTACTAATACGTTTTAAGACGTTTAGTGGTAAGTAAATTACTCGCCACTCGACTAAAATACTGGCATAGTCTGCACCAGCCTTTAGAGTTTGGGTGTTTCCAATGATGCAAATTGCTTTTGCGAACTTGCACGAAAGCAAATGACGTTCACTGACAGCTTAAGAAACCTGCAAAAGCAAATAACATGCAACATTGAACATAACTCCCTATGTGTCAAAATTGTCAGCTGATATTCATAAAATTCGTACTTCCACTTCAAATTAATCTGTGTTGTGAGAATTGAGTAATTTAAAATTAAAATGGACAGGAGAAATTTAAAAACTTTTGTTGAAATTTTTAGCAAATAATATTCAAACAAATCCATTTGATCGTCTTTCTAGACTGTAATAATCTATATATATAAAACACAGAAAATGTTTCTTTGTCCGTTATAGACTTTGAAACCATCCAACCGATTGCCACAAAAATTTAACCACATATTACTTACATCCAGGGGGTGGTTATAGAATTAAATTCAAAAAGGCCGCGCCAATATTGCCGACGAATTTGCCAATTGTCTTCCGATTCCAATGAAAATCGATATCTGGGGTTTCTTGAGGTAGCAAATAACGAATATTTAATCAAAACTTATAAATTCAAAATGGCCGCGTCAATATGGCTGACGAATTTGCCAATTGTATTCCGATTCCAATGAAAATCGGTATCTGGGGTTTCTTGAGGTAGTAAATAAAGAATGTTTAATCAAAACTTACAAATTCAAAATGGCCGCGCCAATATGGCCGACGAATTTGCCAATTGTGTTCCGATTCCAATGAAAACCGGTATCTGGGGTTTTTTGAGGTAGCAAATAACGAATGTTTAATCAAAACTTATAAATATGGCTGCGCCAATATGGTGGACGAATTTTTGCAATTGTATTCCGATTCCAATGAAAGTGGATATCTAGGGTTTTTACGGTTGCAAATATAGAATTTATGACCAAAACTTATAAATTCAAAATTTCCGCACCAAAATGGCCAATGAGTTTACCAATTGTATTCCGATTCCAATGAAAATCGGTATCTGGGGATTTTAAGGTAACAAATAAAGAATTTATAATCAAAACTTATAAATTTTAAATTTCGGGGCCAAATAAGTGTCAGCTGTATGTAGGTTGTTCAAGGGTTAGGAAATCGAAAAATTTTCACATCCTAGCTCCAAATGGAAGAACATGTAGGAAATTTCTTAAATTTGCCCTAACCAGTATAGAAACAGTAAAAACGGTAGAAATAGGTTTTCAAATTAATATGAAGAACATCTCTATATAATTCAATAAAAAAAACGCTGTACAGGACAGTTATCCACGTTCTACCGGTCAGACGCCTGCAAAGATGATTTTCGGGAAACAGATTACGCTGCCAAGTGATTTAAATTTGGGAATCGCCCAACAGGATGAAGACCCACTACGACCTAAGGGCGACCTAAGGAAGGCGATCGAGTCTAGCTATATGAGTATAATCCTCTACGAATGAAAGGTAAATTGTCAAAACTACAAAGGAAATGGAACGGCCCCTCGACAGTAATCACGAGGTTAAACGATGTCATCTATCGCATACAAAAAGGTTAGATCGGTAAGAACGGGACCTGTAGGAAACTGTGTTCGGGACGAATATTAAGTAAGAAGGAGGCAGTGTAACAGCTAACCGAAAAAAAAGTTAAAATTCCAATTCACCCAGAAGTTTCATGTTCAGAGGCACCTACTTGAATGCATACCTAACGCAGTGTCACATCTCAATTTAGTACGGTTGTTCTAACTGAACCGCCAAGAAGAGAAAGGAGGACAATAAAAAATAAAAAATATTTATGGTAGCACTCATATGTGTACTTCTTGAAAATCTGAAAAGCAAGCTGTTTAGCTGTCGACCGTTGCCTTCACCAGAAATCACCTGACGGTCAATGCGGGACACGTGGTGATGAAGGAGGTGAACTGTTGGGTAGACAAGTAAACTTACCAGTTGTGCACAGTGATTTAAAACATAAACCACCTTGACTGGCTGTATGCAAAGAAAAAGGATATCGTGGCAATTGATATTCTAGTCGTGATTACAAATGATAAGAATAGATGTGAATTATGAAAATAAATTTATTAAAAGTTCTTATGTCCTTTTAGATATATACAACAAAAATTAGTATTAAGGTAATTATGGTGGTATTGCATACAATTGTATGTGCTTCTTCCACGTTCACCAATTTGGCATGTGTGGCTGGGCTTTCACAATGTATGGTTTACCTGTAGTTTGGTTATTATTATGTTGTTAGTAGTAATTTGAATTTGAAATATATAATTTTATTTGACCAAAAAAAAACCAAACACCTTTCCTGTACTTCGAAAAAACATGCAGTTTATTCTCGTACTTGCACCAGTTTTGGCATGTATAAGAATACTCACAATGGTTTTTCTAAAGTTGACACTTCTGATTTTAAAATATCGCTGGTGGTTAAAAGCATGTACAAGAAACTTCACCCAAAGGCATAAACTTGTTTTCACTTGGAACTCTATCAAACGAAAGAGGCTGAGTCCTTGTTGGTTCCTGTTTATAAATCCTCAAAAGTGGTACTTGGCGAACTGCCTTATCAAAGTACACTTATTTTCTTATTTCCTTATTCCAGTCATCTTTTTGCCACCATTATTCATTTTTCTTCTTTCTAAAATTAATTCTGAAATTTTCCAATTTATTGCAAATTTCTATCTCCTTTTTTCTTAATAAATTTATTTATTTCGAAAATGCATATAATTTATCGACGCCATTTCCGGCATCCCTTTTTGCATAAATATTTTTTATCTCGCTCTATTTTTACATAATTGGCCTCTCGTTCCTTCTTATTGGCCTTATGAAAAATAATACAATAAACCTTGCTATCTTGTCGTCTGTTCATTTTGATACTTTTACTTGCTAATGCTCTGTGTTCGGACACTTTTTAGCTACTAATACGTTTTAAGACGTTTAGTGGTAAGTAAATTACTCGCCACTCGACTAAAATACTGGCATAGTCTGCACCAGCCTTTAGAGTTTGGGTGTTTCCAATGATGCAAATTGCTTTTGCGAACTTGCACGAAAGCAAATGACGTTCACTGACAGCTTAAGAAACCTGCAAAAGCAAATAACATGCAACATTGAACATAACTCCCTATGTGTCAAAATTGTCAGCTGATATTCATAAAATTCGTACTTCCACTTCAAATTAATCTGTGTTGTGAGAATTGAGTAATTTAAAATTAAAATGGACAGGAGAAATTTAAAAACTTTTGTTGAAATTTTTAGCAAATAATATTCAAACAAATCCATTTGATCGTCTTTCTAGACTGTAATAATCTATATATATAAAACACAGAAAATGTTTCTTTGTCCGTTATAGACTTTGAAACCATCCAACCGATTGCCACAAAAATTTAACCACATATTACTTACATCCAGGGGGTGGTTATAGAATTAAATTCAAAAAGGCCGCGCCAATATTGCCGACGAATTTGCCAATTGTCTTCCGATTCCAATGAAAATCGATATCTGGGGTTTCTTGAGGTAGCAAATAACGAATATTTAATCAAAACTTATAAATTCAAAATGGCCGCGTCAATATGGCTGACGAATTTGCCAATTGTATTCCGATTCCAATGAAAATCGGTATCTGGGGTTTCTTGAGGTAGTAAATAAAGAATGTTTAATCAAAACTTACAAATTCAAAATGGCCGCGCCAATATGGCCGACGAATTTGCCAATTGTGTTCCGATTCCAATGAAAACCGGTATCTGGGGTTTTTTGAGGTAGCAAATAACGAATGTTTAATCAAAACTTATAAATATGGCTGCGCCAATATGGTGGACGAATTTTTGCAATTGTATTCCGATTCCAATGAAAGTGGATATCTAGGGTTTTTACGGTTGCAAATATAGAACTTATGACCAAAACTTATAAATTCAAAATTTCCGCACCAAAATGGCCAATGAGTTTACCAATTGTATTCCGATTCCAATGAAAATCGGTATCTGGGGATTTTAAGGTAACAAATAAAGAATTTATAATCAAAACTTATAAATTTTAAATTTCGGGGCCAAATAAGTGTCAGCTGTATGTAGGTTGTTCAAGGGTTAGGAAATCGAAAAATTTTCACATCCTAGCTCCAAATGGAAGAACATGTAGGAAATTTCTTAAATTTGCCCTAACCAGTATAGAAACAGTAAAAACGGTAGAAATAGGTTTTCAAATTAATATGAAGAACATCTCTATATAATTCAATAAAAAAAACGCTGTACAGGACAGTTATCCACGTTCTACCGGTCAGACGCCTGCAAAGATGATTTTCGGGAAACAGATTACGCTGCCAAGTGATTTAAATTTGGGAATCGCCCAACAGGATGAAGACCCACTACGACCTAAGGGCGACCTAAGGAAGGCGATCGAGTCTAGCTATATGAGTATAATCCTCTACGAATGAAAGGTAAATTGTCAAAACTACAAAGGAAATGGAACGGCCCCTCGACAGTAATCACGAGGTTAAACGATGTCATCTATCGCATACAAAAAGGTTAGATCGGTAAGAACGGGACCTGTAGGAAACTGTGTTCGGGACGAATATTAAGTAAGAAGGAGGCAGTGTAACAGCTAACCGAAAAAAAAGTTAAAATTCCAATTCACCCAGAAGTTTCATGTTCAGAGGCACCTACTTGAATGCATACCTAACGCAGTGTCACATCTCAATTTAGTACGGTTGTTCTAACTGAACCGCCAAGAAGAGAAAGGAGGACAATAAAAAATAAAAAATATTTATGGTAGCACTCATATGTGTACTTCTTGAAAATCTGAAAAGCAAGCTGTTTAGCTGTCGACCGTTGCCTTCACCAGAAATCACCTGACGGTCAATGCGGGACACGTGGTGATGAAGGAGGTGAACTGTTGGGTAGACAAGTAAACTTACCAGTTGTGCACAGTGATTTAAAACATAAACCACCTTGACTGGCTGTATGCAAAGAAAAAGGATATCGTGGCAATTGATATTCTAGTCGTGATTACAAATGATAAGAATAGATGTGAATTATGAAAATAAATTTATTAAAAGTTCTTATGTCCTTTTAGATATATACAACAAAAATTAGTATTAAGGTAATTATGGTGGTATTGCATACAATTGTATGTGCTTCTTCCACGTTCACCAATTTGGCATGTGTGGCTGGGCTTTCACAATGTATGGTTTACCTGTAGTTTGGTTATTATTATGTTGTTAGTAGTAATTTGAATTTGAAATATATAATTTTATTTGACCAAAAAAAAACCAAACACCTTTCCTGTACTTCGAAAAAACATGCAGTTTATTCTCGTACTTGCACCAGTTTTGGCATGTATAAGAATACTCACAATGGTTTTTCTAAAGTTGACACTTCTGATTTTAAAATATCGCTGGTGGTTAAAAGCATGTACAAGAAACTTCACCCAAAGGCATAAACTTGTTTTCACTTGGAACTCTATCAAACGAAAGAGGCTGAGTCCTTGTTGGTTCCTGTTTATAAATCCTCAAAAGTGGTACTTGGCGAACTGCCTTATCAAAGTACACTTATTTTCTTATTTCCTTATTCCAGTCATCTTTTTGCCACCATTATTCATTTTTCTTCTTTCTAAAATTAATTCTGAAATTTTCCAATTTATTGCAAATTTCTATCTCCTTTTTTCTTAATAAATTTATTTATTTCGAAAATGCATATAATTTATCGACGCCATTTCCGGCATCCCTTTTTGCATAAATATTTTTTATCTCGCTCTATTTTTACATAATTGGCCTCTCGTTCCTTCTTATTGGCCTTATGAAAAATAATACAATAAACCTTGCTATCTTGTCGTCTGTTCATTTTGATACTTTTACTTGCTAATGCTCTGTGTTCGGACACTTTTTAGCTACTAATACGTTTTAAGACGTTTAGTGGTAAGTAAATTACTCGCCACTCGACTAAAATACTGGCATAGTCTGCACCAGCCTTTAGAGTTTGGGTGTTTCCAATGATGCAAATTGCTTTTGCGAACTTGCACGAAAGCAAATGACGTTCACTGACAGCTTAAGAAACCTGCAAAAGCAAATAACATGCAACATTGAACATAACTCCCTATGTGTCAAAATTGTCAGCTGATATTCATAAAATTCGTACTTCCACTTCAAATTAATCTGTGTTGTGAGAATTGAGTAATTTAAAATTAAAATGGACAGGAGAAATTTAAAAACTTTTGTTGAAATTTTTAGCAAATAATATTCAAACAAATCCATTTGATCGTCTTTCTAGACTGTAATAATCTATATATATAAAACACAGAAAATGTTTCTTTGTCCGTTATAGACTTTGAAACCATCCAACCGATTGCCACAAAAATTTAACCACATATTACTTACATCCAGGGGGTGGTTATAGAATTAAATTCAAAAAGGCCGCGCCAATATTGCCGACGAATTTGCCAATTGTCTTCCGATTCCAATGAAAATCGATATCTGGGGTTTCTTGAGGTAGCAAATAACGAATATTTAATCAAAACTTATAAATTCAAAATGGCCGCGTCAATATGGCTGACGAATTTGCCAATTGTATTCCGATTCCAATGAAAATCGGTATCTGGGGTTTCTTGAGGTAGTAAATAAAGAATGTTTAATCAAAACTTACAAATTCAAAATGGCCGCGCCAATATGGCCGACGAATTTGCCAATTGTGTTCCGATTCCAATGAAAACCGGTATCTGGGGTTTTTTGAGGTAGCAAATAACGAATGTTTAATCAAAACTTATAAATATGGCTGCGCCAATATGGTGGACGAATTTTTGCAATTGTATTCCGATTCCAATGAAAGTGGATATCTAGGGTTTTTACGGTTGCAAATATAGAACTTATGACCAAAACTTATAAATTCAAAATTTCCGCACCAAAATGGCCAATGAGTTTACCAATTGTATTCCGATTCCAATGAAAATCGGTATCTGGGGATTTTAAGGTAACAAATAAAGAATTTATAATCAAAACTTATAAATTTTAAATTTCGGGGCCAAATAAGTGTCAGCTGTATGTAGGTTGTTCAAGGGTTAGGAAATCGAAAAATTTTCACATCCTAGCTCCAAATGGAAGAACATGTAGGAAATTTCTTAAATTTGCCCTAACCAGTATAGAAACAGTAAAAACGGTAGAAATAGGTTTTCAAATTAATATGAAGAACATCTCTATATAATTCAATAAAAAAAACGCTGTACAGGACAGTTATCCACGTTCTACCGGTCAGACGCCTGCAAAGATGATTTTCGGGAAACAGATTACGCTGCCAAGTGATTTAAATTTGGGAATCGCCCAACAGGATGAAGACCCACTACGACCTAAGGGCGACCTAAGGAAGGCGATCGAGTCTAGCTATATGAGTATAATCCTCTACGAATGAAAGGTAAATTGTCAAAACTACAAAGGAAATGGAACGGCCCCTCGACAGTAATCACGAGGTTAAACGATGTCATCTATCGCATACAAAAAGGTTAGATCGGTAAGAACGGGACCTGTAGGAAACTGTGTTCGGGACGAATATTAAGTAAGAAGGAGGCAGTGTAACAGCTAACCGAAAAAAAAGTTAAAATTCCAATTCACCCAGAAGTTTCATGTTCAGAGGCACCTACTTGAATGCATACCTAACGCAGTGTCACATCTCAATTTAGTACGGTTGTTCTAACTGAACCGCCAAGAAGAGAAAGGAGGACAATAAAAAATAAAAAATATTTATGGTAGCACTCATATGTGTACTTCTTGAAAATCTGAAAAGCAAGCTGTTTAGCTGTCGACCGTTGCCTTCACCAGAAATCACCTGACGGTCAATGCGGGACACGTGGTGATGAAGGAGGTGAACTGTTGGGTAGACAAGTAAACTTACCAGTTGTGCACAGTGATTTAAAACATAAACCACCTTGACTGGCTGTATGCAAAGAAAAAGGATATCGTGGCAATTGATATTCTAGTCGTGATTACAAATGATAAGAATAGATGTGAATTATGAAAATAAATTTATTAAAAGTTCTTATGTCCTTTTAGATATATACAACAAAAATTAGTATTAAGGTAATTATGGTGGTATTGCATACAATTGTATGTGCTTCTTCCACGTTCACCAATTTGGCATGTGTGGCTGGGCTTTCACAATGTATGGTTTACCTGTAGTTTGGTTATTATTATGTTGTTAGTAGTAATTTGAATTTGAAATATATAATTTTATTTGACCAAAAAAAAACCAAACACCTTTCCTGTACTTCGAAAAAACATGCAGTTTATTCTCGTACTTGCACCAGTTTTGGCATGTATAAGAATACTCACAATGGTTTTTCTAAAGTTGACACTTCTGATTTTAAAATATCGCTGGTGGTTAAAAGCATGTACAAGAAACTTCACCCAAAGGCATAAACTTGTTTTCACTTGGAACTCTATCAAACGAAAGAGGCTGAGTCCTTGTTGGTTCCTGTTTATAAATCCTCAAAAGTGGTACTTGGCGAACTGCCTTATCAAAGTACACTTATTTTCTTATTTCCTTATTCCAGTCATCTTTTTGCCACCATTATTCATTTTTCTTCTTTCTAAAATTAATTCTGAAATTTTCCAATTTATTGCAAATTTCTATCTCCTTTTTTCTTAATAAATTTATTTATTTCGAAAATGCATATAATTTATCGACGCCATTTCCGGCATCCCTTTTTGCATAAATATTTTTTATCTCGCTCTATTTTTACATAATTGGCCTCTCGTTCCTTCTTATTGGCCTTATGAAAAATAATATTTTTTACAATATAGGCCCATTCAGATCCAGCAGCAGCAGCGGCAGCAAACAGTTCCTATTGGCTAATGGTGGTCATATGACAACAAAAGCAGCAGCGATTGCTAGTAAAACTAAACTTGCTGCCGCTGCTGCTGCTGAATCTGAATGGGCCTTATCTTTTTTAAGATACATATATTTTTTTTATGGCATTACCATTGAATTCGCCATAAAAAATTATATACCACGGCGAAGTTGATTTATGCGGCAACATAAAGTTTGACGTTTAATCCGCCGTCAAAAGTTTTCATTGTGCGCGCGCCGTTTTTTACGCGAAACTACCTGTTTTAGTGTCTTCATCAGGTAAGTTTTAAGTGTTTTGTCCACCTATAGTGTTTATGCAGTGTTTTGAATGTATAGTTTCGTGGGGTTTAATTATTAGTTTATAAAACGGCAAGAAAGTGTGTTTGTACATTGCCTGTCAGTGCTGCTTGGTTTTTTTTGTTTTTGCTCATATTTGTTAATTTTATTTAGTTATTAGCAACTATTTTTCGTTATTCTGTGTGCTATCTATTTATTTTATGTCATGTATGTGGATATATGTAATTTTCAATGTTAAATATGAGTTCAATGTTCGCATTGTTATTGTTTTTGTACTTCATATGTTGTTGTTGTTGTAATGTTTAATCTTCATTGTAAAATTGATAATTCATGTGTATATTATATTATAAATTCATTTGTTTTATTTAATTTGTGTACTTCAGTTTATTAATCTATTTTTTATTGCAGGTACTCCATTCAGGTGAGTATGCCCATATTTTGTTCAGTTTGAATTTTTTATTAATAATTGTATATTTTAGGGGTTGGGGCTCAACATTCTCCCCCTCGTTGAACACCTGCGTTCAACAAACCTCTTTGTTTTCCGATCCCCCTCTTATGGTGGTGGTGGAAAACAATAGTACCATCGGCCTTGACCTGTAGGCGTACTTGATACTTATCAGGTAAGTTCACTGTAAACTCCTTTTTTTTTCGTTGCTGGATTTGTGCAAAATTTAGTCTTTGTAGAACGCGTTTCGGGATGAATAAATCCTCTCCTTCTCGCGTTATAAATTTTTGGACATCATTGTTGATCCTTGTTTCTAGTTCCTGTACAGTGGTAGTTGGTTTCAACAATGCTAAATTAGTAAGGGGTCGCCCGTTTATGGTTGTTGAGTTCTGCAGGGTTGCGCCTACGTTACCTGTGGTCTTTCTCAACAATGATAGACTAGTTGGTGTCTGTAAGGAGATGTTTGTTCTATATGTTTGTGGTGGTGTAGTAGTAGTGATTGTTGACGGTCCCTTAAAGTTTGGTTGTGGATGTTTCCTGATGTTCTGTGTTGCCTGTCGCTTGGGACCTGGTGCATCGGTTCCAGTTAAGTCGATGATAACGTCCACTGGTTGTGACGTTTTGGTCGTCTCAGCGTGTGGGTTTTTGCATGTTGACGCCCTCTTGAAGTTTCGTACCCTGGTTGTTTTGCCTTGTTTGTTGTTACCAAATCGCCACGGGGTTCCTTTAGCACGCGATGATTGTAGGTATCCTTGTCTGGTGTATTTAGATGCCGTTTGAATGGTGGTTTATTCGACCCTGGATTCGCTGTCTTGGGTGCAGCTGGTTCCCTTTGTGATTGCGTAGAGCAGGTCTTTGTGGTGGGAATCTTTCGCGGCTGTGTCCGAACTCGGAATTCTGGCCCACACGGCATTGCCTCAAAGTTTCTCCTGGGAACGGGACGTGCTGGAGAACTGGTCCAAGGTTTTAGCGGGACCTCTCGTACCGTTGATTTCGGGGGAGTAGATGGTTTTGGTGGACTGACTGACCTTCCAATACCTTGTGTTGTCTGCTTCGTCTTAGGTGGACCATCAAGAGCTGCTGATAATTCGGCCAGTTCTGCGGCAAAATCGCAGTCGATTTCGAGGAAGGGGCTTCCCATAGGACCTGTGTTTCCATATAGCCAGTGGTCTTCGGCTGCTGCGAGATCTTCCTCGGTGTAATCTAACTCAGACATCTAAAATGAGTGGACAATATGGAGGATTTTGATTAGAATAGGACATACAAAACAAAGAACACTTAGAAAGATACCAGTCACAGGACAACATGACGACACTTGCTGAAGGTTGCTCCTTCATAAAGTTGCTACTTATCCTGAACTGTGGATTGTTCTATCGGTAGTCGACAGATTTTGGTTATTGGTCGTTGAAATCTATTGTTGACTGTTCGCACTTGTACTACCCGTGTTAAACCGTCTGGTCCAGGAAACGTTTTTTTCAATGGTACCTAGCGGCCACTTTGTTGGTGGTAGATTTTCATGTTTGATGAGTACGATGTCTCCGATCTTGATAGTATGTTGTTCTTGTTGCCATTTTGGTCTTTGTTGAAGTTGGTTGAGGTAATCTTTAGACCATTTGTCCCAAAATCCCTTGACTGCATGTTGGATGTGCTTCCATCGCAGTGGAAGCGATATGTTCTCGTCATTTATTGGTTCAGGTATAGCATTGAGAGGCTGTCCAATCAGGAAATGTCCTGGAGTAAGTATGAATGTATCATCTGGATCATTTCTAATTTAGCATAGTGGGCGAGAGTTGAGACCTGGGGAAGTATTGTTGAATATTCCTCAAAGGTATAAGTTGACCTTCCTATTGTTCTACGCAGATGATGCTTGATGGATCTAACACCGGCCTCCCAAATGCCTCGGAAGTGTGGAGTTGCAGGTGGGTTGAAATGCCATGCGATTCGTTGTGGAATGAAATATTGTGCAGCTGCCGAGGTGGCCTCCTTGACGGCTTGTTTAATTTCTTTATCGAGGATGGCTTTAGCTCCTATGAAATTAGTGCCACAATCGAAGTAAATATTGGAACATAGACCTCGTCTGGCGATGAACCTTCGTAAAGCGGCAAGGAATGCTCCAGTGGATAAATCTGACACTAATTCAATGTGAATGGCTCTTGTTGTAAGACAAATCAATATACAAATATATGCTTTAAGTAACTTAGCATTGCGGATGTTTGAAGATTTAATTACTATTGGTCCAGCGTAGTCAATTCCAACATTGCTGAATGGTTTGTTAATGGTCACTCTAGGTGTAGGAAGTTGCCCCATTAGTTGTGTTAATGTTTCTGCTCTTTGCCTAACACATGCGACGCATTTGTGTATATGAGAAGCAATACATCGTCTGGCGTTTAGGATCCAATACCTTTGTCTACTGGTACTGAGGACCACCGAGACTCCGCCACGCATTGTTGCTAGATGTATTCTATCAATAATTAAATGTGTGATGTAGTGTTCCTGTGGTAAGATGATTGGATGTTTTGCATCATATAACATCATCGCCTTCTGTAATCTGCCTCCGACTCGTATTATTTTGTCTTTATCCATGAATGGGTTCATTTTAAGCAAACGGCTATTTCGTGCTAGTGGCTTGGCATTTGCTAAATTTTTATATTCTTCTGGAAAACTTGATTGTTGTACAAGTCGTACAATTGTTTTCTCTGCTTCTTGCCACTCACAAGTGGATATGTGACTCTTTCGTTTGAACTCTGGATTTAGACAGTTGTGCTTAAATCGTTGTATCAATGCAATGATGTGAGTGAGTCTTGTCATTGATGAATAGCGTAGCAATATATTGTTTTCAAACGTAGTGAGGAAGCTTTTCACTTTTGGTTTCTTTGCTTCTAACTCTGTTTGTTCGTTTGTTTCTCGAAACTTAGGCCATGTTTCTTGTTTGCTGGTTAGCCAACTTGGTCCATGCCACCATAAATTATTGTTTGCCAAACTTGTTGCTGAGATGCCCCTTGATGCCAGATCTGCTGGATTGTCCTTGGTAGGGATGTGTCGCCATTGATCATACCGTATCACTTCCTGGATCTCCACAACACGATTCGCTACATACGTCTTCCACCTGGATGGGTGCTCTTTAACCCATTGAAGGGCTATGGTAGAATCCGTCCAGGCATATGTTGCAATGTGCTGCAATTGCATGTCAGCGATCGTGCCTTTGAGTAATCGGGCCAAGATGACAGCTCCGTTTAGTTCCAATCGGGGTATTGTGGTAGGTTTGATTGGTGCGATTTTGGTTTTAGCCGTAAGCAAGGTTGATGTAATTTCTCCATTCTCATGTTCCACTCGTAGGTACAATACAGAGGCGTAGGCCCTTGTAGATGCATCGCAGAATCCATGTATTTGTGCATTAGCACCTGGGGAATATTGTATCCAACGTGGAATTTGTACTGCTTCAAGAGCCTTCAGCTGTTGCTTAAATGTAGACCATTGGGTTTCTATTTGTGGGGATACTTGTTTATCCCATGCGCTGCCAGTAATCCATAATGTCTGTATAAGCATTTTGGCGACGACTATGACCGGGGATAACCACACTAATGGATCATAAAGTGATGCTATGTTGGATAACATGTTGCGTTTTGTAATGGCCTTGTGTTCACGCATTGGGATGACTGAAAATGTGAAATGGTCCGGTCCAGGATGCCATCGGATGCCAAGTTTTTTAACAGTGTCGTTATCTGAGAATGTTAGTATGTCCTTTAGCTCACGATGTAAATCCTTTAATAGCTCTGGGTCATTACTAGTCCATTTGCGTAAGTTGAAACCTCCTGCTCGGGTTAAGCTAAGAAGCTCAGACTGTAGTTGCTTTGCCTCTGTGATACTATCAGCCCCACCTAGCAGATCGTCGACATAGAAGTTTGAGTATATGGCCTTGGACGCTAAGGGCCACTTCTGTCTTTCATCTTCTGCTAGTTGTTGTAGTGTGCGGATTGCCAGGTATGGGGCACATGCGGTGCCAAATGTTACAGTTTTTAATTGGTAATCCTGTAATTGTGACGTTTCTGGGTGTCGCCAAATAATCCTCTGAACGGTTCTGTGGTTTGGATGTATGTCGATCATACGATACATCTTCTCGATATCCGCATTCATTGCAACCTTGTGTTTCCTCCAATTGAGTAGAGTCGCGAATAGTTTAGGTTGCAGTGTTGGTCCTGTTAAAAGGTTTTCGTTGAGGGAGACTCCAGCTGTAGTTTTCGCAGATGCGTCGAATACTACTCGTAATTTTGTAGTACTACTTTCCTTGAAGACCGCATGGTGAGGAATATAGTAGTGCTCTTCCTCATTTGAAGGGGGGTTGACTTCCTCCATATGTCCCAGATCAATGTATTCATCCAGGCACTTTGAATATTCCTTTTCAAATGTAGAATTTTGCCGAACTGGAGTTGTAAAGACTTAAATCGTTTTAGGGCTTGAGGCCTCGATTGTCCTAGAGCTGGTATTTGCTCTTGAATGAAGGGAAGATTAACTTGATATCTTCCGTTTGATTTCCGTATATGCGTCTCCTCAAATATACGTTGACAGATTTCGTCTTCTTTTTTCAAAATCTGATGCGTTGGAACTTCTTCTAATTCCCAAAATTTTTTGAGCTGGCTACTCAAGTCCAATTGAGTGGTGGTGACTGTGCATGCTGTCACTTGGCTGAGATATGTGTCTGCTAATGGTCCAATTAGAATCCATCCAAATATTGTATTTATAGCTGTTGGAGCTGTGTCAGGTCCTCGTCGGATGCCTTCTTGAACGATTTTTGCGTAAATCCGTGCTCCCAATAGTGCGTCAATATTTCCTGGCTTCCAAAATGTTGGATCTGCTAGTTGTATGTTTTTAAGATGTTTCCAATTCCCCCTGCGTACTATCCTTGTTGGTAGTGGATCGGTGATCTCATTGAGGACTAGAAATTCATCTGACAATGTGGTTGTATTAGGGCGATGTGCCTCTAAGGTGAGCCTTACTTGTTGGCTTGCTGTTGTTGTGGACTTTTATTTATACCATTGATGGTTATAGCTGCGTTTGTTGCTGTAGCGCCAAGCCGCGTGCATGCAGCTTGTGTGATGAACGATGACTCTGAACCAGGATCTACGAGGCATCGTAATGTCGTCCTTCTGCCTTGCCTAGGATATGCACTTACTAATGCTGTCGATAGTAATGCATGATGGTCCTTTGTAGCTAATAAGGATTGTATTGAATTAAATTCATCAGCATTGCTGGCTGATTGTGTCTTCATGATTGCGGGAGAATGGTTTGTGCTGCTTACTCCCTCATGAAGTTGTAGTTTTGTGGACCCCGATGATCCACTGCTCTCTCGTTTGAAATCGGTATGTAGTGTAGTGTTATGCTTCTGTTTTCATTTGTGACATCTGTATTTACTAGGGCAAGCATTTGTGTCGTGTGTCGTGGGTGGACAAGCAGTTCAGACAATGGCAGGCTGTTTTTAACAACTTGTATCGTGTTTCCGGACTCATTACCTGATACTTCTGGCACTTGATGACAAAATGGTTTTGCTGGCAGGCGGGACAGTTGTTCTGTTTCCTTGCATGATGAGCATGTGTATTTCCTCTGGGTGATACTGACTTTGGTTGAACTGCTGGTTTGGACGTCACCACATCTGTAATTGATTCTAATACTCGCAATCTATTGTTGAGAAATTCGCAGAAAGCTTCATAGGTTGGAAGGGCTTGATTTGTTCCTTGCTCTTCTTCCCATAGGCGTAATGTCACAAATGGCAATTTTTGCACGAGCAAATGAATCAGGATGACATCCCATGATTTTGTGTCAACTTCAAGACTCTTCAACTGTTGTAGACATTCCGAAGTTGTATTCATTAAGATCTTGATACCCTTTGCTGTTTCTGTTGCGAGCTTGGGTATGTTCATGAAAGTTCTTAATTGATGGTTTACTAATACCTTCTTGTTCTCATATCTTTCCTTCAGCTTTGCCCATGCTGGCGCATAATCCTGGTTGGTAGTTGGGATGTGTCTCAGTAGTGCTTCTGCTTCCCCAATTAAACATTCCTTCAGGTAATGTAGTTTCTGTACAGGCGCCAGCTTGGGATTGTTGTGAACCAATGACACAAATACGTCGTGGAAGGATCGCCATACATCATAATCACCGTTGTACTTCGGCAAGCTAATCCTTGGTAGTTTGATATCATATGATGACGTTGGTGGGGCAGTGGTATTACCTGTGGTGAGTTTCCTCAATCCGTCCATCAAATCTGCCATATACTCGCTGTATTTAAGTTCTGCGTGACTGTATTGGTCCTCTTCCAGATATGCCTCAGAAATTTTTGATGTCTCTTGAAGTGCTGCCCTTTGTATTTCGATATCATTTTTGTAAATTCTTTCCACATAGCAGTTAATCCAGCTATTCTCAATTCATAGAAGCCTTGTGTTCTCCTAGGTATAGCAGTTTTCTTAGCAACTTCGATGTATTTCTCTAACTGCGTTTTCAGGATTTGTTGTGTTTGACATAATTGTGTTAATAATGGCATTGGTGCCTGTTTATTTTCAGAACCCGTCGCCATATGAATATATAATCAGACCAGAATATGTTGCACACGAATTCCTGGATGGAACCACCAAAAAATGTTTAGCTGTCGACCGTTGCCTTCACCAGAAATCACCTGACGGTCAATGCGGGACACGTGGTGATGAAGGAGGTGAACTGTTGGGTAGACAAGTAAACTTACCAGTTGTGCACAGTGATTTAAAACATAAACCACCTTGACTGGCTGTATGCAAAGAAAAAGGATATCGTGGCAATTGATATTCTAGTCGTGATTACAAATGATAAGAATAGATGTGAATTATGAAAATAAATTTATTAAAAGTTCTTATGTCCTTTTAGATATATACAACAAAAATTAGTATTAAGGTAATTATGGTGGTATTGCATACAATTGCATGTGCTTCTTCCACGTTCACCAATTTGGCATGTGTGGCTGGGCTTTCACAATGTATGGTTTACCTGTAGTTTGGTTATTATTATGTTGTTAGTAGTAATTTGAATTTGAAATATATAATTTTATTTGACCAAAAAAAAAACCAAACACCTTTCCTGTACTTCGAAAAAACATGCAGTTTATTCTCGTACTTGCACCAGTTTTGGCATGTATAAGAATACTCACAATGGTTTTTCTAAAGTTGACACTTCTGATTTTAAAATATCGCTGGTGGTTAAAAGCATGTACAAGAAACTTCACCCAAAGGCATAAACTTGTTTTCACTTGGAACTCTATCAAACGAAAGAGGCTGAGTCCTTGTTGGTTCCTGTTTATAAATTCTCAAAAGTGGTACTTGGCGAACTGCCTTATCAAAGTACACTTATTTTCTTATTTCCTTATTCCAGTCATCTTTTTGCCACCATTATTCATTTTTCTTCTTTCTAAAATTAATTCTGAAATTTTCCAATTTATTGCAAATTTCTATCTCCTTTTTTCTTAATAAATTTATTAATTTCGAAAAAGCATATAATTTATCGACGCCATTTCCGGCATCCCTTTTTGCATAAATATTTTTTATCTCGCTCTATTTTTAAATAATTGGCCTCTCGTTCCTTCTTATTGGCCTTATGAAAAATTATGGTAAATGTTCAGATTAACTCCTCCACGTCCGATTTTGATGAAATTTTTACACAAGGTACAGTTAATTATGTACAACTCAGGTATGTTAATAAAAAATGTCGGTCAAGTCCCGTTATCTTGTAATTCCACCTCAAAGTTCCGAAATTTCTAAAATTCAAAATGCAATTATTGCCATATTATTTCACCAATATTGATGAAAGTTACACACATTGTATATTTCGATGTGGACAATTTATTTTTGGGGGAAAAAATTGGCACTCATGCACCGTTACTTTTTTATTTAACTTTATAGTACTTAAATTTCAAAAATGCAATAATTGCCAAAGTACACCACATTTTTTATGAAATTTATATATAATGTATATTTTTGTCTGCATAATAACTTGGTTTTAAAAAAAATTGCCTCCTATATACTGTTTTTTAATACATTTCTAAAGCACGTCATTGTATGGGAGTATGAAATAATAACTGCCACATTCAACTCTTAATTATTTTAAAATTTATGTATATTTCATATATTGGCAAGTATAAAAATGGTAATTTTCATATTTAAACTTTTTAATTATTTGAAATGTATGAAATATATAAATTTTAAAATAATTAAAAGTCGAATGTGGCAGTTATTATTTCATACTCCCATACAATGACGTGCTTTAGAAATGTATTAAAAAAACGGTATATAGGAGGCAATTTTTTTTAAAATCAATTTATTCAACAGACAAAGATACATTATACATAAATTTCTTAAAAAAATGTGGTGTACTTTGGCAATTATCGCATTTTTGAAATTTAAGTACTATAAAGTTAAATAAAAAAGTAACGGTGCATGAGTGCCAATTTTTTTCCCCAAAAATAAATTGTCCACATCAAAATATACAATGTGTACAAATTTCATCAATATTGGTGAAATAATATAGAAATTATGACCTGTTAAATTTTTGAAATTTCTTTACTTTAAAGTGGAATTACAAGATAACGGGACTTGACCGACACTTTTTATTAACATACCTGAGTTGCACATAATTAACTGTACCTTGTGTAAAAATTTCATCAAAATCAGGCGTGGAGGAGTTAATCTGAACATTTACCAAAATAATATACCACGGCGAAGTTGATTTATGCGGCAACATAAAGTTTGACGTTTAATCCGCCGTCAAAAGTTTTCATTGTGCGCGCGCCGTTTTTTACGCGAAACTACCTGTTTTAGTGTCTTCATCAGGTAAGTTTTAAGTGTTTTGTCCACCTATAGTGTTTATGCAGTGTTTTGAATGTATAGTTTCGTGGTGGTTTAATTATTAGTTTATAAAACGGCAAGAAAGTGTGTTTGTACATTGCCTGTCAGTGCTGCTTTGTTTTTTTTTGTTTTTGCTCATATTTGTTAATTTTATTTAGTTATTAGCAACTATTTTTCGTTATTCTGTGTGCTATCTATTTATTTTATGTCATGTATGTGGATATATGTAATTTTCAATGTTAAATATGAGTTCAATGTTCGCATTGTTATTGTTTTTGTACTTCATATGTTGTTGTTGTTGTAATGTTTAAACTTCATTGTAAAATTGATAATTCATGTGTATATTATATTATAAATTCATTTGTTTTATTTAATTTGTGTACTTCAGTTTATTAATCTATTTTTTATTGCAGGTACTCCATTCAGGTGAGTATGCCCATATTTTGTTCAGTTTGAATTTTTTATTAATAATTGTATATTTTAGGGGTTGGCGCTCAACACAAGCAAATAAAACTACTTGCAAAGTATGCAATCATTTGCTTTTAAGTTTTATTCATTGAACACTTTGCTTTTGCAAGTTCCATAATTGCACAACATGTCAAAGCAATTATGCTGCAAGTTTGAATCATTGAAAACACCCTTTATTTGTAAAATAATTAATTTAAAAGATAACAGCGACAGCCGCAACCGACAGACCAGGTTTAAGAGTTAATTAAGAACTAACTTTATCTAAGCTTTCTTAAGACAAAATTCATCTTTATCTAAAAAAGCTTAGTTGGTAAAAATGCATAAGAATGGATGCATTATTTCGTTCTCATGCTGGACCTTCATATTTTTTCTCGGAACTTAGGAGAAGCTTCGGTTTTGTTGCAATATGACTTCAAAATTGCTTACTGAACGTTCGGTGTCCGTGTCGGATTCGTTTGTCTGCGATCTTTTCAGAACCGCTGACATAACTCGCGCGTTGCAACGCCTTTAAGGCCCTCGTACCGCCTCGGAGCGAGTCTTTTATGTGATTTTTAAAGAAGGATTATGAGAAAATGGTAACAGATATTGAGATAAAACTTTTTTTATTTGTTTAGAAGATTAATAAATTGTACAATAAATTTTTTTATTATGTTTTTTATTGCATCATTTCCGCTTCCCATATAAAATGTTAGAACACTGCAAAAAATATGAAAAAATTGGCGGGCGTGATATCTCGACTTTGGAGCAACTAAAAAAAAACAATAAATTCACTGTAAATAAGACACTTGAAATTTGGGAATGACGAGTTGTTTTTTAAAAAAAATTTTTTTTTGAGAAAATGGTAGATATTTAAAGTTAAAGTCCGCAAAAAGTCTACATTTTTCAGTCTAAAGAAAGACGTTATTTTTATCAGCAAAATGGCTCGATGTTCCCTAAAAAATAGTTAGAAAAACCCAAACAACAAATATAGGGTGGATTCGGCGATTATATTTTGAGTTATCACGCCCGCCAATTTCAAAAATCATGTTTCGAGTTAAATGAGTTTAAAGTTTCAAAATAAGTTTTTTCTTATATAAAACTTAAAAAGTTATAAAATTATCTTGTTAATATTTAATATAACTAATAACAAGTAAAAAAAACGAAAAAAACAGGACTAAATAAAGACATTTATGAAAAAAAAATTTTCGAAAAAAATATTTTTCGAGACGGTACGAGGGCCTTAAATAAAAAAATAATTAAAAAATTAAAAAACCCGATGGCCCTGTGACAAAAAAATGAACCAAAAAGTCAAAAACAAGTTTTAAGTACTAATGTAAGACAGAAAAAAGATATAGAAGACATTGTTATCTTAGTATAGCCAATGTGCGTATAATTAATATATAAGATATTGTCTAACTACTGTAGAAAATATTAACTTTAAATAGTCATTTTGTTAAGTATCACACAACTATCGTATAATATATAATCTGTATTTTTGCAGTCGGGGTACAAATGTTACAGAATAACTAATTAAAACGGTACCCTCAGACTCATTAAACGAACGGTACCTCGGCTATCTAAATCCGTTCAAGCGTTTAGAAGTTATGGTGGTACAAAACAACGTACATACACACAACAAACCTAAACATATTACACTCCTTTTTTGGGGCAGTCGTCTAAAAAGCTTATGTGTCGGGAAGATAAATAGATTTATATCAAAGGACTCGAAGAAAAACGTGAAGAACTACATAAAATTAAATAGAAAAAACAACGAAATAGTATTATCAAACGAAATATGTTATTGGAGAAAAAAGGACTGAATTAGTGGTAAATTATAGTAAACAATATACTCCCTAAGAATAAAATAATAGATACACAAGAAAAAAAAAGTCATTGTAAATCGCGAAATGCTAAAAAACGCAGAATATTGAGATTTTTCTGATGCTTCGATCCTACATATCTTCTCAATGAAGTCACTCAAGTTTCTGTTTTTCGTAAATACCCTGTATCTTAGTGGATAGTGGATATAGCCCCCTCCCTAGAACAGTTTTTTTTCTCCAATGATATCCTGGAATCACACCTGAAAATATTAGCCAAGTATTCCAACAAGGGATTTTATTGAAAGTGTGATGACGTATACGCGACTTTTTTTATGTGAAGGCTATAGCTTAGGTATAACCCTGTCGAAAATTAAGACCCCATAAAAAATAATAGCTATAAATAAAATAATAAATAACATAAATAACTCCAAATCTCTAAAAATTGTAAATATTCAAAATTTTATATCAGTCTCCATGAGGGTGTTTACATTGGACGTAGGAACGAACGTTCGTCACGAGTTTGAGGGTGAAGGGGGAAGTGGAGGTGATGAAGGAAAATGACAAACGAAAATTAAAATTCTTGTTCGTGACGGAATGTGGAACAGTTTTTGATTGGTTATTGCAAGCCACGTGATTGTATCATTTTCAACTGTTTCACATTTTTCCTAAAATTGACGTTAGGAGTTAAATTCGTTATTTAAGATTTAAAGAAAAAAATTAAAAATTTTCAATTAAACTAATTTTATTTTATGTTTTTAAAAATATTGTTTTAGGTTTATATAGAAAATTATTAATATTGCAAAAACAATTGAAATTGTAGTTAGAAAATATTTATTAGAATTGAAATGTATTCGTGTCTGGTTTTTCCGTATGTATATTTTTTTTAAAGAATAAATTTAGTTTGGTTTTTTTAAACTATTTATTTTTTTATTTATTTAACTTCCTTTCCTCAAATGTTGAAACGTTTTAAGAATTTCTTAGGCCTGTATTCACCGTCCTGGATAATAAATATCGTGGACATTTCGTATTTACCGACCGCGATTTTCGGTACACGGATAAAGTTAATATCAGTTCCGAGCTGGTAATATAGTCCAGTCATTTTAGTTGTTTTAAGCCCCAATCTGCGGAAAAATTCCTAGTGAGCTGAATTTTTGTATACATCTTTATTACGACATTTTAAGGAATATGTGAAAAATCGGCATTGATATCGTGCCGGCTAAAAAAGTTATAAAGGTCAAAAGGTCACGAAAATCAGTTTTCGCGAATATCTCGCCACCTTCTGCTCGGAGGTCAATAGAGGCCAAACAAAAATTGTTCATCGTACAATTATCTACAAAAAATGCCCTTTGCATTTTTCTGTAAGATCAACGGTTTTTGGAGTAGAGCGCTGAGAAAGCGACTAGAATACATTCACATACCATATATCAAGGCGTAAATGCTTTTTATTCATTTTTAAGTATATTAAATATTAAATAAATTAAATAAATATATTAAATAAATTTTTAAGTACAGTAGAGCCTCGATTATCCGAATTAATGGGGGGACATATGTAGGTGTTCGGAAAAACGGTTTATTCTGATAATCGAACTTTATACTTTAATGTACCAATTTTTCAATAAAAACATGTACATATGTATAGCTTATGTTTAGGGCTACTTTTCTTTCCTTCGTCTCTAAACTTGTAATGACAGTTCAACTTTGGAGAGAAGAACGAAATTCCCTTTCCGGTTTTTAAAGTCATCTGTTCTGTTCTATTCTGGTTAAAGACGTTATTTTAGTAGATTCATGCTATTGAACAATTTTCATAATGAGTGATACATGTTTTATATGCAATGAATTGTTGTCGGATTGTGATGTAGTAGAAGTTAGACGTGGTTTAAAAACATTAAGAAATGCTAGTATCGATAGAGGTGATGGTAATATTGAATATTTAAATACTGTGACTTCTGTGAATGTTCATAGTAATTGTCGTAAAAATTATACGAACAATTTGAGTATTGCGGCCTTAAAACGACGCCAGGAAGAACCGTGTACATCACAATCTCCGCGTAAGAAAAGAATTAGCGCTTTTGATTTTAAAAAATTATGTTTGTTTTGTGGAGAAGAAGCCAGTGAAGAAACTGAGAGAAAAAGAGAAAAAAGATATAGACGCGTTATTAGAGAAGTGAGTACTCTTACATTTAAAGACACAGTTTTAAAAACCGCAGAGGCGCGCGGTGATAAATATGGAAGAGTTGTAAAGGAGCGTATCATGATAAACGTTTCTGCAATTTTATGTTCGTCAGTGGAAAGGGTGATGCAGGCCGTTGATCCAAAACAGTGGGGCTGGGAGTTAAAAAATAACATACTGCAGCCAGTAACAACTTTATTACCACCAGCACCCGATGTTCTACTAAACACAATCTTTTGTAATTGTACAAAAGGTTGTGGTGGCAAATGTGGATGCAAAAAAATTGGTTTGAGATGCTCTAAAGTTTGTGGACATTGCCGTGGCCAGTCATGCTTAAATGCGGAATCAACTAATGATGAAAATGATGAAGATGCCGACTTAAGTATAGGAATAAGTCCACTCGATGTTTTGTCAGCAACTTTCAATGCTAGAGAAACTGAGGATATCGACAATGAATAAATAAAAACAAATTTATACAAAAGTTTATTTTTATTTGTATTTTTCAGTTTTAAATAAAAAATTCTTCGCTCTTAAATAAAAAACGCGCTCTACTCCAAAAACCGTTGATCTTACAAAAATATTCAAAAGGCATTTTTTGAAGATAATTGTACGATGAACAATTTTTGTTCGGCCTCTATTGTCCTCCGAGCAGAAGGTGGCATGATATTCGCGAAAAACTGATTTTCGTGACCTTTTGACCTTTATAACTTTTTTAGCCGGCACGATATCAATGTCGACATATTGATCAAAATGTTGTAATAAAGGTGTATACAAAAATTCAGCTCACTAGGATTTTTTCCCCAGATAAAACCTAAAATGACTGGACTAATAAGTTAAATCCGCTGATTTCTATCCTCTGAATTTTCGAATTTTCAAAATTTAACAAAAAATGCGGGAATAAAATTGCAACTGAAGATGAATTAAATTTTTAATAACCATCACCCCTTGAGTGAATATATTTTATTTCCTGATCTTAAATAAAAACACTATTCGCCGGCAAAACTGTTTTCAAATTGTTTTTGTTGGCAAAAACAGTTTTTGCATAAGGTTTTCATTAGTTTAGTCATAGAAAAGGTGGAAAACCCGAATGAATTTAACCGGATTCTTTCTCCATTATTTTGCAAAATAAATTATGCAAACATTGAAAACATAATCAAAACAAAATATATTTCTCCGATTCCAAACGTTTCAATCAAAGTGACAGTCGCTTTCGTCTAATTTTGTAATGTGAACATGAAGGGGGAAGAACGTACGTGGGCACGTTCCTTCCTACGTCTAGTGTAATCACCGTCCATAACTGCATTCAATATTATTGTTAGCATTTCCGAAATTATACAGTTATAATTACTGTTATCAGTTGAAAATAGAATAAAGGTAGTTCACAACTAGAATTAAAACTAGTAAAAAACCCGCGTGCGTTGCAACGCCTCCAAATAAAAAAAGTTTATGTGTGCACAGTCCGCGGTAGGAAAAAACTATAATGAAAACAACAAAAAATCTGGAAAAAATGATTTTGGATACCATACAGAAATTTAGAGTTACCTATAAAAAATATTGTAATATTTCTTCTCGAGCGTTCTCGGATTCGTCAGGGATTAATTGGAACAATTAGTTTCTTTTTAACAACTTTAATTTCAAAACAAAACTTCTTGCACACATGTGCTCCTCCTTTCTCTTCTTGGCGGTTCAGTTAGAACAACCGTACTAAATTGAGATGTGACACTGCGTTATGTATGCATTCAAGTAGGTGCCTCTGAACATGAAACTTCTGGGTGAATTGGAATTTTAACTTTTTTTTCGGTTAGCCGTTACACTGCCCCTTCTTACTTAATATTCGTCCCGAACACAGTTTCCTACAGGTCCCGTTCTTACCGATCGAACCTTTTTGTATGCGATAGATGACATCGCTTAACCTCGTGATTACTGGGGAGGGGCCGTTCCATTACCTTTGTAGTTTTGACAATTTACCTTTCATTCGTGGAGGATTATACTCGTATAGCTAGACTCGATCGCCTTCCTTAGGTCGCCCTTAGGTCGTAGTGGGTCTTCATCCTGTTGGGCGATTCCCAAATTTAAATCACTTGGCAGCGTAATCTGTTTCCCGAAAATCATCTTTGCAGGCGTCTGACCGGTAGAACGTGGATAACTGTCCTGTACAGCGTTTTTTTTATTGAATTATATAGAGATGTTCTTCATATTAATTTGAAAACCTATTTCTACCGTTTTTACTGTTTCTATACTGGTTAGGGCAAATTTAAGAAATTTCCTACATGTTCTTCCATTTGGAGCTAGGATGTGAAAATTTTTCGATTTCCTAACCCTTGAACAACCTACATACAGCTGACCGGGAAATGACACTTATTTGGCCTCGAAATTTAAAATTTATAAGTTTTGATTATAAATTCTTTATTTGTTACCTTAAAATTCCCAGATACCGATTTTCATTGGAATCGGAATACAATTGGCACACTAATTGGCCATATTGGTGCGGCCATTTTGAATTTATGAGTTTTGATCATAAATTCTATATTTGCAACCGTAAAAACCCTAGATATCCACTTTCATTGGAATCGGAATACAATTGCAAAAATTCGTCCACCATATTGGCGCGGCCATTTTGAATTTATAAGTTTTGATTAAACATTCGTTATTTGCTACCTCAAAAAACCCCAGATACCGATTTTCATTGGAATCGGAACACAATTGGCAAATTCGTCGGCCATATTGGCGCGGCCATTTTGAATTTGTAAGTTTTGATTAAACATTCTTTATTTACTACCTCAAAAAACCCCAGATACCGATTTTCATTGAAACCGGCATACGATTGGCAAATTCGTCGGCCATATTGGCGCGGCCATTTTGAATTTATAAGTTTTGATTAAACATTCGTTATTTGCTACCTCAAGAAACCCCAGATACCGATTTTCATTGGAATCGGAAGACAATTGGCAAATTCGTCGGCCATATTGGCGCGGCCATTTTGAATTTAATTGTGGAACCCTGTTTAACTAGGGCATCCGCCTTTTCATTGCCTTTGCAGCCCCGATGACCCGCGACCCAAATAAGGGTAACTTGATTGAGAACGCCCAGCTTATCAAGAGCACGCTGGCAGCCCAAAACTAATTTTGACTTGGTCCTACAGCCCTAATTGCCGCTTGACTAACAGAGAAGATAAAAACCGTTCTTTTTGGTAGACCTTTCTTAAGTTCTCATGAATGCATGCCAATATAGCGTCCTCTGCTTGGAAGACAGTTGCTAGGGCGCCCACGCCCGTCGCTGCTTTGGAGACATCTGTGTACCATACTATTTTATGTAAAATTGTTTTAAGCCTTATGTAACATCACGGGGTTTTAATAGCCGTGTTCCTTTTCTACTTTTAAGTACTCCGGAGTAAAAAATTAAAGGAACGCAAAATTTGTCGATATGAGTAAAACCTATGAATTCTCTGTGAGAGCAGGAGTATTTCCAAGTAAATACGAGTAAAAAAGAGCAGAAAAGGAACACGGCTAATAAGTGATTCGCTTTTATTCTGGGGTGGGTGTACCGGCACAATGGAGCTCCTTGCTGGTGACAGCAAGGCTACTGCCATCGTGCTTGGGTAAACATAAAAAAATTTAGAAGACAACATCCTCCCTAGTTTCCTAAATGTTTTTAGGGGATGCTAAACCGGCCACACGGCTTACGCTAGCTCGCCGGTGGGGGCGTGGGGTTGTGTGACCGGGACTCTACACATATGCTTCACCACTTACCTATTCGTAAAAAGGGAGATCTCTTCATACCGTTCTTGTCCTAGGGTAGCCAAAGTTATTCATCGCTGGAAGTTTCCATCGACTTGGTGGACCTGTAAATGTTCAACGCGACTTTGAGAGGACCCTGGAGAGAAAGCAAAACCCAACCATCCTGGATAATTTATCCCCTTAGGCCATCCTGCCCATTAATACTCGTTGAGTTAAGGAAATTTACAACAATTATATTATTCAATAGTTTACAGCTCAGGACAATCTTAATCAAACAATAAAATAAGGTAAGTTTGCCTTAAATACTAGATGTAAACCAAACAACAAATACTCCTTCAATCTAGGTAATGTGGATACAACCAACTATTACCACCAAATTAGAACTTCAATAAAACAAAGGAAAGGAAAAAAACCAATCGTCGCGCTGGTACCAGTCGAGGATTCCTTTCTTTCGTACAACACACAAAACCAACCGATAAAATTTATAATTACGGATGTGTACTAAAGCACAACCTATTAGTTATTGGAAGAATGTATAATTATTTGATAAATATTGTAACAATTAATATCTTGTAACTATTGAATCAATATTATAAGAAACGGTGAATATATAGGTAGTAGTATGATAACAGTGTAAATATATTATAATAATTGATAACCATTTTAAAAGAATGTATAATATAAGTAATTAAAATTTTAAAATTGGTAATATAATTTCGTGTATTGTGTAAATAGTATCTTCGCAAGGTAAGTACAATAATATTAGGTAAATAAAGAAATTGGTGGATATAAGTAGTTGTATAAAATAAGAACAGTATATATATATAACAGTATGTGACTCAATACTCAACTAAATACAATATATTATGAGCAATATAATAAAAAAATTTAGGAGATAATGAATTACTTGACCCAAAATCCTGTACAAGACCTCTTCCTTGTTCAGCGACTATCCAATCCGGAGTAGCCAAAATTTCGAAAACACTTCGCTGATATTAAATAATACACCTCGGCTGAACTGATCTTGATAACTCGAACTGTTAATTGCAATAGCTAGATAAATCCATAGCCGAGAGGTAAGTTTGCACTTCTTCAATTAGTTACAACGTCACAATTGGGGAAAACTCGTTAGTGTTATACAACAGATATTCTAACGTATTATCAATACCACGTTCCGTCTAAAACCTGCTGTTCCTCTTAGTTAAATGATGAGCCATCTCAAACGTTACAGTAGCACGAACACTAGAGCTTCGCAAATTGAACCTTTTCCTTCCGATTGTCGTCAGGGGGTAGCAAAATTTTAAGCAGCTGGTTAAAAAATCTGTCCCGCAAGCTATACGCTGTTTATAGCGGCAGGAATCCGGTATGGCACAGATTACTATGTAAAAGCACAATCTCTCTGGTGATTAATTTCAAGATGCAAATTTTCGCAAACGTCAGTGGAAGCGTTGAACGGTGTCCTTGAGGAGAAATCCCTGAACTGAAAACACCAACCTTCTCTGCTTCAGGTTGTAAAATAAAAGCGGACGGCCGGATTCACTATAAAGGAACTCAATTATCTTCTCCAGTAAGAATTATCCACCTTTTCTTCACGATATTGGACTTCCAGGCTAAACTTGGTAAATACAACTTCGCACAAATGGTGTTTTCTTTTAACCGACTCGTTTCGTCCGATTCTCATCCCAGACTGACTGAAAAAAGCTATTTTTTTCCTATTCTCAGAAAAATTTTGTTTTTCTGAGCCTACGTGATTCAAAAATTTTCTAATACTTAAGCTTCCTAAGTGATTACTAATAATTTCTGAATTTTCCGTGAGATGGGGGAATATTTGGTAAGGAGAATTCTTTTATGTAATTAACCGACCGTTACATACCCTCGGGTCCACAAAGCCGACTTGCAAGGCAGTGAGGAGCCGAAAAAAACGGAAGGTTTGTCAGCCGTAAGAATTAGTGTTTGGCGCCAATGTGTGGCTCGTATCACACCCTGAGATTCAGAGTCTCATGCCCCGAAAGACTGTCACTGTCAAGTGTTGAGTGTTTGTTGCGTGCTGCGTTTTTAAGTGGTTTTTACCCAGTTTTTTGTGTATTTCTGTGTTGCATTTTCCTCGGTAAGGCATTTTATTGTTCAAGGTTTCTTAAATTGGTGTTTTTTGCCCATATTCCTTTTAGTTTCCTTTGTTTTGTTGTTTGAACTTTTCGAGTTTGATGACATTTCAATATCCTTGTTCTTTTCTGGCTGTTTATGCTTTACGGCAACATTCAGACTATACATACAATTCTACTTTCCACTTATCCTGGAAGTATGCAATTGTTTTAAAAAAAAAAGACTGGTTCCCAAACTGTTTTTCATTTTTATTCTCTTTTTAAATATTTTTTTTCTCATAATATTTTACGTTGTTAAATTTTATTTCTTTTTTTTTTCCTCATCTTTTTTTCTCGGGCCTGCTCGTCTTTTGTATAGTAAAAGTTTTTAAGTGAAACAGTTATTTCTATATTTATTTTTCATTTTATCCATTTTTGTTCTCCTCTTTTACTACATCCCTATTTTCCCCACCCTTTCTCACATGGAGGGTTACCATTCTTGCAAGCACTGCTCATCCGAGATTGTGCGTGATGGCATTTCTTGTGATGGTGTCTGTGGAGGCGTCTTTCACCCGGACTGCCTGAATGGTCGAGTCAAATGCAAGTCCTCAGCTACGAGAGGATCAACTTGCAAAGAGTGCTCTGACATCAAACCCTGCCATGTACTAAGGTTGATGAAGGGTATCAGTGAGGTGATTGTGACCGATCATACAAATGTTCTTAATCACTTAACCTCCCTCTCAGGCAACGTCGCACATTTTCAAGCGTTAGCCGACGATATCCAATCGGTGAATGTCCGGCTCGACCACTTATCAAATACGATGTCTCTTTTCTCAACGAACTCGAGCTCCCTAGTTACTAAATTCCAGGAACTTTCATCTCGAGTCTCCACGGTCTTAGACACCGTCGAAGATCTGTACTCAGCGTTTTTAAACCCTAGTGCTGCTTTTTCCACCTCAACAGAAACCCCGGCCCCCCTCACCCCCATCTTAAATGATATTAAAAGGTGTACGATGCGTGTAAAGGCTGAAGTTGAGTCACTATCTCTCTCAGTTACTCAAAATTTTACAGCCCTGAAATTACTATCTGAAAAATTTAATGTTTTCGATGGCAATTATTCCCGCGCTGCTCAGTGTGTGGTTGAGCAAAACGAGCCTTCAGCCTCCACCCTAGCTGCTGCTTCTGAGGTTGGAAATGTCGTGGGCCCGGCTTTAATACCTGAAGAAGGCCCTTCAGACGAGACTGCCTCTAGGTTGGCTCCTGACCACCCGAAAACTATAATACCTGAAGAGGGTTTCTCAGACGAAACTGTCCCTAGGCTGGCTCCTGCCCACCAGAAAACGTGCGCAAAGCATCGAAAACACAGACGCAATCGTAAAGTCACCATTACAGATGTTGTCACTACGAACCCCATTACAGGTGTTGTCACTACGAACTCCTCTAATATTTCGTCCGTCCCCGCCCCCTCACTACCAATGGGCTCTAATTCTATCCCTGAGCCGGATGTGGCATCAACCAGCACCAGTAATATCGATGGACCCTCGGGCATCGGGGATACTGGGTTTTCGGTAACCCACACCAACTTGGTAACGGTTCCCAGGCCACAAAATATTTTTATTTCGCGTTTCTCCCCTGTAACTACGTCCGAGGAGATTAAAGAATACTTAAAGGGAAAAGCAATTGATCCCGAGACAGTATCCTGTCGGAAGATCAGCAATGCCTCCAAACCGGTCGCATCTTTTGTTCTGACTGCACCGCTCAATACAGCTGAAAAGCTTTTGGACCCCACGTTCTGGCCTCCCGGTGCTTTCTCAAAGTGTTTTGTTCCTCGCACGCGTATTCGTCGTACTCCAGACACTCCACAATCTTCAAAAAACTTAAGACGCTTTCCCTCTATTATCAAAACGTGAGGGCTATCAGATCCAAAACCCACGATGTGTTTCTGTCAACTTCGGCCAGTGATTTCGATATAATCGCTTTTACAGAAACATGGTTACACAGTGGAGTTCTTAATGCCGAACTTTTCGATACCTCCTTCCAAGTTTTTCGGAAGGACAGATATACTGACTCGGAGGCTCGTGGAGGTGGTGTACTACTTGCCTGTAGTAACCTTCTCAACTGTTGCTTAATAACGCCTCCTAGTTTTTCCAATTCTTTGGACATTGAGCTCCTCGCTCTTAAAGTCTCCCTTGTCCATAAGAACCTATTTTTAATTTGCTGTTACATCCCACCAGGTATGTTCAGCACTATTGACGATAGAGGTCAAAACCTCTATGATATTCTAATATCTTGTATTAATCATATCCAGGATATGATGGACTCCAAAGACGAACTCCTACTTTTAGGTGATTTTAACTTACCCAATGTTCAATGGGTATCTTCCGGTGAGGACGATAACTACCTACCTGAAAACAACCTTAATGATAGGGAATCCGACTTTCTGAATTCCTTATTCTCATGCGGTTTGAACCAAATGAGCGGTGTGAATAATATTTTAGGTAGGTGGTTAGATCTTATATTCTTTTCCGACTCAGACAACATGTATGTTGAGCCTAGCTCAATTGTCTTGTCGCCTGTTGATAATTATCACCCTCCTCTCCTACTCAGCTATTGTTTTGCCTTTAACTATAAGCTAATCCCGGAGGAGTCAACCTTTACTTTTAACTTTAAAAAGGCTAATCTTGAAGTACTGTCATCCAAGCTCACTTCGATCGATTTCAATAGCTTGCTTTCCTCTAATGAGTTGGATGACGACGTAACAAGATTTTACTCCGTCCTGTATGAAACCTTCGCATCCTGTGTACCTATTGAGCCTCTTGAGTTGACCAGATCATCCCCGCCCTGGTACAATAATGAGTTGAGACACACCAAAAACCAGAAGAATAAACTCTGGAAAACCTACCTGAAGAGAAAAGACTGCGAGCTTCTATGCTTTTCTCAATTGCTATGACCAATTCCATGCTCTGTCCGAGGCTCTCTATAAGGAGTACCTTAGCAACATGGAAGGTAAACTGTATGGGGATCCCAGAGCATTCTTTCAATTTATCAACTCTAAGAAAAAAGTTGATAATTATCCTAACACCATGCAATACGAGAACTCTGTTAGTTCTAATTCATCCGAGATTTGCGACAAGTTCGCATCGTTCTTCCTCAAATCTTTCTCGTCTCCTGTCTTCCAACCTCATGAAGACAATTTTCGACATATCAACGCAATACAAACGGCTCAAAATTTATCTCTGTCTATAACCAGGGAAGATATCTCGAAACATATAAATGATCTTCCACAAGATTTTTCGTCCGGCCCTGATGGTGTCCCTCCTGCTGTTCTAAAATCCTGTGCAGGGGCCCTACTGTCTCCTATCCTATGTTTATTTCAGAAATTCCTCAATACAGGGCGCTTCCCAACCTTATGGAAGAACTCTTTTATAATCCCTGTTCATAAAAAGGGTTGTAAGAACGAAATATCTAATTATAGACCGATTGCGAAGTTATCATGTATACCAAAACTTTTCGAATCCATTATTTATTCTGCTATTGCCCCTATCTGCAAGAGACTTATCTCAACTAACCAACATGGCTTTCTTGCAGCTCGTTCCACTACTACTAATTTACTAGAGTTCTCTTCTCACACTGTTCAAGGCTTTGTCACTGGCTGTCAAACTGACTGTGTTTATACAGACTTCAGTAAAGCTTTCGACATGCTCTCTCACTCTATTATAGTTCTAAAACTAAAAAAATTAGGCTTTCCGCATGCCCTGGTTATGTGGTTCCAGTCGTACTTAGCCGACAGAACCTACCAGGTTCTATTCCGCGGAGCCAAATCTAAAAACATCGAGGCGTCCTCTGGTGTCCCGCAAGGAAGTCATCTTGGTCCTCTTCTTTTTATTTTATCAATCGATGACATTGTTACCCTGCTGAGGCACTGTAAAATCCTTATTTATGCCGATGACATCAAACTGTACCGCCACATAAGGAGTATCGAGGATTGCAAACTTCTGCAAGCAGACCTAAACACCTTCTATTCTTGGTGTTCCAACAACAACCTGGTCCTTAACATTAGTAAATGTGAGGTCATGACTTTTTGTAGAAAACGTGGCGTTATAACTTACGACTATACTTTTCTCGATAACAAGATCTCCCGCACTAACTCTGTTATCGATCTTGGGGTTAGGTTAGAAAGTAAGTTGGATTTCTCCACCCACATCAATTATATCTCTTCCAAGGGCAATTCAGTCCTGGGATTTATAAAAAGATGGTCCAAGGAATTCAACAACCCCCTTATCACAAAGCACTAGTACATATCTTTAGTTAGGCCTTTACTTGAATACGCCTCCCAGGTATGGTCTCCTTACTACTCCTCCCATGTCGATAAAATCGAATCGGTTCAAAGGAAGTTCGTCCGTTTTGCACTCAGTCACCTCCCGTGGGATGACCCACTTATTCTTCCGCCTTATGTGAACAGACTTAAATTGCTCAACTTGAGCTCTCTCCATAAGCGTCGCGAGGTCGCTGACGTTATATTCGTTCATCGTTTGTTGAATGACAAAGTTGACTCAGGCTTCCTACGAACCCGTACGTCATTTAGAGTGAACAACTACAACCTGAGAGGTCCACCTCTCTTGTACATTAATTCCTCTAACACCAATTATGGGATGTACGAACCAGTTAACCGCATGCTTATAAATGTTAACAAAAATGCGAGTGTTTTTAGCATGCAAACTAGCGAAGATGTCCTTAAAAGGACTCTTTTTAATGTGGCGTGACTCCTTGTGTGTCCCACGTTTTCATTGTCTTTGCACGCTTCTCTGTTTGATGTTTTGTGCTCTTAATTGTTGCATTGTTTTTTGTTTTGTGTTTGCATGTCTTAGCCGAGCCACTGTGCAGTGGTAAATGTGACCGCGCTTGTGTGCAGGGACCGGACCGGCTCGGTACAGGAGTGCCGGGGAGGGTTGAGAAGGAACCCGCATTTTCGGTTGCATGCTCGTTTTGCGTTGTTCTTTTCTTCTTATACCTTTTTTGGTGCTTTCGGCCGGATTCGGCCCCTGCACATAAGCGTGGCCCGTTTCTCAGCCCAGCTGAGAAGTGTACTTCTGAGCTAGAAGATTAACTCGATTAAATATTAAATATATGCCCCAGTTGCAAAGATAGCCGGGCATTTAGTATACAATGCTTTGCAAAAGAAAATCGGTGAGAATGTATTCCGGCTGCCAAAATTAAAATTTTGAGATATGGACAGTCTGACGAGTCTCTCGGAGGATAAGTCTGGAGTATTAGAGATCCGGCGGCAGGCAATACCACATTGTCCCCCTCCGGGTCTCTACCATCATCCAGTACACCACGTCGAACATGTCACCTGTCGGTCCATCGGGTCAGTCTCCAACAATACCACATTGCCGGTGACCAAACCCCGATGAATTGCCAGGACAACCATTCGCCGAGAGTTGTTCTTCAGACTGAACGAAAATCAAGGAGGTGTAGCGTAATCAAAGGTATAGAACAATTAGAAAGAACCGAGGCTGAGGCAAAAGTAGAAATGTTTAAAAGATCTGACGAACAGCATGGTGTAAAATATGAATATTACGTAAATGATGTCGATTTAGAAATAATTTCCTCGAGAATCACCAACAGTCGCCGTACGATGATATTAAAGTGAGGAAAAAGGGGTGCATGATCAGTGTGCGAAGTCGTTTGCATGTGGTACTTCGGGAACTTGTCAGTGATTATAACGAACCTAATGAATCAACCGAATAAACAGTAGACAAAGGGAATAGTCTTGAATAAAATTTAATACTATCGCCTGAGGCGATATGAAAACAATAATACATAACGAATGTCGATTGTTGCTACCAGACTATAAATAAAGTTAACACGCCACTAACCATAAGGTCTGGACTAGAGATGGTTTAACATAAACAACGAACCAGGGAACATCTCTCCGAAATTCAAATAAATAAACCTATATCCATATCAATACCATGAAGAATATCATGAATGAACCAGTAACTGTTGTAACGCATAAAAGTAACTAAATCGCCCACTGGTTGGTTAACAACTACGTAACAATAACTAACATTAACGAAACGTGAACAACGAAGTCAAGAATAAAAAGGTAGCAACGGCAAAGAAATAATTAACACCGCTTAAAATAGTTAAGCCAGGACGGTCAACCAGGGTGACTCCCTGTATAAATCGCGTAGGATAAGCGAAATTTGGTAAGGACAATCCTCCCGGATTTCCCAACCTGCTGCTTGGCACGCTTGGCAGAAACATCCTAAATTGTCCGGAGTGGGCTCTTGGAGCAGCTGATTCAGCAGCCCATCAAGCATCTGTCCCAGTTCGCTTCCTAGTGAACGAACCTTCTGGAAACGACGGTACGTTTCTGCCACGAGCAACGTTATCCCGCGTACTTGATATCCAACCGGTGGAATACACCTTTTTATAATTTCCTGCTGATATGCCAGGGTCAGTCGCAACAAATTCCTAAGGACGCTGTCATCCACAGGATTCATTGAATCAACCAGCTCATACAGTTTAGCTCCCGTATGGCAGAAGCTTGGTTCACTCAATGAATGTTGAAAAACAATCTCAACAACGTGGATCAGGGTAAGCGGCTTGTTACTAATATCAGCCAGCATATTCAATATCCTGGAGGCCATGGTGTCAAAAGCACCTGGGTGTGCTTCCAAACATTTAATAATGTTTAGGGTGTAACGTATGGCGGCACCCTCCATCTTTGTGGACAACCTCCTGGCTTTGACGGCTGCATGGAACGAAACAAATTCTGGGGCGTGCGGGGATAAAAAGTATAAGCGGTGCGGTTTCCTCACCACCTTATGCACTACTGAACGTCCATAAAAAGTTATTGCTCCGGTCATGGACGTTAACCCGGATAACCAGTGCAAAAAAAAAGTATAGTATATGATAATATATGGGTGTACAAAAATTCAACAATATACACAATAATTAAAAAAAAGAGAAACAAGTTAATTGGTAGGTACTATCCGAGATATAACCAAGACCCGTAAACCGTATACGCCACAAGATCGGGACTAAACAACAAAAGAAACAAACTAACAAAACTGACGACCAAGTCGGTACTACTACGGTACTTGTAGATATCCTAATGAACGAAAATTCCGTAAGCCGACTAACAATAGTTATGCTACTCGCAATAATCAAAACCGTACAATAGCTGAAAAAAATTAAAGTGTAAAATAGTTTTTTGTTGTGTTAAAAGGTTTTAGTAAATGTGTGTTAATCTTCCAGGATGGTTGAAGCAAAACAATCTCTCTCTCCAGGACTCTCGGTGGCCGAGGTCATCGGTGTCAGTCGGTAGTAGATATGAGACACAGCCAGCACCGAGTGCCATCAACAACGCCGGAAGCACCACACGTCTTCATCTACTTGAACGACATGAAGAGTCTACCTCCTCATAAAAACAAGGAAATCTTCTTCGCAAATAATAAAAATTTTAATCTGATTCCGCTGTCCAACCACAACTGAGCTACACTACGGAAAATCAATCAGCAGTGGGGACAGACTGGAGAGAAAAAACCAATAAAAGCACAAGGAAGGAGCCGGATGTCCCTCAACAAAAGTCCACAGGGCGCAGGTGATTAGCCAGACGGTTAAGCCTGTGCGGCCTTCTAGAGGTGCACCTGAAGTGACCACATCCCTTACCATATTTCGACTAAAGGTCTAAAGTGAAAGAAAAGAAAAAGAATTTGGGGGACTGAATAGATTAAAGAAGTCCACGGGACGCAGTGGGCAGGCGATATGACGCCTGTTACTTCAGACGGTGAAGCCCGAGTTACAACTCAAACGTCCATCAGCAAAAAGTAACAATCCTGTCCACTGAACGCAGCACTGGCAGGCGGTATGACGCCTGATACTCAGGACGACGAGCCAAACAACAGGACAAAAGAACTCCCGACTCAGCCTTCACCCATGGCCAAGCGGTATTACGCTCGTTAGCCAGCGGTGCCGGTAAGTAAGCCTAGTTCAAGAATGCCTAAAGCGAAGAAGATAACATAAGACGGGACAATCTAAAAGTGAAAGCAAAGTAAAATTCACACTGAATTTAGACAATTGAGATGAATCTGTAAAAAGAGGCATTTGTGGTGAACCATAAACAAAAATCTTGTCTTTATCAGTTAGCAATAGTTTTGCGCCATTTATGAAATAAATGGGCGCCAGAATTTAATCTAGAAACTGGTTTGCCGAAAGCGTTGGCATGTAAGCAAACGTTGCGCTGTAAGCAAGCGTTGGGCGCCATTTATGTAATAAATGGGCGCCGGAATTTAACATTGAAAACTTGTTTGCCAAAACGTTGGGATGAAAGCATACGTTGGGCGCCATTTTATGTACCGGCACAATGGAGCTCCTTGCTGATGACAGCAAGGCTACTGCCATCGTGCTTGGGTAAACATAAAAAAATTTAGAAGACAACATCCTCCCTAGTTTCCTAAATGTTTTTAGGGGATGCTAAACCGGCCACACGGTTTACGCTAGCTCGCCGGTGGGGGCGTGGGGTTGTGTGACCGGGACTCTACACATATGCTTCACCACTTACCTATTCGTAAAAAGGGAGATCTCTTCATACCGTTCTTGTCCTAGGGTAGCCAAAGTTATTCATCGCTGGAAGTTTCCATCGACTTGGTGGACCTGTAAATGTTCAACGCGACTTTGAGAGGACCCTGGAGAGAAAGCAAAACCCAACCATCCTGGATAATTTATCCCCTTAGGCCATCCTGCCCATTAATACTCGTTGAGTTAAGGAAATTTACAACAATTATATTATTCAATAGTTTACAGCTCAGGACAATCTTAATCAAACAATAAAATAAGGTAAGTTTGCCTTAAATACTAGATGTAAACCAAACAACAAATACTCCTTCAATCTAGGTAATGTGGATACAACCAACTATTACCACCAAATTAGAACTTCAATAAAACAAAGGAAAGGAAAAAAACCAATCGTCGCGCTGGTACCAGTCGAGGATTCCTTTCTTTCGTACAACACACAAAACCAACCGATAAAATTTATAATTACGGATGTGTACTAAAGCACAACCTATTAGTTATTGGAAGAATGTATAATTATTTGATAAATATTGTAACAATTAATATCTTGTAACTATTGAATCAATATTATAAGAAACGGTGAATATATAGGTAGTAGTATGATAACAGTGTAAATATATTATAATAATTGATAACCATTTTAAAAGAATGTATAATATAAGTAATTAAAATTTTAAAATTGGTAATATAATTTCGTGTATTGTGTAAATAGTATCTTCGCAAGGTAAGTACAATAATATTAGGTAAATAAAGAAATTGGTGGATATAAGTAGTTGTATAAAATAAGAACAGTATATATATATAACAGTATGTGACTCAATACTCAACTAAATACAATATATTATGAGCAATATAATAAAAAAATTTAGGAGATAATGAATTACTTGACCCAAAATCCTGTACAAGACCTCTTCCTTGTTCAGCGACTATCCAATCCGGAGTAGCCAAAATTTCGAAAACACTTCGCTGATATTAAATAATACACCTCGGCTGAACTGATCTTGATAACTCGAACTGTTAATTGCAATAGCTAGATAAATCCATAGCCGAGAGGTAAGTTTGCACTTCTTCAATTAGTTACAACGTCACAATTGGGGAAAACTCGTTAGTGTTATACAACAGATATTCTAACGTATTATCAATACCACGTTCCGTCTAAAACCTGCTGTTCCTCTTAGTTAAATGATGAGCCATCTCAAACGTTACAGTAGCACGAACACTAGAGCTTCGCAAATTGAACCTTTTCCTTCCGATTGTCGTCAGGGGGTAGCAAAATTTTAAGCAGCTGGTTAAAAAATCTGTCCCGCAAGCTATACGCTGTTTATAGCGGCAGGAATCCGGTATGGCACAGATTACTATGTAAAAGCACAATCTCTCTGGTGATTAATTCCAAGATGCAAATTTTCGCAAACGTCAGTGGAAGCGTTGAACGGTGTCCTTGAGGAGAAATCCCTGAACTGAAAACACCAACCTTCTCTGCTTCAGGTTGTAAAATAAAAGCGGGCGGCCGGATTCACTATAAAGGAACTTAATTATCTTCTCCAGTAAGAATTATCCACCTTTTCTTCACGATATTGGACTTCCAGGCTAAACTTGGTAAATACAACTTCGCACAAATGGTGTTTTCTTTTAACCGACTCGTTTCGTCCGATTCTCATCCCAGACTGACTGAAAAAAAGCTATTTTTTCCTATTCTCAGAAAAATTTTGTTTTTCTGAGCCTACGTGATTCAAAAATTTTCTAATACTTAAGCTTCCTAAGTGATTCCTAATAATTTCTGAATTTTCCGTGAGATGGGGGAATATTTGGTAAGGAGAATTCTTTTATGTAATTAACCGACCGTTACATGGGCCAGAAGGATTCTGGGGTGGGCCTGGCCCACCTGGCCCCTCCCCTTGCTACGCTCATGCTATCAGGGGCACAGAAATTTAATTATCTTCGTTCTGTCCTGACCAGCAAGGCCGAAAAATCAATTGCGGGATTTACCCCTTCTGCCGCATGCTATGATGGAGCAATTGCACTCTTGCAGGAAGAATATGGAAACACAGAGAAATTGATCGACCATAATATGCAAGAATTAATGGCTTTACAACCTATACATCAGAGGTCCGACGTATCAAAGCTCAGACAATTGTTCAACACCGTAATGACATGTGTACGATCCCTTACAGCTTTGGGTGTAGCGTGTAGCTACTAGCAATTACTATATAATGCTAAAAACGATCTTGCTAAGATGTTTACCAAATGATTTAAGGGTGGAGTACCATCGGCGGCATGATACGGGTGAAAAGACAATTAATACAGCGCAAGAAGTAAATTTGCAATCAGATTCGGCATCGGAAATTACATCGACGTACACATTTGCGTTCGAAGGTCATAATTCAGTGTCAAATATTTTAAAGTTCATAAAAAAGGAAGTAGAGTCGCTTGAAAAGGCCTCAGTCGACAGGGAAAAACAGTCGCATTCCAGTAAACGATTTTCTACTGCAGCGACTATGACTGTGGCAGTAAAGGAAGTGTGTATTTTCTGTAAAAGCCCGAAGCACATATCGACGGCATGCGATTCTATTAACATGACTTTAGATCAGCGTAAGGAAGTGTTGAGAAGTGGAGAGCGATGTTTTCGTTGTTTAAAGCAAGGGCATATGGCAAAGCTCTGCCAGCTCAGTGTAAAGCTCAAGCCCCATTGTTTAAGTCCCAGGCTTGTAAACAGGCAAATGTTTTGGAGACAACACAAGCCATTAATTGTGTAGGGGAGAACCATAGTGATCCAAGCGACATTTTTGTCAATATTTCCTTTTTGAATTGAATGGACAGAAAAAAATTAAATCTTTCATGCCATACTAATCCAAGCACATAAATAACATCCCATTAATAAATTTTATGTGCTTGGATTAGTATGGCACGCAAGATTTTATATTTTTCTGTGCATTCAATTCAAAAATTTTATGTTTTCAAAAATGTCACTTGGATCACTATGATTCTCCTTTACACAATTTATGTGTGCAAAATAATAATAATAAACCTTTCAGGTGTAACACCATTTTTCTTCAAACAGCACGAGTCATCGCTTCGGATATTGGAGCTGATAAACGATTGTTAGTACGAGTAATTATTGATAGTGGAAATCATTATTCTTATGTCTCGGAGACTGTGGTGAAAAAATTAGGATTGTCAGTTATAGGAACACAAAGGCTAAAATTTATTGACATTTGGTATCGATGGGCAGTTTACAGGAATGAAATACAAACAGGTACGTTTAAAATTGAAGAGCCAATTTAGTAATTCTTGTATGCATTGGTGGTTCCACAAATTTGTGCTGATGTCTTAGAGGCTCCTAATAAAAACGAATTCCCGTTGCAACTGTACCAATTGGCTGACTCATTGCAAATTAATGATCAAATTGAAATTGAAGAAGGACTTAACATATTAATAGGCGCGGATGCCTACTGGTCAGTTGTTACCGATAAATTACACCGAATTACTTCAAAATTAACTGCTGTGGAAACTATTTTCGGTTGGACTCTTCATGGGCCAACAGTTGATAATGCGTGTATTCCAATGAAAAATACATGAAATTGTTTGACTCTAAGTGTCATCGTTACTGATAAGGAAATTTCAAACCTATGGAATCTTGATGTTTTAGGAATTTCCAATAAAGTGGATTGTGTTAAGGACAAGGAGTTGTTTGAAAGATGTATAACAAGATCCAAGGATCGTTATGAAGCGAGTCTTCCCTGGAAAAATACGAACAACGTTTTAGATGATAATCGTGACGTGCACTTAAAATATTCCAAAATTTAGTCAGGAAATGAACACGAGATTCGAAAAGGTTACTTGAGTACGATGTGGAAATGACAAAGCTTAGAGATTTGGGATTTGCGGAACGAGTAGACGACATGTGTTTAGGAAAGAGGACGTACTACTTGCCTCATCGTCCAGTCCATCGTGAAGATAAGGCCACCACCAAATTAAGGATAGTTTTTGACGCTTCAGCACACGGGCCAAACGCTACTTCACTCAACGATTATCTCCGTACCGGAGAAAATTTATTGCCAGATGTCCTGAAGGTAATTTTGAATTTTCGTTCTAGGAAAATTGGATTAACATCAGATATAGAAAAGGCGTTTCTGCAGATTCTTTTGAATGAAAATGATCGTGACGTTCATAGATTTTTTTGGTATTCCAATTCAATTAACTCATTGCAGGATCTGCCATCATTAGCTGCTTTCCGACTTACAAGAGTAACTTTCGGTGTTACTAGCAGCCCCTTTCACTTGACTATTATTACTATTAAAAGACATCTTTCTGTCGAAGCATCACGATATCCTGAAACTTGCGAAGTAATGCAAAACGCATTTTACATGGACGATCTAGTTTGTGGCGCTGATAATGAAGCAGAGGCTGAAACATTCTATTTGGAGGCTAAGACCATCATGCATAGCGCGTCTATGGGCCTATATAAGTGGAATAGTAACCACCCAAAATTACGAGCATTGTTTGTCGCACACGGAGAAGAATGCCCTGTTATTCAGAAGGTCCTAGGAGTATATGGAATACTATGGTATGCTTAGCCCATGTATGGAATACTATGGTATGCTTAGCTCACTGTGAAATTAAAGATATAAGTTAGGTTAGGTTGAGAAGGCTGCTCCCGCACTAGGGAGCCCACTTAGGCGCACCATTGGGCCCATTGTGATGCCATTCTAGTGTTGGGACAAAATTTAGGCCATTTCAAGCCATTTGGGGCTTTTAATAAAGCGACAGAAGTCAAAAACACCAGTGTTTTGCAGCTCACTCAATCCATCAAGGAAAGGTGAGCCAAGGAAGGTGCCTCTTTTCCACGCGAGGGCCGGGCATGTACAGAGAAGATGGGAGACAGTTTCTTCCTCATCCTCATTGCCACAACTTCTGCATAAGTCGTTGTGGGCGATTCCATTATCGCGGGTGCAACAGTTGGACGCATGTAAAGTTTTTTAATAATAAAATGAAAAACATTTTTAATGAAATTATTCTTGGAAGAGCTACATTTTAACATGTTCACTTTTTATTACTTTATACGAATTTTAATGAAATATTTAAATAGTCAGGAGGGCCGTACAAAGTGCATCGCGGGTGCAACGAGTCTTGTTGCACCCGCGATGCACTTTGAACGGCTCTCCTGACTATTTAAATATTTCATTAAAATTCGTATAAACTAATAAAAAGTGAACATGTTAAAATGTAGTTCTTCCAAGAATAATTTCATTAAAAATGTTTTTTATTTTATTATTAAAAAACTTTACATGCGTCCAACTGTTGCACCCGCGACAATGGAATCGCCCTTGTGGGGAAGTCCCAATCTTTTGGCGTGCGGGCCAAAGGGACAGTGACCTGTCACCACCTTCACTACATAGCTTATCTCTTTTTTGTTCATCTGAACTGGAGATTTTGAACGCTTTGCGTCCAAGGTCGGCCATATTGTGTGGAGAGTGCGGCACACTGTTGCTGTGGTCCATCTCAGCCCGGCTCGAGCTAAGCTGATTTTTCTCACAGCCAGTTTATAGGTGGGTAAGGGCATTTCCATCTGGGTTAAGTGGGGTGTCCTTTCCACTTCGGTTCCCTGTCTAGCAAGCTCATCTGCCCTGCAGTTTCGCCTAATACCTCTGTGTCCAGGAAAACTGAGTGGTCTCACACAGAGACCTGCGGCAGTTCAGAACAGTCGTGGATGTTGTGACGACGGAATTAAGAGCCTTGAGGGCCGGCTGGCTATCCGATAGAATACATATATTCTTATGAGATATATTATTTATCTTCAGCCATTCGAGAGCCTCCCAGATAGCAGTGACTTCCGCCTGGAAGACGCTGCAGTGGTCGGGTAAGCGAAGAGAGGTATGTATATTTAATGCCTCGGAAAAGATACCACAACCTATGCTGTTCCCAATTTTTGAGCCATCTGTATAAATACATAATGACCCAGCCGGGGCAACACCATCTGTCCAGTCATCTCTGGCCGGAATGATGGTATTGAAACCTTTCTCCAAGGTCCACGTAGGTGTAGTGTAATCTAGGTTGTCCGCAGCGGTAGCGAACTTCCTAAGGATGGATGAGTGACCATATAAGTATGGAGTCCATCCAAGAGAAGCCTTTGTCCTGGCTTATATGCTCGGCATATATGTCCAAGGGGGATAAGATGCAATAAGACTCGTGGGAACTTCTTAAAAAACGGTATAACAATAAACGAGTTATTGTTAATAAAATATTGCAAAACCTTACATCTCAAGTAACCATAAAAATTGAACCAGCTGAAGCCATTAAAAAATTATTAGATCACACCAATGAATGTTTGCATTCGTTAAGAAACCTTCATCTAGAGGTAGATTCCTGGGACGCTATTATTATTTTTTTAATTGTTCAGAAATTGCCAGTAGAGACCAAGGACTGTGAGAAGAGTTATTGAGTCAAGAAGAAACCCTACCCAAATTACCCGGGGCCTCGGTAGTCTAGGTAGTAAGGCGCCTGGCTACTATCCCCGAGGTCCTGGGTTCGAATCCCGGCAGAGCCCCACGGTCCTTCGCCTTTCCGACCTTCTTTCTTCTTCCCTCCTTACATTCCTCATTCCCCCTGTCATAGCCTTCCGCTAGCATTGCCCCGCTCCACCAAGCGCATGTCATCGGTTGGTTGATGGGATTCAACTCGTTTCAGGAGGCATAACACTCCAGCGAGTTGTTTCTCATTGCCCCGATGCCAGAGTCGCGATAGAAATGGTTGGGGTTTAGGTGGTTGTGGCAGTTCCTTCCTACTTCTCTCTTCCCCTTCACTATCTATCGACTAGAGCTTGCTGTTTGACATTGCACTCTATACGAAGAAAATAGATTGTCGACAGTACAAATGGCTTTGCCTGAGCTCTAGTCTTCCACATAAAAAAAAGTGAATTGACACAATTTCTTGAATCCCGTTTTAGAACTTAAGAGATGTTAAAACCATCTAAGAGTCAGCATACCGTAAAAGGAAATAAAGAACGGTTTAGGAAAGAGACACGAACATTTCATTTGAGGAATCCACATTCATCATGCATTCTGTGTAAACAAGATCATTCCATTCGAAAATGTCCACAGTTTCAAGGGATGAACGTCACCGATCGTAAGAGACTTGTTCAAGGGAAGTCCTTATAACTCTTTAGCAATGAGCCATATTTCACGAAATTGCAACAGTCCTAACTCATGTTACTATTGCTCTCAACGCCACCACACATTGCTTCACGACTCAACGTCACCCACCCCATCTAAACACCAAAGTGACCACACTAAAGCCAACTTTGCACTCCGAACACAATCTTCTGGCATACCACCTCAACCAGCCGGAAACCAATCTCTTTCACCACAACACGATTTAACGCAGCCCTCCCAACACAAACATTATAATGATCAGTCTCAAGCCAACTTTGAATATATAAATCAATCATCTCAATCCTCTGGCTCATTACCACAGCAAGCCGGAACCCAATCTTTTCAAAATCATTCAGGTTTAACCTCACTATTTAATTCTATAAAGGTGCGGAAAGGGGTAGCCAAAACCTATTAGCCACTACCTTAGTAAAAATCAACACTAAATCAGGGACTCATATTTTACGTGCTCTCGTTGACCCTGGCTCTCAAGGAACACTCATCACAGAAAATGCTGTACAAAGGTTACAATTATCAAAAGAAAGAACACACATGACAATTATTGGAATCGATATATTCGGCCCCGAGTTCGCAAAAAATCAAGTGTATATAACAATTCAGTCACTACAAGACAGAACCTTTTGCCTTCAAGGAACATCATAAACACTGAAGGGAGGAGACATTTAAATAATTTTCCACTTGCCGATCCTCTTTACCATACACCTGGCAGAATAGATATGTTATTCGGCGTTGATGTTTATGAACAAATCGTTATCGATGGTCTAATAAAGAGTTCCGAAGGCCCAAGGCCCACAGCTGAAAACACCCATTTAGGCTGGATTTTGTTTGGCAAAGTGCAGGAGATTCCCAACGATAATATCAAGAGTTTTCCTTTATGCGTGTCCTCCAACCAAATATTTAATTTTTATAATCATGTTGAAGATGAACATCTATTAAAAAGATTTTGGGAAATAGAAAAGGTTCCAACCACAAAGAGAATCACCGACGTAGAAAAACAATGCGAAGAGCATTTCATCAAAACCCACCAACGTTTGGACGATGGTCGCTATGAGGTACATTTACCTTTCATAAACCTCAACCCTCCTCATTTAGGGAGATCTTACGACACAACTTTCCACCGATTTCGTCAGCTAGAACACAAACTCATGAAGTTTTCAGAACTCCGAAAGCAATATTCAGAATGTGTCAACGAATATCTGGCACTTCGACATATGACCCAAGTAAAAGATTCCGACAGCCATTATGAAGTATCAGTTAAAGGTGGACAAAAACACTATAAGCTGAATTATTTGCCACATCATTGTGTGATCAAGGAAAGTACCACGACACGTTTACGGGTAGTTTTCGACGCCTCCAGTCGGACTTCGAATGTTTTGTCATTAAACGAATGCCTATTGGTTGGACCAAAGCTACAAGAAGATACAAGATAATGTTCACTGACGACATAACCAAAATGTACAGGCAAATATCAGTTACAAAAGAATGTCGTCCTTATTAACGAATACTGTGGAGAAATAAATAACCCAACCGAACCCATATCCGAGTTCGAACTGAACACCGTCACATTCGGGACAGCCAGCCTATCTGGTAATTAGGGTGCTTCACCAACTCGCAGAGGACGAAAATAGCAATTATCCTTTAGCCTATCCTGTAATTAAAAACGATGTTATGTCAGGAGCTGAGTCCATGCAAACCGCAAAAATCCTTCAGCATCAATTAGATCAAATGCTGAAATCCGGAGGTTTCGAATTAATAAAGTATGCGAGCAATTGTTCGGAATTACTTCGGACTATTACTGCTGAAAAAAGAGAGATTGATATTCCATTGAATGTGAAAAAGGATGATATACTGAAAACCCTCGGTTTATTTTGGCATCGCAAAGGATATTTTCAACTTTAAAGTTTCACTCAATGAAAATCAATGCATTCCCACGAAACGAGCCCTATTATCCCAAATAGCAAGGTTATTTGATCCAATCGGTTGGATATCGCCTACCATTATACTCGCAAAGATTCTCATACAAAAATTATGGATCACAGGTCTCCAATGGGATGATCCAGTGCCAGAAAACATCGCCAAAGAATGGACAATATTGCGAAATGAACTACCTTTGTTACAGGAAATTCAGATCCCAAGATGGATGCATGCAACTCAGGAATCTATCATGCAAATTCATGGTTTTGCTGATGCATGCACTGTTGCTTATTGTGCGGTAGCATACGCACGAGTAGTTACTGCAACAGGGGCTGTAAAAATCACTCTGCTCACCACGAAATCCAAGGTTGCTCCGCTAAAGCCAGTAACTCTCCCCAGATTGGAATTATGGTAACCCTTACAGGACCAAATATTCTTCTTAAGATCTTCCTTTCGAAGATTTTAAGCTGATTTTCTGTTTGTTGGGTCAATGTCCAAGTAGTCCGGTCAAATGGTAGTTTTGACGTAACATAATTGCGGAAGTTTTTTCTCAACGGTTCTTTATGTTGCCTGCCTTGTAGGAGGTCGGCTTCACAACGAAAAAAAGCAAAAAACTTCAAAATTTTCCCAATTTTTTTCAGTTGTTCGCTTATATCTCGATAACTATGCGTTTTTCGAAGATGACTACAATAAACAAAATTAAGGAAGACAAAATTTCCTACAAAATGCACTAGTCAACTTTGATTTTCCGATGAACAGTTTTGGGGTAAAGCCCGCTGAAAAACAGTGATTTTTTGGCCTTTCTGCGAAAACATAAAAAACGCACACTTCCACCCCTCACAACACGAAAAAATACACCTTATGGACAAAAACCCTTATACCACGTGAAAGTACATTAAATTTCCTACAAGACACCTCTCTAATATTCAATTTTCTCATAAGAGGGAGGGAGCAAAGCTAAAATTACGAAAAATGCCTTCTGCGACCAAAGTATGTTTGATGAAAACATTAACAAATTGTACTGTAACAAATTAGATCGTACATAAATTCTTGCCCCTATCTGTAGGGATATACAAGTTGTATGACCAATTATGTAATAATGAAAAAAACAACGTTAACACTCGCTTTCATTCATAGCTTATATAAATCGTAATTAAATCCTTGCCGGTATCTGAAAAGATCCGTACGTTACTAGCAAAAACACTTACAACTAAAATTATAGGGTTATACAAGTAGTGTAACCAATTATTAATGGAAAAATACAACTTTTGCACTATCATTCATTGGGCTTATATAGGTCGTACCTAAATTCTTGCCGCTATCTGAAAAGTTCGGTAAGTTTCTAGCGCAACCACTTGTAACTAGAACTTATAGGGATATACCAGCGGTATGACCAATTATTAATATAAAACAACAACTTTAGCACTCGCATTCATGGAGCTAATATAAATCGTACTTAAACCCTTGCCGGTATCTGAAAAGATCCGTTAATTACTAGCAAAAACCACTTATAACTCAACTTATAGGGTTATACAAGTAGTGTAACCAATTATTAATGGAAAAATACAACTTTAGTACTCGCATTCATGTAGCTAATATAAATCGTACTTAAGCCCTTGCCGGTATCTGAAAAGATCCGTTAATTACTAGCAAAAACACTTATAACTAAACTTATAGGGTTATACAAGTGGTGTAACCAATTATTAATGAAAAAAACCACGTTAACACTCACATTCATGGAGCTTATATAAATCATAATTAAATTCTTGCCGCCATCTGAAAGGTTCTGTGTATTACTATAAAGAAAACTTAAAACTACAAACTTATCGGAGTATACTAGTTGTATCAACGATTATTGTCAAAAAAAAATTTTGTGTCCAACCCTCAACGGTTTATATGAACCGTTCGGTAAATTATCAAAAGAAACCAAGGCACAGCCACTCATAATATTTTATCAAGCAAAAAAAATAGTTAATTCCTCACTTTTTGAGAAAACAAATATTAATGATTAAGGAAATAAAGAAAATTTTGCTTCACCAATTAATATCTCCTTGTCCTGCCTTTTTTTTGGTTTTTTTTTCGAGGACAAATAAATTTCATCCACCCTACACTTCTCTGAACTAGCGGTGCTTCCGCTTTTCCCGTTATCTCTTGACTTATTTCCCAGTTCCTGTAAGAAAAAAGAACCCCAAAAAATTTTTTCTCAATCACAAAATACTTCCCTGTGGGGCGGGGGGGGGGGGGGTGGATTTTCCCGTCACAAGTTTTCCCAACATCAACTCCTTCTGGAAACAGAATTTTCCGCGCCTTTTCGACACTCAGGCTACCAAAAATCAGCTCAAAAGAAATAATACCGTTTGTTCACTACAACTCAAAAAAAACTTCCGATCACTCTAATCTTCCTTGACCACCGAAAATTCAGCACCGACTGGCTCTCCTCGTCATCCGATCCTCTGAAGGAAGCCAGCCACGTCCCGCTACAACACATTCCTATCTTTTGGAAATCAAAATGTCACAGGGCCGGGTTTATGCCGAGGTCACTTTGGAGTTGACTCACATGTTGTAAGCGGCCTATTTCGGAATTTTTCGGCGCAACCTGACAAAGTGGACCTGCTTTTTGGCGTGACCAACATGTGGTACTGCCGGGAAGTCGCCTTTAACACTTTAGGCGTTCTGAAAATGGCAAACGACGAAAGAAGGAAAGAAAATAATTGACAGCATTTGAGCAAAATGGAGAATCATAAAGCCCTCAGAAATTTATATTTTGCTAAATATTAGGACTTACGGCGTTACGGTTAAAACGATAATCAAGTTGGCAGCTCCTTTTCATAAATTCCACCGTGTCCGCGACCTAAGCCCAGCCACAGAGAGGGATGTGTTGCCGCGTATTAGCTAGGGGGAACCAGTGGTGCTTATCGGTAATCTGCCCACACTTCCGATGTGCATGCGTAAAGGGGCCTATCCAAATAAAAATATAATGAGTTCGAGGGAATGTAAAAAGGTGGCATTTACATACTTCGAAACTGGTTCGATATCAAAAAAATTTTCTACACCATCATGAAAGTTTGCTTGGGTCAAGCTCTATTGTTCTTTTTCCGATAAATTGTCAAAAATTTTATATATTATTTATATCTAGAATCTATAGATAAGATGTTGGGGACACTAATAAATTGGCTTTACTAATTAGATATGAAATACAGACTGTTTATCTTTTTGCTTACGTCGAACCAAGGGGAAAGGGGAAGCGTAATTTACGTTTGATTGCCGTTGTCAAATGTGAAAACATTCTGCATTTTATTTGAAATTTAGTAGGCGTTTTAGAATGGATGATATGATGACTGACTGATATTTTCCATGGAACTATTTCTTGAACTATTTTTAGAACTAGGTGGATTAATTTGTTGATTCGCAATTTCTTTCCTATTCGCACCTTGATGACCGACTATTGCCTGCAACTGGTGGAATCCGCACTCGAGGACGCCAGCGGACTAAATCTCATAGGGCGACCGTTACAATACCTATCCAAACTTCCTGAATTTAATGAAAACTATAGAGAGCTCCAAAATTTCATCGATCTAATCGATAAAGTTCACCCATTCCTCCTCAAATACGATGAATTCGCCCAGAGCATATTTTCGGATCACATAAAATCCAAGCTCAAAGGTAGGGCAAGAGAAGTGATGGAGATAAACACACATGTGTGTTCCTGGAGTGATATAAAAGACACACTCATAAGAAATTTCGGTGATAGGCTGTCAATCGAAGAATTATTCGATGAGCTAAGAGCCGTCAGACTTAAAACAAGTTTTTTACAGTGAGATGAAAGCGATCTTAAGAAATTGAACGTCAAGACGAAACAAGTATCGTCAGACGAAGAAAACACTCACAACTTAATAGAGACGAATAAAAGTTCGGCTCTAATTATATTTAAATATAAACTTCTAGTTTAGAAGAAAATATGAATATCCTGTACGAGTGTGGATACGCATTTATGAACCCATACATGAAAACAAATAACAATCCCCAAACTAGTAGACCCAAAGATAGAGGTTATAACCCCAACAATTTAAATAATCTCAATAATTTTAATAAGAGACCATTTACAAATGAGCGCAATAACACGCCACCAGTAAATCGGAATAAAATGTTTAGGCCAAATTCCAACGAGTATCAAAAAGGCCCGCAAAACAGCCAAAATTTTAATAGGCAAAACTTCAATAGATATAATGGTAATCCTAACAACCATTTCAACAATGCGAACCTTAATGCCAATTACAGCAATCCATATTTTAATAACCAGCACCGAGTTAACAATAACGCACCGCGCAACTCGCATAACTTTAATAATCACCCAAGTCAAAGATTCCCAGCAAACAACGGGGATAATAACAGACCAGAACCAATGGAAGTAGACTTCGTTGAACCTGTAAATTTTCAATCTCGAGCCTCATCCACACATTACCCTATATAATAGTCCAGTCAAAAACAATTCCACTTAAATTTGTGGTAGATTCTGGGTCAACCCATTCCGTCATTAACCCCAACCTCTGCCATCCAAAATGGAAGGTTAACTTAGAAGCCCCCATTACAGTAAAAACCCTTAAGCATATTTTAGACATAACAGAAAAGGTAAAAATACCGACATTTAAGGAAATAGGAAACCCCAATAGGAAAGTCGAATTTCTAGTTTGCGATTTTCACGACGTGTTCGACGGCCTGATAGGCAATAATATGTTAATAGAATTAGACGCAATCATCAATTATAAAACTAAGCGATTGATCTCTGGTAGGAAAAAGAGTAAACTACACTTCGGAGTGAAAGCTAATGAAAACCTTAGAGACAACGAAAATAAAGAAGTAGGAATGGACCTATCCGTATCACAGAAGGAGGGATTAGGTTTCTCCAAAGAATTAGGGAACGAATTGTTCCAAATAGAAGAAGGGATCTACAATGTAGAAAACTACAAGATCCGAGCCAAGGTTAGAAAGGTAGGGAAGAACGAAGAGGATGTCGTAATCCCACAACCTATACAATTGGAAACAGTAGACGATAGTAACTATAATATAATAGAGGAGTATGATAAGCCGCCAATGATGGATCAACTGAGGACTAGTCATTTGAACTCGGAAGAACGAAGTTCATTGATGAACGTAGTGAAAAGATTCACTAACGTATTCTATGACGAGAACTCAGATCTTTCATTCACCAATGTTATAAAGCACAGGATACGTACAGTAGATGACACTCCTATTCAGTGTAAAACCTACCGGTATCCTTATGTGCATAAAGAAGAGGTGGAAAGACAAATCCAAGAAATGTTAGCGAAAGGAATCATACGAAATAGTAATTCACCATACTCTGCACCAATATGGATCGTACCAAAGAAGGTAGATGCCAGCGGAGAAGCAAAGTGGAGACTCGTCATTGATTACAGGAAACTTAATGACGTCACAACTGACGACAAGTATCCTATACCCAATATTGATGAGATTTTAGGGAAATTAGGAAACTGCCAATATTTTACAACACTCGATTTGGCCCGAGGCTTTCACCAAATTGAAATTGATGAAAGAGATGTTCACAAAACCGCCTTCAGTGTCGAGAATGGACACTATGAATTCTTGCGGATGCCCTTCGGATTGAAAACGGCTCCCGCAACCTTTCAGCGTTTGATGAACCATGTCCTAAAAGATTACATAAACAAAATATGTTTGGTATATCTGGACGATATAATTATATTCTCCACATCCTTACAAGAACACACAGACTCCTTAAAGAAGATTTTAAAGAGATTAGAAGATGTGAATCTTAAAGTACAGATGGATAAATCGTGTACCTGCTCGCGAACAAACTAGATAGTTGTACACGCAAGGACTGGGAGACGTCCCTTAGTTCATCTACAGACGTGCCCCCGTTCAAATCACTCCAGACCTTCTTGGAATCACGCCTGCAAGCCTTAAGCGCCATAAAAGATTGTGTGAAAGCCCTACCGCGACCAGTAGTACTACGTCAACAGCCATCGCATCCAAAACTTACTACTCGCAGCCATCACACTACGAAAACCAAATCTAACGAATGCGGCTGTTGTGGCCGTGGCCATTTCATCATGTTCTGTCCTCAGTTCCGCTCCAAGACCATTGAAGAGCGCATAGACTTATTACGGAAAAGGTCAATCTGCACAAATTGCCTGAAGTCGAGCCACGTAAGTGCCACATGCACTTCAGATAAAACCTGCCAACAGTGTAACCAAAGACACCATACGATGATCCATCAGGCACCTGTACCCGGAGTGGAAAGCCAACAATGGCATAAATCAGAACAGTCTGCTAGCATGACAGCCAACCCTATGCGAACTGAAACTTCTACATCTAGTCCCACACTTGCCCACGTAGCCAACAGTCACGTCAACAAGCCTAGACAAGCCACCAATTTACTAGCTACAGCCATGGTGCTGGTAAGATCAGCTGAAGGTGGAACTATTCGCGCCCGAGAATTAGTGGATCAGGGATCGGAATCTTGCTTCATGACTTCGACTTTGGCTAACGCGTTAAGACTTGCCAAAAGTACTGCGGATATTTCAATCTATGGAATGGGCAACATTCTTGTAGGTACAGCTAATGCAGTAGTTCTTCATGAAGTTATATCTATCATTGATCCTTCACAAATCTATAGAGTTGAGTCTCTGGTCCTTCCATCACTTACCCGATTGATACCAGCAAAGCGCATTAATAAGCGAAACTGGCCACATATAGCAGGATTGCAGCTGGCAGATCCTTCATTTGACAAGCCATCTGGAATTGATCTGGTTCTTGGTGTTGATTTACACGCAAGAATTCTATTAAGCGACATTCGTAAAGGTCCAGTTGGAACTCCCGTAGCACAAACTACAACTTTAGGCTGGATCATATCAGGGCCCATGGCTCAATCAGCAGAACAGGCTTCACTCACAACGAGACATCACGTCACTACTACCACAATCAACCTTGACACCCTATTGCGAAGGTTCTGGGAAATTGAAGAACCGCCTCAGCAACATTTGCTGGATCCGAAAGACGCTGAATGTGAGAGGATCTTCCAGAATACTCACTATCGATATGCAAATGGTAGATTCGTCGTACGCCTACCTATAAGGAATACTGAACTCCAACTAGGAGATTCACGTGAAGCTGCCTTGAATGCCCTGATCCGTATGGAAAGAAGGTTCAACCGAGATCCACCGCTACTCAAAGCATACTCGGGTTTCATGGAAGAATACTTATCTCTTAATCATATGGAATTGGTGCAGGATGAGAGAGAAACACAAGGTCCGGTATACTATTTACCTCATCACGCCGTATTGAAACCAACTAGCTCGACGACTAAACTACGAGTGGTCTTCAACGCCTCACAGCAGACTCGTACGGGAGTATCATTAAACGACCTACTACACATTGGACCAAAGCTGCAAAACGACGTCTTCATAGTATTAGCGAGATGGCGTTTCTTCCCGTACGTCTTTACCGGTGACTTGGAGAAGATGTTCCATTTTGATAAACCCGGCAGATATAGACCTACAAAGGATATTGTGGCGACCCTCTCCATCACAACCAGTCAGCTGCTACCGTCTTCGCACTGTTACTTACGGCACCGCCGCGGCACCCTACTTGGCGTGCAAGGTGCTCAAACAACTGGCAGATGATCACCAACTAACACATCCTGAAGGTGCAAAAATCATCCATGAAAACACTTACGTAGATGACGTTCTCTTTGGCTCTTATGAAAAGGCGACCGCAATCCGTGTTCGTGACGAATTGAGAACCATCTTCAAATATGGAGGCTTCAACCTGCGGAAGTGGATGTCTAACACTCCCGAATTGCTGACAGACATCCCCGAGGCGGACAAGACTACAGGTATAAACGAGAAACTCATCACGGATTCCCAAATAAAGACATTGGGCATTGGTTGGAACCCCCAGCTCGATGCCTTTCGCTACTACATCACTCTTCCGAGCACTACGAGCTCATCTAAAAGGTCTATTCTCTCCGATATAAGCAAAATCTATGACCCTCTAGGATGGTTGTCCCCAGTGACGATTACTTCCAAGATACTCTTGCAAAAATTGTGGACTGCAAAGATAGGCTGGGATGACCAAGTCCCTGCCGGCCTCAATTCTTCCTGGCTGGACTATAAGTCTGAACTAGAGCACATAAACGATCTTCACATCAAACGTTGGTTAGGAACAGGAAATCTCTCTCCAATGATGAACTACACGGCTTTTGCGATGCTTCGCAAGCTGCATACATATGGAGCAGCCGTCTATCTGCGCATTGCACAAGATCCGAATAATCCACATGTAACACTTATTGCAGCCAAAACCAGAGTGAGTGCGCTGCGTACTGTTTCGTTGCCACGCTTGGAACTACAGTTTTAGCTGAACTTATATCCCACATTCAACATAACTTAAATCTGGAGGCGATACCCACACACGCTTGGTCGGATTCAACCGTAGTACTAGCTTGGCTACGTGAGCATCCGTCTAAATGGAAGGTCTTCATAGCCAACCGAGTCGCTCTGATCCACGGAAAACTTCCTCAAACATTGTGGCATCATGTCCCTACAGCGCAAAACCCTGCAGATTGCATAACCAAAGGTATTCCAGCGGCTAAACTAAGAGACTATAAGCTTTGGTGGTCGGGACCAGAGTGGCTAGCGAAATATCCTGTCGATTGGCCCAAGATGACTGACCTTTCTATACCTTTGGAAGTTTATGAAGCTATTCGCACGAACCATTCAACATCTACTTTTATCGCACACAGCGTGGATGGTTCAAGAACATTCCTTCTGCAGAGGTACTCGGACTTGTCAAGGCTCCTTCGTAGAACCGCATACTGCCTACGATTCATATACAACAGCAAAACTCCAGCGAAGTTAAGACATACCGGCTACTTAAGCCTAGCCGAACTGGATTTAGCCTTAGAGTACTGGATTAAGGTTGAACAGCGACAGGCATATCCTAGTGAGCTCAACTGCCTAGCGTCAGGAGCACCAGTCCCCACAAGAACCAAACTTAAAGCCCTGAACCCTATTATTGACTCCAAGCACATATTACAAGTGGGTGGCAGACTAAAAAATGCGCTCTTAACAGAAGATGAAACACAGCCTATCATACTTCCAACTGACTACTTAACCACACTACTAATTGCCAATGCCCATTCAAAAACTCTACATGGAGGCACACAAGCTACTCTCCAACAACTTCGACAAAGGTATTGGATCCCCAATGGTCGAAGAAAGGTGAGACAATTTATACACCAGTGCGTTATTTGTTGCAGAGCGCGAGCTAAAACTTCTACCCCGCTTATGGGCGACTTACCTCCAGATCGTGTACGTCCAATTAAACCCTTCCTTCGTAGTGGCGTGGACTACGCTGGACCCTTTATGATCAAACCGAACCGAGGCCTAGGACGGACTCGACTCAAGTGCTATGTAGCAGTCTTCGTCTGTTTCTCTACGCGAGCAGTGTACCTAGAATTAGTCACTGATTTAACCACTCATCGCAGCGTTCCGTCGATTCGTAAGTCGTCGTGGAAGATGCGCAAAACTATACAGTGACAACGGCAAAAACTTCGTGGGCGCAGATAGGCAGCTGTCAAAATATCTTTACCAACTTACTCACAACAAGGACCTTCCGCAGCTCACCCTCAAGGACGGAACAGAATGGCACTTTATACCTCTCGCTTCCCCACATTTTGGTGGTCTCTGGGAAGCTGGAGTAAAGTCCTTTAAGCATCACCTAAAGCGAGTGGTTGGCAGTCAAATTCTCACTCTGGAGGATATGTTCACCCTACTCGCACAGATCGAGGCCTGTCTCAACTCGAGGCCACTAAACGCTATCACAGATGACCCCACAGACCTGAATGCGCTAACCCCTGGGCACTTCTTAGTCGGAGAAAGCTTGCTCGCCGCGCCTACGCCAAATACACTAGGTACGCCACTTAACAGATTGGATCGTTGGCAACTTGTACAGCAGGAGTATGAAAGCTTATGGGCTCGCTGGTACAAGGAGTACCTATGCCACTTGCAGTCCCGTTACAGGTGGCAACATAAAACTAAATCTATAACCGTCAACGACCTCGGCTGTATAATCTGTATTTTTGCAGTCGGGGTAGATACCGTTTCATTAGTTATTCTGTAACATTTGTACCCCGACTGCAAAAATACAGATTATACATATACGATAGTTGTGTGATACTCAAGAAAATGAGTTAATATTTTCTACAGTAGTTAGACAATATCTTATATATTTATTATACACACATTGACTATACTAAGAGAACAATGTCTTCTATACATATCTTGGTTCTGTCTTACATTAGTACTTTAAACTTGTTTTTGACTTTTTAGTTCATTTTTTTGTCACAGGGGCGTCGTGTTTTTTAATTTTTTAATTATTTTGTTTTTATTTTATGTTTTAGTGATTATAATTCGTATTATTAAGCGATTTTATTTTATTCCTCATTATTATAGAACTTACAACTATTCAGATACAGTTTTAATGCAAAAGTAAAGTTATCGAAGTTTGGTTTATTCCAGCTAAATTTAAACACGCCGACAGATTTAGCAAAAGTGGTGCTTGGATCAATTAGTATATAGAGATGTGAGCGAAAATTCCATTGGCTCTCATTGGTCGAGCTTTATAAGCCAATCTAACTCTTTGAGTGATTTTTTATCATGAGGCTCGTGAATAACTTTACAAGGATCCAAATAGCTAATAGCTAGACCTTCTAACTTCCTTACGCGACTGAGCGCGATATAACCTGCCCCTTGGCAAACATTTTAGAGCCTAGATTACAGGTCTATCTAGCCCAATCAAAAAAAGGAGTGCGACGTAAATTACGTTTGACGGCCGCCATATTGTTACATATTTTAAAAATTAAAATTGCCTATGTTACTCGGACTCATAAAACGATTCTAGCGGTACCCCAACCATCTAAATCCGTTCAGGCGAATAGAAGTTATGGTGGGACAAGAAACATACAAACATGCATACATGAACCCTGAAAACATTACACTCCTTTTTGGGGCAGTGGTGTTACATAGAGCTTGTATAGGCAATTTTCATTTTGCTTCAACAGCACACTAGACTCTATTAAATGTTCATTCATGGTGATCGGGTAATATAAAACGTTTCGAGTAATTTAATTTTATTTAAGCATAAAATTGGCATTTATTTAACACATATCTATTAAGTGTTATATATATTTGAAATCGTCTCAATTTCACCTTTCGTTTGATAGCCATATTGACCCAATCAGAAAAAAAATAAAATTGAGTGTCGCCATATTGTTTTTTAACTTCCCAGTAGAAAGTTATTGTAATCGGTCCGAAAATCGGATTCGAAATTTTCAATGTATTTACACGTTTGAAGGTCCCAATAGCATTTTAAGCAAAAATTTGAGAAGAAATATGTGTGTGTGTGCGTACGTATGTGGTCATTTTTTCCTGCACGATTTCGCGCGAACCGAAAAAGATATCGACTTCGTTCAGGTGCCGTTCGAAGCGTGTTCAAGGAAATATGATCTGAAAAGATTTTCATAAAAATTGGTCGAGCCGTTTTTTTTGTTTGAACGACTTAAGTGATTTTTGTACCAGCACGATTTCGCGCGAACCAAAAAAGATATCGACTTCGTTAAGGTGCCTTTGGAAGCGTATTAAAGGATATATGAATTGAAAAGATTTTCATAAAAATCGGTCGAGCCGTTTTTTTGTTTGAACGACGTAAGTGATTTTTGTACCAACACGATTTCGCGCGAACCAAAAAAGATACCGGCTTCGTTAAGATGCCGTTCAAAGCGTGTTAAAGGAAGTATGATCTGAAAAGATTTTCATAAAAATCGTTCGAGTCGTTTTTTTGTTTGAACGAATACTGGGAAGTTAATCTTGTGGACCGAAAGGGTCAAAAGCCACATCCCAACTAGTTTAAAAATTAAGCTAGCCTATGTTACTCAGACTAATTAAACGATTCTAACGGTACCCCAGCCATCTAAATCCGTTCAGGCGTTTATAAGTTTTGGTGGTACAAAACAACGTACATACACATAACAAACCTAAACACATTGCACTCCTTTTTTTGGGGCAGTCGTGTAAAAAAGGTATAGTAAAACAAGAAGTACGCTATTTTTGCATAAGAGTTTAAGAGGACGTAAATTGACTTTATTTATTAAATGTAAATTACACAAAGTATTACTGAGACAGTAAACTTAACTAGAATAATTTAAAAAAATTTAGATGGAGTATTCGGATTTCGGAGAATTCTGCCTGTAGAAGGGCAGAATGGCATGGAGTTACAATTGATTAATAAAATGATTACTTCATTTTCTATAAAAATGGTTAATAGACTTAAATTACTGTTTATACACCTTATATTAGCTTAACCTGTTGTATCTTGTATTTTGTATGTTGTATGTAAAAAAATCTTGCAACCTGATCTTGACCCACTTTCATTTAACCATTATTATTATTATTTATTTGCCAGCGTATGTACAAAGACAAAGATCTTATTTTAAGTACATTAATAAAAAAATGATACGTAAAGCTGCGGTTAAATGAAAAAAAAGCATAAAGATGTGAAGTATAAAATAAAAAAACAAAACTATATAAAAAGGAAAGAAAGTTACGTATTAAAGATACTTAGCTAATAAAAAAGAAAAAAAAGAAAGAAATTCAAATATAACAATGTAATGCAACAAAAAAGTTATATAAAAAAGAAAACGTTATATAAAAACAAAAAGTTACATATTCATGCTTTTATTCGTACTATTACTAATTAAGTCGAAAAGACGCCTCTTGAAAATGTTCATTGAATCGATACGTTGTAAACCGACTGGGAGGGAGTTCCATAACAGAGCTGCGGTGACAAAGAAAGAACGCTGTCAAATTAAAGTGCGAAACCGCGGAATAATCAAATTGTTGTTTCTGAGCGATTGTGATAACTGAACAAACTGGTTAAGGTACGCAGGTTTGTGTTGGTGTAATATATCGTAAAGTGGGCGAAAAAGCCTAAATTCGCGATATTCACTAAGGGAGCAGCCCAAAACGAAATTCGAATAGGGCGAAATGTGGTCGAACCGGCGCACAGTGGTCGAAAAAGCCTAATTACGCGGCCATTAACAAAAAAAAATTATTCTCAGAAATCCTTAACAAAAGGCATATTTAAGTAGGTCAAGGTGTGTTATATGCGATTTTATAAACCAAGACGACAATTCTCGGAAGCACTCGGGTAGGGCTGACCGCAAACCGCAACCATTGATAAATTTCTTAATCACGCCTTTTCGTTCACTGTAAAACATTGTTTTTTAAGATTAAATAAAAGTGTGTGTTGTGATTGATTTGAAAGCCAAAGTTGTTATTTAATTAGGTTTTTTTACTCTTCAAGTAAGTAATTCAATTATTGTAACTATTAATTATGTTTTAGTTACTTTATACGAATTTTAGTGACGTTTGATAAAAACGCCTTTATATTTCCGTTTACCTCACTTTGGTAGAGTAGAAAAAAAAAAGCCCCTTTTGTTTCATTCTAAATTTTATATAATATTGTAGTATAATAAGTAAACTCTTTAAAAAAAGTTGTCATTGGGGTCGTAGGTCCTCGCAAGTACTTTTTTTTCCTTTTTTCAACAGCTTCTACTATGGCCGTCAAGAGGATGCAGCTATTCGAACTTCTTCATCGTGATTCTTTGCTATCTAAATCTAATATTATCATTGTAAAAAACATGATGGTTGATTACGTCAAATGTAAGATACCACATTTACCTGAAGAAATAATAAAGGACAAAGTTAGGCTGTTTGCTAATCAAATTGGGCTACGTTGGAAATCAAGCGGAAAAAATTTAAAAAAAATTTTAAAACGAAATGATGACTGGTTAAAAAAGAAATATGTCAGTCAGCCATGCAATCAAGTTCAGTACCTACGTCTGTTAAACGCACCCGAGCAATCCGAAATTTTGAGGGTTTGTCTACAAGATCGAAAAGAAGACGAATAAAGGAATTGACTTCTAATTATAATCCGAATGAACTTGTTTTTGCAAGCCAATCAAGTTTGACCAAAACTAGCAAAAGAAACGTTGCACATGCAATTAATAAAGCGGTGAATTTAACGCCTCGAAAAACGAGGGAATTCATAAAAGGCAAGCTGAATCAAACTAGAATTAAAAAATACACACCAAACGAAGCTCTAGCTTTAATAACTGACACAAAATTAACGAAGGCTCAATATATAAAGATACGAAATTTAGCAAGAAATAACAATTGTGACCTGTATCCTTCATACGATGAGGTACTGAACGCAAAAAAAGGTTGTTATCCGGAAGAAATGCATGTAACAGAAACTTTGGGAGAAATTAAGTTACAAGGTCTGCTTAATCATGTTGTGAACCGTCTTGCAATCACTATGTTCAATGTTCTTCCATTTGGAGGTAGGATGTGAAGATTTTTCGATTTCCCAACTCTTAAACAACCTACATACAACTGACGGGGAAAGGCTTATTTGGCAAAATTCGTCCCCCATATTGGCCCGAAATTTAAAATTTATAAGTTTTGATCATAAATTCTTTATTTGTTAGCTTAAAAACCCCCAGATACCGATTTTCATTGGAATCGGAAGACAATTGGCAAATTCATCGGCCTTATTGGCGCGGCCATTTTGAATTTAAAAGTTCTGACCATAAATTCGTTATTTGCTACCTTAAAAAACCCCAGATACCGATTTTCATTGCAATCGGAAGACAATTGGCAAATTCGTCGGCCATATTGGCGCGGCCATTTTGAATTTCTAAGTTCTGATCATAAATTCGTTATTTGCTACCTTAAAAACCCCCCGATACCGATTTTCATGGAAATTGGAACACAATTGGCAAATTTGGGTGGCCATTTTGAATTTCGGTCATATTTCGGCGGCCATTTTGAATTTCAAAAATCGGGCTTCGAGGTGCATCATGGGAGACCCCCACGGACATTCGTGCAAAATTTCGAAGCTCTGAGATGACTGGTGCCCCCGCTATAGCGCACACATCGCACATACACGCATACACGCATACATGCATCCACGCATACACGCATACAGAAACTTTCTTTTATTAATATAGATAATTGATCAATACATTAAGTGCACCTAGTTACGAGCAATGTGACATGCTTTGAAATATTTTATTCTTAATTTTAAGAAATGTCCCCCTAAAATGGCTGTTTCGACCACTGTGCGGCGTAAGTTATGAATAAAGCGCACACAATCGTTAAAGAGCTGTTTTAGACGGTGCGGTTCAGCGCATGTACCTCACGAACGTTTGGTGATGAAGGGGGAACTGGGAATGAAGAGAGGTACCACCCCACTTCTCCCTTTATCCACAAAGTTCGTAAGGCAAATGCGCTGGAGCGCACCGTCTAAACCGGCTCAAAGGCTGCTTCAAGCTTTCGAGCGCAAGAGGAACCATGAGAGGGGAAATGGAGAGGCCCTGCATTAAGAGAGGCAAAAGTAAGGCTTTCACCAAATACAAACGGACAGCCCTTTTTAGTAAACCACTGTGGTATCTAAGTTTCGAAAGTAGCCCATATGTTTTGCAAATAATGAAGTTGACGTGGTCGCAGCAGGTCATACTACTATTCAGGACAACTCCAAGATTTCTAACTTTAAAAACACGAACAAGAGGAACCCCATTTAAGGAAATTACTGGGAGGTCGGATTGAGAAATGGGAGAGTGAGTGAAAAAAATGCAATGTGACTTCGATGGATTTAGCTGTAGTAAGGTTAGTGCTGACCAGCTTGAAACACTGTGCAAGTCAGCCGCAATCTTCTCCACACAATTATGGATTTGATCTTTTGGCGCAGAGAAATAAACCTCCACATCATCTGCATACATATGAACCTTAGAATGCTTTATTACTAGAAGAAGATCATTAATAAAAACGCTAAACAAAAGTGGCCTAAGGATAGAACCTTGAGGAACTCCAGAGCTAAGTAAAGAATTTGTGTAACTAGAGTCGCCGATTTTAGCTTTTTGCGAGCGGTTTGTTAAAAAGCTATGCAAAAGTTTAAGAGCAGTTGAAGACAAAGAGACTTGGGAGGAGCGTTTTTGCAAGAGCAAAGAGTGATTGACGCTATCAAAAGCTTTCGAAAAATCAAGTAGCAACAGACAACAAATGTGACTTCCATCAAGAGAATTGCGAATATCATTTGTGGCTTTGAGGAGCGCTGTTTCACAGCTGCGCTGTTTGCGGAAGCCAGATTGGCATTCACATATAAAATGAAGTTGTTCACAGTGCTCAAGGATTTGAGTCGCTATCAGTTTTTCAAAAACCTTTGCCAGGAAGGATAGAAGACTAATGGGCCGAAAATCCGATGGAATAGCAGGAGAGGGGCACTTTGGTATGGGAGTAATTAATGCATGCTTCCACAAAGTGGGAAACTTCGAAGCCGTGAAGCACGCGTTGAATATGTGAGTTAAAATAGGCAGCAAACAAGGTATTAACATTTTTAGAAATCGTGGTGAAATATTATCGCTACCAGTGGCTGTAGATTTGATAGAATTTAAAGCAGAGATAACTAAAATAGAATCAACTCAACGAGAACAGAAGCCGCCCGATGAAGGTATATGAGAAGTAGTAGTCTGCACTATCGCTTGGTTAGATATAAAATGTTGGTTGAGGCTTTCAGGGCTGAGGTTGTGAGCAACGGCATCATTTCTAGAATGGACACCCAGATTGCGTAGATTTTTCCATACAGTTTTCAAGGATAGGGATGTATCAAGCTTTCTGACGTAATAATTACGCTTGGCTTCTTTACTTTTTGCAACGATTAAATTCCGAAGATGTTTAAAAGATCTTTTTGTTGTAGCAGTTTTTACTCTTAAGGACCAGCGATAGACGAACTCTCTTTCAATAATAAGCGATTTAATCTCTGTAGTAAACCAAGGTTTGGACTTAGCTGATACACATTTACTTCTCAGAGGAACAAACTGATCGTAGAGATCAAGGAATATCCCATTAAACTCTGCAATTTTGTCATCTACCTCTGCAAATGCGAAGATGCTGGACCAGGGTAGACAAAAACATCTTTGGAGAAGACGTTCCTGATCAATATTAGAGTAGTCACGATAAGTAATTGTTTTCACAGATGGAGGGTCGACATTAAAGCATTAAATAATATCATGATCCAGGTAACTAGGCGCAGAGATTTTGTTTTGGAAAAGAATAGAGCTGGTATCGTTTGTAAGGAACACATCAAGCAAAGAGGGTATCCTACAATTAAAATAAGTAGGAAGCACATTAATCACCTCTAGACCAAGTGAGTGCATGGTGTACCGGAATTCAATAAATTAACGTTAAAGTCACCTCCTGTTCAGACCTAAACGTCCTGAATTTGAAACCTAAAAATATATTAAAAATCGTACGACCATCATCACCATGATAAGACACCTGAAACGAAACAAGGTGAATAAAACACACAAATTTAGCAGTTAAAGCTCATTAGTTTATATTTAATTCAAAAAAAAGATAACAATAACAGAACACTTAGATTCATCGTTAAAACACAACATTCAATTACGTATTCCACTACACCAAAACATAAGACTAAATACTAAACTTAATCACTAAAAATCCTCTGATAGGAACGACGTCTTCAAACTCCTAATGTTGTGATCCTATCTAAAAGAAAAATTGTTGAACTATAAATCTTAAAATAAATTGAAAAATACTTCCTTAATTAAAATAAACCAAGCGAGGATCCGGCTAAAACAAAATATGGCAAAAGTTCAAAATCCCGTCGGCAAATTGACAAACCTAGAAAATAAAAAACAATTTACAAAAATCCAAACAGGTTCCACAAATTAATTACCTGGCAACACTAGAAGTCGACTCCGCCTCCTGAATATCCCACCAACTTGAAAATATCACTAAAATAAATAAAGTTAGTAATGATATCAAAATAAGAAAGAAACAAACTTACCATTAGATGTCAACAACTCTATTTGACATATGCAGAAAAAAAAGAGACGATCAGCTGTTCGAGTGACTACATAAACCAAATTATATATTTCGAAAATCAAAGTTCCCCACCAACTTTTATTGTTCGAAACCAAAATAAATACCGGCAGATGACCAGCATCCATCAGATCATTTTCAGATCTTTAAGCGAGCTTGAGCTTATGGATATAATAAAATTCGAGTTTTGAGAATTTTATTAAAAGTGATCTCAATCATAACCATAAATAAAAAGACTGAGTTGAGCTCTTTTTATTTCATTCCTAAAGGATCTATTGACGAGATTGAGTCAATATCCATAGAAAACCGAGTTGAAGGTTTTCATCCTATCCTATCCCAGATCCGCTGATGTGCTTGAATCAGCATCTATAAATCATAGAGGTCGTTGGACCTTCATAAACACTAACTCAAAATCAATTTTCTCAGCACAACCAGTTTACAAGCGAATTTACGTGTATCACTTATCAGTATCACAGCGTTAGCAGGAAATTCCACAGAGGGCGACGCAGTGAAGCAGCAAAACACAGCAGAAGCAAGGCAAGATCACATTAATCAAGTTCAAACTCCGACGAACAGGTGGCGTTTATTCAAACAATAATAAATCAAAGGTAGTTCATAATTTTAAAGGCAGTAATTTTCGGCAATTCTAAGATTAATATTATTGAATTTAATATTGAATTATACTGAATTAAATATTAAGAAAACAAATTGTTAGCCAGAAATAAATTAAAGACTGAATTATTCGAAAGTTATCTTTTATTGAATCACACCTTTCCGGCACCTTTTAATTTGTCAGAATTAAAGTGGTAATTCTGTAAATTTGGTCCTTCGAGCCGGATAGTGATTCAATAAGATAAATTCCGTTACAAAACATAAACATGGAGGCATTACTCGATCATCAAACACGGCTTAAAGATCGTTTTGAAAAGGCATATCGCAACTTTACAAAGGATGGACCCAGCAGGAGAACCGAGCGGTATTATCAAAAAAAACTTGACTCTCTCGATCAAGACTGGGAAAAATTCCGCAACAACGAGGAGAAAATGGTCAACATGGTAGCCAGTGAAACTGAACGCAAGCATCCTTACTTCAAGGAAGATTGGTATTCACAAGTAGAAGAGACATACATCGATACCTATTCCAAAATCGAGGAAGATTACCACAAAACTCTTCCAGCAACAAATCAACCAACAAGAGATGGGCAATCTTCAGCGGAGCTAAACATCTCCCACATGGCTCACCAAAATAACGAGATAAAACTTCCACGGATCTCGATTCCAACCTTCGCGGGAGATTATGAATCATGGCCATCGTTCCTGGATCTATTCTCTAGCCTCGTCCATAATAAAGCATCACTATCGGGAGCGCAAAAGCTCCAATATCTTAAAGCTCATCTTTCCGGAGAGGCCAGGAGATTACTCAGCAACACTCTCATCAGCGACGCCAACTATGAGCCAGCATGGAAGCTGCTCGTAGACACATATGATAACAAGCGAGCATTGTTGAAGACGCAACTCGACATTCTGCTCGGTCAACCCAGGTTAACTCGGGAATCTGCTCAAGGCATCAAGGAGCTAAAAACAAAGACCCATGAATGCCTCACCGCCATTGAGAATCTGGAGGCTTCCACCCAAAATTGGGACCCCATTCTCATCCACTTACTGGTTCAAAAACTACCTACTGAAACCCACGAATTATGGGAACAATCGCAAAGCACCAAGTCAAGGCGATCAATTCCATCTTGGACGGAATTACGAGAATTCTTGGAAACCAGATTCGGGACATTAGAAGCCGTCATTAAAACAATAAGCAGTAAGAATGATCATCATGAAGCTAAGTCCAGAGACCAACAAAAACAAAAAACTCAAATGTTCCACGTGTCACATCACAGTACGTGCAGCTTATGCAAGGGCACATACAGCATAAGAAATTGTCCCGATTATATGCAACTAAGCGTAGACGAAAGGTATAAGGCAGTTAAAACAAGGGAACTATGCACCAACTGCCTGGGAACAAACCATCGTTCTGCACAGTGTCCAAGCAAGACTAGGTGCTTCCAGTGTGGAGGAGCCCACCATACATCCCTGCACAGGACTCAACAAGGAAGCCAGCCCAATAACAGCATTAATCCAACTCCATCAAGCTCACGTAATGAGGAGCCAAGTAGTCAGGTTCAAACACATTTTGCTCAGGCTATCCCTCACAACTATCAGCAGGTGCTATTAGCCACAGCATTGGTCACTATAATAACACCATCCGGACGACATCAAATGTATAGAGCACTCGTCGATCCTGGTTCGCAATCCTCTTTTGTACGAAAGTCAGTGGTCCAAGACTTGCGACTCAAACAGAAGTCTATACAAACCGAGATCTCAGTACTCCAAGGGATACCAGCCGGCACAATAACCAACAGGGTCGTGCTGCAGGTGAAGACACAGGGACAATCATCCAAAATCATTTATGTACAGGCGCTCGTGGTCCCCAAAATCTCAAATCCACTACCAAGCAACGAATGCTCTATAAGGGATTGGCCTCACTTGGACGGACTCCAGTTAGCGGATCCAACGTTCCACAAACCAGGACCCATTGACATCCTTTTGGGAGCGGACATAATCTCCGATATCCTCATGGACGGGTTAAGAAAAGGCGACGATGGAACTCCAGTAGGACAGAATACAGTGTTTGGATGGATCATTTTTGGACAAACAGCTCCAGCAGCACAAGGAAACACCATAAAAACCTTTTTCAGCCAAGTACGCCCTAATATCAATCAAAAGGGGTCTGAGGAGGTAAAGGAACTTCCCCCAAGACCTAGAAGTAGTAACAAAGAGACACGGTGCAACCAACACGTCGCTGACAAATTCAGCAAGCGTAACGATAGACGACATCTAGCTCGACATCCATCTACCAAATACCAAGTCCAATCAGGCGCACCGAAGCAGATAGATACCAGACGGTCAACCCAAACGAAGAAGCAGCTCGTAAAGAATTCAGTTCTGAATACGAAATACATTAAGCATACGAAGCAACCATGGCCTAAGCATAAGAAGGTCAAGGTCACCACAGTAAAACAACGAGAGGACATCACTAATCTGCATGTGAGAACCGATCTTCCAAGCCATGATGTTTTGACGAATGTCTCATCGTTTACAAAGCTGCCACGAGTCATAGCCTATCAACAGCGACAGCGACAGCATCACAAGCCAAAGCTTCTCAGAGCACAATCAACGCACCTAGCATCCAACGACGTCCAAAAGGCCCTGACTCAGCGGATCAAAATGACCCAAGAACGTACATTTCAAAACGAAAACCATTCACGGCAAACGAAACAAAGGTTACCCAGAAAAGCTAAGCAGTTAAACCCAGATCCATTCCTCAACCAAAAGGGAATCATAAAATCAAGAAGTCGTGTCCAGAAGGCCATTATAGTAGTCCGAATGTCATCACATCGTTCCAACGCAAAAGGATCCATTCACAAAGTTAATCATTGATAATGTTCATCACGCCACACAGTACGGCAGGACTCAACTGATACCACACATACTCCGACAGAAGTATTGGATTCCTCATGCAAATAACGCAGTCAGATCGCACAACCATAAATGTTTGCAGTGTTTCAAGCAGATATCAGCAGGACGAACTCAAGCGATAGCCAATCTCCCAGCATTTAAGGGCCACCCAGCAAATCCATTCACTCACATTGGAGTCAAACATTGTGGTTCTTTCAAATCAAGTTATTCAAACACACGAAACCAGAATCAAAGAAGGCTAAATCAAGCCAACCGTATACATAGTAACCAAAATAATGAAGCTCGAAGTCTTCACTAATACAGCCAGCGAGGCTTCTTCCCAGCATGTCGCATATTCATCTCAAGGCGAGAATTATGATCCGACATGTACATATAACAGATAACAATATACGATACAAAGTCTAACGATGAAACAACAAGTAGTCGAAGTCATGAAGAGCTAAAGGTTAACTGGCATTTCATTCCACTAATCTCGCCTCAATTTGGAGCACCATACGAAAATGGAGTGAAATCTGCAAGTCTTACCTAAGACAAACCATAGGAGACATAATACCCACATAGGAAGAAGTCATCATACTCATAACATAGAGTAAAGCTGCGCTAAACTAACTATATTCAATTTTTCAGTCTATATTGACATCAGATTGTCCAACACCTTTAACAGACCTTGGAAACCACCTAATGGACCACTGAATGTCAAGTCAAGTCTAACAACTGCCCAAATGGCTTAAACCTATACCAGATGAAAAGCCTCAACCCACTACGAAAACTTATGTATTGTCTGGGGCTACTTCTGACAACTAATTACAAACGCACAGTAATTTCGTAGAACAATTACTACGATCACGAGCCGAAATCAATGTAATCTTCAACCTAAAAGAGGCCGAACAAGAAAAGAATATCTTACTAATTTCACAACGTACAAAAGTATCACAATTACATTATTGCGAACATTATTGGCGATCTTAGGTTGATATTTTTACATGTTTAAGGAATTGCAGCTGAAGACCGTTAAACGTCGCATTTAAAACATCGGTGCAGAAGTCAATACACGATTTTCTACACACAACCAAATGGACCTATTTCAAAAAATGTTCAAAGAGCAACGACTACTGCAGCGTCATCACCGCAGTAAGATAAGAAACCACAAGCAACGTACGCAAATCAACTACCACGAACAAAATCATCTAAACAAAAAATCTAAACCAAACAACAAGGAAAGAATATCTCAGTCAGACAAAGTTGTATCACATCGGATTAGAAGTCGCTACACCATTAACCTTAAGTAACACCAAAGGAATCCGCGACACCTCCTAAGACAATTCTTTTTGAAGCTTAACGCTTCAAGGCGGGGAGAATGTTCAGACCTAAACGTCCTGAATTTGAAACCTAAAAATATATTAAAAATCGTCCGACCATCATCACCATGATAAGACACCTGAAACGAAACAAGGTGAATAAAACACACAAATTTAGCAGTTAAAGCTCATTAGTTTATATTTAATTCAAAAAAAGATAACAATAACAGAACACTTAGATTCATCGTTAAAACACAACATTCAATTACGTATTCCACTACACCAAAACATAAGACTAAATACTAAACTTAATCACTAAAAATCCTCTGATAGGAACGACGTCTTCAAACTCCTAATGTTGTGATCCTATCTAAAAGAAAAATTGTTGAACTATAAATCTTAAAATAAATTGAAAAATACATCCTTAATTAAAATAAACCAAGCGAGGATCCGGCTAAAACAAAATATGGCAAAAGTTCAAAATCCCGTCGGCAAATTGACAAACCTAGAAAATAAAAAACAATTTACAAAAATCCAAACAGGTTCCACAAATTAATTACCTGGCAACACTAGAAGTCGACTCCGCCTCCTGAATATCCCACCAACTTGAAAATATCACTAAAATAAATAAAGTTAGTAATGATATCAAAATAAGAAAGAAACAAACTTACCATTAGATGTCAACAACTCTATTTGACATATGCAGAAAAAAAAGAGACGATCAGCTGTTCGAGTGACTACATAAACCAAATTATATATTTCGTAAATCAAAGTTCCCCACCAACTTTTATTGTTCGAAACCAAAATAAATACCGGCAGATGACCAGCATCCATCAGATCATTTTCAGATCTTTAAGCGAGCTTGAGCTTATGGATATAATAAAATTCGAGTTTTGAGAATTTTATTAAAAGTGATCTCAATCATAACCATAAATAAAAAGACTGAGTTGAGCTCTTTTTATTTCATTCCTAAAGGATCTATTGACGAGATTGAGTCAATATCCATAGAAAACCGAGTTGAAGGTTTTCATCCTATCCTATCCTATATCCGCTGATGTGCTTGAATCAGCATCTATAAATCATAGAGGTCGTTGGACCTTCATAAACACTAAAGGCTGTATCAGATTCAAAGCAGCGCAACAAAAATATCAGCAGCAAACAGTTCCTATTGGCTAATGGTGGTCATATGACAACAAAAGCAGCACCGATTGCTAGTAAAATAAACTTGCTGCCGCTGCTGCTGCTGGATCTGAATGGGCCTTAACTCAAAATCAATTTTCTCAGCACAACCAGTTTACAAGCGAATTTACGTGTATCACTTATCAGTATCACAGCGTTAGCAGGAAATTCCACAGAGGGCGACGCAGTGAAGCAGCAAAACACAGCAGAAGCAAGGCAAGATCACATTAATCAAGTTCAAACTCCGACGAACAGGTGGCGTTTATTCAAACAATAATAAATCAAAGGTAGTTCATAATTTTAAAGGCAGTAATTTTCGGCTATTCTAAGATTAATATTATTGAATTTAATATTGAATTATACTGAATTAAATATTAAGAAAACAAATTGTTAGCCAGAAATAAATTAAAGACTGAATTATTCGAAAGTTATCTTTTATTGAATCACACCTTTCCGGCATCTTTTAATTTGTCAGAATTAAAATGGTAATTCTGTACACCTCCAACCAGTATATTTTTTTACAAACTGGATAGGTGCTCGAGACTTTCGGTAAGTTCTTTAGCGTTAGCAGGGCTAAATAGGCCTGGTGGAGACTTTACGCAGACGAGAAGGAGTTTATCGGTATCAGAAATTGCAACACAGAGAAATTCGATTCCCGGTTGCTTGGAAAATCCAACAACTTTAGTCACTAAGTTTTCAGGCAAGTAAATTGCAACTCCCCCACCAACGCGCCCTTGTCGGTCATTGCGGAATAATTTGTAACCGTCAATGGATACGATAGAGGAGGGAATAAAAGGGTTAAGCCAACTTTCACATTTAAAAATAGCATCCAGTCCAGAGTTTAAAAATATTTCATTCAGCTCTCCAATTTTCGGTCGAATACTTCGCGAGTTTAAAAGACAGTTATTGAAACCTGAATATTTCGAACTAAAAATTTTGACTAGCGTTCTCACCATCGTCCTCGCAACTAAAATTGGATGGCATTTAAAAAGAATAACAACACAAAACAATGAACATTGACAAGAAACGAAGGTCGGAAAGGAAGGACGAAAATTTAACCGCGTAAAAGCATGAATACATAACGTACAGTGTAACTAGAAAATTGATAGACTACAGTAAAAATTAAACCAATATAAAAGTATTAAAAGCTAGAAACAAAATAAATAAATAAAAATAAATAGAATAGAAATGTGCACTCTTCTTTACCTATATTCTTATTTTATTAATACTGGAACCTTTCGTTAGCGCCCCACGCTTTTTTACATTTAAGTAAGTTATATGTATAATTTTTACCAATAACTTCATTAATTTAACTAAAATTTCAACTGAAACCAATAACTTCATTAATTGAATTCTTAACTTTTCGAAAGGTAGGCTGTTCCCATATACTAGCTAGAACAAAAAAACTACATTCAAAATTATTTTTTACTTTTTAGTTCATTTTTAAGTAAAAGCGTATTTTTTAGTTTTTTTAAACTATTGTATTTTATTTTCTGCTTTTTAGTCTATTATACATATGTCTTTTCTACTTTATAGCCTATTATATGTCTTCCGCCATTTTGTGATCAGAACCATATTAGATTTTAAATGACGTCACACAGCTTACTGTACTATACTCGTCATACACTTTCATTTGATTCCCATACCGAACATTTAAAGTTCGCTTAGTCAGCATTTTTAACAGTTTTATAATAATTAATTATATTACGATATTTACATATATATTTACAAATAAGATACACATAATATGTCTCAACGTGATAATTCACATGAGTAGGAAGTTGGTGTTTCAATGTTCCCTTATGTTTAGGATCCACCTAAAAGGCAAAAAATAGATGACATTAGACAGGACCCTTCAACAATAATAATACTCATCTTTTCGCTGTTGTCATCCAGGTCTGGTCATCCAAGGCACCATAAGGATTGTTCCTCATACTGTAATGCACAACCTAAAATTAGTTAAGAATGATTAGTTACTTAGATAGATGAAGATTGATAAATATAAACATTAAGAAATTTGTAAACAAAAACATAACCTCAAAGCTAACATAAACAAACATTGAACATAAACATTAGATTAAACAGAAACTTACATAACAATTAAATCAACACAGAGTCACAGTATTTTATATTATATTAAATTAGTGTTTTTATGATTTAGTATTACTTACCCTGGTTAAACACTTATTTCGCCATCCAGAATATATCACAACAATTTAACAAGAAAAGCTGATTTTGACGGATGACGATCGTGAGCTTTAGCAGTTCGATAAAGCTCACGATCGTAAATTCTCTTAAAAGCTCCAGAGAAGAGCGAATGTGGATAGGGGAAATAAGAAATAACATGAGGGGAATATTACCGATGTAACGGCGAGCTTGCAGAGCTCACGTAGGCCTTTATTATATATATGGGAAAAAAGATTTTTTGAACTTACTTTTGCAGTTTTTGATGCAAGCGATTTTTTGAATTTTTTCTTTGATTTTTTTACGATTGGTTTTTTTTGATTTGCTTGAGTTCATTGCTAAACTAAGATTTGAATTTGATTTTGTAAGAAAGTTAGATTCTAGTGTAATAAACATAAATTTTATTGACTTGAGTGTTTTTATGAACTCGTGGGTTTTCTGATTTGTTATTGAACGGTTGTCGTGGCTAGTTAATTTTGAACCGTTTTTCCAACGTAAAATACAATTTTCATGAACATAAAAAATGGTCCTTCGCAGAGATGTGCAAAATAGTTTAAGAAATGTATTTAAATACAAAATGCAAATACTTTTTTGATTTACTATTTCAAATGCAAAATACCAAATAGTTTGTGTTTTGTATTTTAAATACTAAATGCAAAATAGGTATTTTAATTACAAATACCTTTTGTTCAATTTAATTCTCTTTATTTTTAATAATTCAAGTTTTTCGAACACATTATCGCTCATTTTCCTTCTGTGAGGTCGCATTATTATGCCTATAAAAAAAGTATTTCTACTGGTGCTGAGCTTGGTAAGCATGTGTTGTATTTTAAAAACACTTTTTTTATTGTAGGATAAGTGTTTAATATCGCCAGCCTTGTGCACTCACCCTTTAAATATTGAAGGGCTTCCAAGTCTACCGTGGTATCGGAACTAGGGATGTTACGAATGTCATATTTTTCACATTCACGAATGCGAATGCGCGAATGTTTAAGAATAGCATTAAAAAAATTTAATTAAATTAAGGCCTAATTTTTTTATTACTTACATTAGGATATGAAAAAATATTAGAACAATAGGCCAGTGTTATATACAGAAATGGTATACTTTCCGCTCGTATTTAATAGTCAAAGTTCAAGAGAGGAATATTATATTTCCATGGGGCGATTTCTAAAGGCCCCCATTCATATACAGGCCGCCGGCAGGCCATGGCCTGAAAGTTGATCGCCTTGAGGTCAAGTATAACCACACACCGTCAACTGGATGGGGCCTGTATAGTCCAAGTCCAACAAAAATCTTTATGTGTGTGGGTATTTATCGCCAGTCTGTGCCTGAAGATCTGAACTTCTATTCAGCCTGAAATTTTCCTTGAGGCCATGAACATTTTTGCACATCAATTAACAACCTGCTACGCTATACTGTCGTCTTCGCCTATGTGTACATAGGGAATCATGAGGTCACCTGCAGCCCACGGCCTGTCGGACGTATGCTTCAGGCAGACTGAGTAATGTATGGCTTTCATTGGGCGATACCTGCTGACGTTGCCTAAAGTGCTACGGCCTGCTAATGGGAGCCTTAAGGGGGTCATAGTAAAGGCCAGATCTGTCAATTTGTCGTCTTTTAATTTTGTTTTCCAGGAGACACGTCATGACCTACACACATTCGCATTCGCAAAACATTGGCCCTATCTAAACTAGTATTGCTTCAGCAGCAGTAGAACCGGGCTTTTAGGAGAGAGGTATAGAGAGGGTAAGCGGGAACTGTAGTAACCTGTTCACGGGAAAATTTTGGCGTGAAAACTTAACACATACACAATTCGGCTTGGCCTACTTTTCTTAATCGCGAAGCAAGTATAATTATCGACACGCACACAGATATCTCCGTGTAAATGTTGTTAATAGAGTTTATCCTTCTAGCTCAGAAGGTACACTTCTCAGCTGGGCTGAGAAACGGGCCACGCCTATGTGCAGGGACCGAACCGGCCGAAAGCACCAAAAAAGGTATAAGAAGAGAAAACACAACATAACGAGCATGCGATCGAAAATGCAGGCTCCTTCTCGACCCTCCCCGGCACTCCGGTACTGAGCCGGTCCAGTCCCTGCACACAAACGCGGTCACATTTACCACTGCACAGTGGCTCAGCTAAGACATGCAACACAAAAAAATGTTAAAAACATATAACTTAAAACAGTAAGAAATGCAATACACAAAGAAGCGTGCAAGAAAAATCAGTCACGTGAGATTGAAAAGACTCCTTTTAAGGACGTCCTTACTAATGCTCACGCTAAAAACATCAATATTTCTATTCACATTAATGAACATGCGATTAACAGGCTCGAATCTGCCGTAATTCGTGTTAGAGGAGTTGGTGTGTAAGAGAGGTGGCCCTCTCAAATTGTATCCACTCTCTCTAAACGACGCACGGCGACTCAGAAAACCTGAGTCAACCTTTCCATTAAGGAGCTGATGAACAAATACAACATCGGCAACCTCACGACGCCTGCAAAGAGAGCTTAAGTTGAGTAACTTAAGCCGGGATTCATATGGTGGAAGAACTAATGGGTCATCCCAAGGAAGATGATTCAGTGCGAATCGAACGAACCTCCTTTGAACCAACTCAATTCTTCCAACGTGCGAAGAGTAGTGAGGAGACCAAACCTGGGACCCATACTCGAGTAAAGGTCTGACAAGAGAGATATAAAGGTGTTTAGTAATCAAGGGGTTATTGAATTCTTTAGACCACCTTTTTATAAAACCCAGGACTAAACTACCTTTGGAAGCAATATAGTTAATGTGAGCAGAGAAATCGAGCTTACTATCAAATCTAATCCCGAGATCTTTTACAAAATTAACACGAGGTACACTCTCGCTAGAAAAGGTGTAGTTAAAAATTATAGGACTACGACTTCTCCCAAAAGTCATGGTTTCACATTTACTAATATTGAGAACCAGGTTGTTGTTCACACACCAAGAGTAAAAGGTGTCAAGGTCAGCTTGCAAAAGTTTGCAATCCTCGATACTCTTTATGTGACGATACAATTTGATGTCATCAGCGTAAATCAAGATTCTACAGTGTCTTAGCAAGGAAACAATGTCATCAATTGATAGAATAAAGAGCAGGGGACCGAGATGACTTCCTTGAGGAACACCGGATGACGCTTCAATGTTTACTGATTTGGATCCCCGAAAAATAACTTGGTAGGTCCTGTCAGCTAAGTAAGACTGGAACCATGCTAGAAGGGCTCTTGGAAAGCCTAACATCTTTAATTTAAGAAGTATAATGGAGTGGGAGAGCTTGTCAAATGCCTTACTAAAATCAGTGTAAACACAATCAGTCTGGCAACCGGAAACGAAGCCCTCGACAGCATGAGAAGTGAACTCAAGAAGATTTGTGGTAGTGGAACGAGCTGCAAGAAAGCCATGTTGGTTCGTTGATACCAACCTCCTGCAGATAGGCGCGATTGCGGAATAGATAATCGATTCAAAGAGTTTCGGAATGACAGACAACTTCGCAACTGGTCTATAATTCGATATTTCGTTCTTGCTGCCACTCTTGTGAATAGGGATTATGAACGAATTTTTCCAAAGAGTAGGGAAGTACCCTTTATCAAGGGATTTTTGGAAGAGGGTTTTCAGAGGAGACTGAAGAACCTCTGCACAGGACTTAAGGACAGCAGGAGGAATACCATCGGGGCCGGAGGTGAAGTCAAATGGGAGTTCGTTAATATGTTTCACAATATCAGCACTATTAATTGAGAGAGATAAAATATTAGCCTCACGGTTGGTAAATATGTGACGAAAATTATTAACATTAGGCTGAAAGTCAGAAGGTGAGAAAGATTGGCGAAAGAATGAGGCAAACATGTTGCAAATCGCAGGCGACTCACTACTAGACCAGTTCGTGTGCTGCATGACATTAGGGTAGTTATCAACCTTTTTCTTCGAGTTGACGAATTTAAAGAAATTTCTAGGATCAGTAAACACTTTATCGCTCATGCAGCTAAGATATTCTCGATACAGAGCAGAAGAGAGTGAGCGAAATCGGTTATAGCAATTTAAAAATAAATTGAGACTCGGAGTGTCCTTTCTCTTTAAATAGGTTTTCCAGAGTCTATTCTTCTGATTTTTCAAATGCTTGAGCTCATTATTGAACCAAGGTGGAGATGAACTAGGTAATTTTTGAGGCTCATAAGGTACACAAGAAACCAGGGCTTCGTATAGTACGCCATAAAATCGTGCCACGTCGTCATCCAACTCATTAGCAGAAAGTAAGCTGTTGAAATTAATCAAGGCAAGCTTAGATGACAGCTCATTAAAATTGGCCTTTTTGAAGTTAAAGGCATGGGATACCACCTCCGGACAAGGATTATTCTCAGAATTGAAGCAATAATTGAGCAAAAGAGGAGGATGGTAATTGTCGACAGACGACATGACTATTGGACTGGGTTCAACAGTCATGTTGACTGGGTCCGTAAAAAATACAAGATCTAACTGCCTCCCCAACACATTAGTCACCCCACTCATTTGATTTAAGCCGAATGAGAAAAGGGAATTGAGAAAACAGGATTCCTTAAGATTAAGGTTCCCTTCAGGGAGGTAGTTATCGTCATCTTCGACATATACCCACTGAATATTGGGTAAGTTGAAATCGCCTAAAAGCAGTAGCTCATCGCCGGTGTTCATCATACATTGGATATGATCAACACAAGAGATGAGAATATCATAGAGGTTAATACCCCCATCGTCAAGTGTGCTTAACATATCTGGAGGGATATAGCAGCACAGCAGGAAGAGGTTAGTTTTAGAAATACAAATTTTAAGAGCAACAAGCTCGACGTCAAGGTGGTTAGAGAAGGTAGGAAACGAAATGGGGTTACAATTAAGGTGGCTTCTACAAGCAAGAAGTACGCCACCCCCACGAGTTTCCGAGTCAGTGTGACGGTCCCTCCGAAAGACTTGGTAGGAGGAGTCAAAGAGTTCAGCATTCAGAATGCCCTCATGGAGCCAGGTTTCAGTAAACGCTATGACATCGAAACCACTAGCCATCGACGCCAGAAGGATGTCTTTGGTTTTTGATCTGGTCCCCCTTACATTCTGGTAGTAGAGGGAAAGCGTCTCGAGTTTTTTGATAACTGAGGAACACCTAAAGTTGAAGTTGAAGCGTTTACGTGATGAGCTCGATTACGGGTACGCGGGACGAAACGCTTGGTGAGGGCCCCAGCAGGCCAGAAACCAGGGTCTAAGAGAATCTCGGCAGTGACTGGCGGTGCAGACAAAATAAAAGATGCAACTGGCTTGGAAGCCTTGCTAACTTTTCTGGAATGAATTGTTCCGGGATCTATAGATTTAGTCCTCAAGTATTCACAGATAGACTCCGTCTTAGTATCCGGAGAGAATCTCGAGATGAAAATATTTAGAGGCCTCGGTACCGTAACCAGAAGGGTGCAAGGTTCAAATGGAACTGAAACTTCGTTAACCGTTGGGCTATCCACTATAGGAAGCAGAGGGGTTGCTACCAAGACAGGCATAGAGGTCGACTCAATCCCTGGAACTTCCATGACCCCTGGAACTTCCATGACCAAGGGACCGTCCACTAGTAGTGGCGAGGAGGGTGATACCGAGACCGGCTTTGAGGCCAGCTCAGTCGATGGAACACGGGTCGAGGAGCTCAAGCTGACACCATTGCCAATAGCTTGACGATTACGACTATTTTTATGTTTATTTTTATTTTTACTTTTATTTTCACGACTTTTAGGACGCGCCTTATAACCTGGCGTGGTTGGGTTAATGGCATCCTGATTGAGGATGACATTAACCAAAGGAGGAGCAGCAGTGGGGCTAGTTGAAGAAGAAGGCTGCACCCCTACCTGCAGGGCGCCAACAGAGGGGGATTTATTGCTATTGAAGGCGCCTTCGAATTTCGAAGCCAGAGAGCTCAGGGCGTTATGATTTTGGACCACAGCTGAAGACAGCGATTCCAAATCAGCTCGAACACGCTTCGTACTCTTTTTAATGTCATCCAATACAGGATGAAGAGAAGCCGAGGAGGTTGAAGTGCAGGAAGAAGTGGCGACAGGATTTAAGATTAACGATTGTATGTCGTCAATTGAGTCTAAGGCCGTTGCAACCCGGGAAGAGATTTCCTGGAATTTGCCCAACAAGGAGCCCGAGTTAGTCGCAACAAGATCTAGGGTGTCAGACAAAGAGTCGAGTCGGACGTTGATAGATTGAATGTCGTCAGCCAACATCTGAAGATGCGAAGTGTTACCGAGGAAAGAGTTGAGGCGGCCCAGGACTATTTCTTGACCGTCGAGAAAAGCATTAGAGATGTCCTTCACTAGTCTGAGGACATGGCAGGGCTTAATATCCGAACAAAGACAAGAAAGTTACTCGCGATGAAAAAATACCAGTCTAGGTCTAGATTAACTTCCAAAACCGGTTTCGCTACTGCTGAAGGAATACCAGTTTAGATACCCACAACAGCATTACTTGATGCGAATGTCTATACGAATGTTTGAAATGATGCGAATCATTCGCATTTAAGCGAATGCGAACATTCATAACATCCCTAATTGGTACAGCCACCCTCACTGGTTGCTGAGGAGTCTGAATCCTGGAACATGTAATAAGACTCGTTTTATTCTTTTTTTTCTTCTGATGTCTGTGATGTGACTACGAGCAGCGCCTCTAGTAGCCAATACAAGCACCATTCGTTCATTTTATATGAAATTTGACTGGTAATGTTTACTAAACTTAATCACAAAGTATTTTGAATTTTTAAAATGGAAAATATGTCACGACAAGTATTTCAAATAAAATACAAAATGCTTTTTTTGAAGAGGTATTTAAATGCAAAATACAAAATAGGTATTTTGCATTTTGTATTTGCATTTTAAATACAAGTATTTCAAATAAGTCACATCTCTGGTCCTTCGAGCCGGATCGTGTTAAACACGGTATAACTGAAAATTTGACTAAAGCGATTGTGTTTTGTTAAATAAAAACTAGTGGAATTTGAGCAATATCATAGTGACCTTTGATTAGTGCAGACCAGTGTAGTTTTAAAACACAGTGTCGACTCTAAGTTTTTACATTTTATTGAATGTTAGAAAGGTCTTAAGACGTATTGACCTTGTAACACACAAGCAGAAGGGACAAACTGGAACTCAACCCAAGCTCATCAACCCAACCAGCATTCATAAGCACGGATTTAATTTGGTGAGTCAATTCCAATTTATCCTTATTAGTAATTGTAAGCACATAAGGTGAATTAAAATGGATTTAGCCGAGTTTGAAACTTTGATCGCAGAACAATACACTGCACATGAGGACATGCTAAAATTCAATCGTAACTCTAAAAAAGACTCAAAATCGCGAAAAACAAAATCATACTTAAATAATCGTTTAGAATCGCTTACCGATTCTTGGCTTGAATTTAAAACGCGGCATCGCGAAATTGTTTCCGCTAAAAGAACAATTGCAGAATTGCCAAAACAAGCTTTAAAAATGAATTTTGAAGAAAAGAGAAATATCGTCGCAAAAAAAGGACTATGTTCAAATTGCTTAGGCCAAGGGCACAAGGCGTCTTCTTGTCCTAGCATACATTCTTGCCGTCACTGCAAACATCGTCACCACACACTCCTACATAGTGAAACCGTCATCGCCAATTTCACGTCAACCACAATTCATCCGTCAACATCAGCAACCTTAGACTGTGTACCTAACAATCTACCAACAGCCATCAGCGGCGAAGTGAACTCGCTACACGTCGAAAGTTCGAGCTCAACACAAGAAGCTCTTTTAGCCACAGCACTTATACGCATTAGTGTCTCAGGTGGACAAGAAGTTGTGGTGCATGCCTTGGTAGACCCTGGATCTCAGGTGTCATTTGTAACAGAGCGTATAGCACAACTATTGAGAATTAAATCAATACACGACGACACTCAATTAGAAGCAACAGCCTTAGTAATTAATTCCATAACGAGCATCCTGCCACCTCAAAGATTAAAGCTTGACAAACACTTGCAAGAATTGAAACATTTATGTTGGGCAGATCCTCAATTTTACACTCCGAACAGGATCGACGTTCTCCTTGGAGTAGGTATACATGGTAAAATACTGTTGGACGGACTTAAAAGAATTCAGAATGGTCTCCTAGCACAACGGACGTCGTTGGGATGGATATTGTCCGGCGAAACAACATCACCTTCTACCACAAACCGAGTTGTTAGCTGTCATTGTCACATGCAATGGGAACAGGATCTCCGACAGTTTTGGGAAATCGAGGAGGTTCAAGGTGAAAGATGCATGACACTAGAGGAAAAAGCCTGTGAGACATTTTACGAAAAAACAGTAAGAAGAGCACGAGACGGACGTTACATCGTCAAATTACCTTTCATTAATGAATAACGTCCACTGCTTGGTTCATCACGCCCAGTTGCCTTACGACGATTCAATCATCTTGAGTTTAGATTCGCCAAGGACCCCCAAATGTATGAGGAGTATTCGAAATGCTTAGCAGAGTATCAAGAACTCAACCATATGCGTCCACTCCTGACACCTACGGAAAAAGTGAAAACAAATGAAAAAAACGAGACATATTTCGAATCATACTACCTTCCGCATCATGCGGTATTTAAGGAGAGCACGACGACCAAATTAAGAGTTGTGTTTGACGCCTCCCAAAATTCATCACATGGACCATCGCTAAATCAAACACTAATGGTTGGACCCAAACTACAAGACGATTTGATCAGCATTCTCCTTAGATGGCGCAAGCACAAGTTCGTATTCACCGCTGATATAGAGAAAATGTATCGGCAAATTCTTGTGGATGATGACGATGCAAATTATCAACGTATCCTGTGGAGGCCTTCGAAATCAACCGCTATCCAAGATTTCTGTCTACACACCGTCACATTTGGCACAGCATGCGCTCCCTATTTGGCGATCAAAACATTATATAAACTCGCAGACGACGAGGAAGAAAACTTTCCATCTGCAGCCCAAGCACTGAAATCGGATTTTTATGTGGACGATTTGCTGACGGGAGCCAACACTATTACTGAAGCGATGAACCTACAAACTGAATTATTGGAATTATTAAAGTCTGGAGGTTTTAATTTACGGAAGTGGACGACTAACGAAACAACACTATTGAAAAACATACCAATTGAGGATCAGGAAATTAGCAAAATTTACAGTATAGAGTTTGATGAGGGTATTAAGACACTAGGTGCCCTATGGTGCCCTAATGCAGACGCTTTTATGTACAAAATAAATGTTGATACACAAGCTGAACGACTTACCAAGAGGATATTACTATCACAAATATCGAAATTATTTGACCCATTAGGAATACTAGCACCAATTGTTATACGTTCGAAAATTTTGATGCAGTCAGTGTGGTTGTCGGGTATCGAGTGGGACGACGAAGTACCTGAAGATAAAGTGTAGTGTAACTTAAAAGTGTAGAAAAGATAAAAATACCCAGGTGGTTGCATACGACTACGACCAAGATAGAGCTGCATGGATTTTGCGATGCGTCGAATCGTGCTTATGCGGCTGTTGTCTATTCAAGGGCGATAGATGAGTCAGGAACCATTTCTACACGACTGCTGACTTCAAAAACTAAGGTGGCTCCTATGAAACAGATTTCGCTAGCGCGCCTTGAATTAGGTATGTGGAGCCGTTTTGTTGGTTCGATTATTTAACATTGTTAAAAGGGCCTTGAAGTTCGACAGCATCAATCTTACGTTATGGTGCGACTCGACAATTGTATTATCATGGATAAAGGCGCATCCATTAAGATGGAAGACGTTTATAGCTAACCGCGTGTCGGAAATCCAAGGCTCCGTGGATTGTACAACTTGGAGGTTTATATCGTCTGGAGATAACCCAGCAGATTGCGCTTCTCGTGGCATATCACCAAAGGACTTAGAAGAACACTCATTATGGTGGAATGGGCCGAGCTGGCTCAGCACATCAGAAGCAGATTGGCCACCCCCAAGGGAGATTGACAATACGCAATTGGAGGAGAGGAAGAATGTTAACGTGTGTTTATCCATACCATGCAAGAAGGACACGATTAAACTGGTAAACAAATATTCTAGCCTCACCACACTCCTGAGAATTTCCAGCCTTTGTTTTCGATTCATCGACAAGTGCAAGGGAATCCACCGATGCTCATCACCCTGGCTAACCACAGCAGAGTTAAACCATTCCTTGACTCATTGGATGAAGGACGCCCAAGCAGAAGAATTCGAAGAAGAGCTGAAGCTATTGAGATCGGGAAGAAGCATAAAGGGAGGAAAGATTAAAAATTTGATGCCGTTTATCGATAAAGATGATATATTGAGAGTCGGGGGACGACTAGAAACGTCTAACCTGCCTTGGTCCGAGAAACATCCAGTGATTTTAAGCCCAAAACATCCACTTACTACACTTATAATCATAGACATGCACGCTAGAACATTACATGGTGGAACATAATTGATGATTGCCCTACTTAGAAAACGCTGTTGGATTATAAACGCCAGGAATGCAATTAAGCAAGAGATTCATCGATGTATAACTTGCGTCAAACAACGGGCAACACCACTAACACAATTAATGGGAAATTTACACGCTCCTAGAACTAGAATGTCTCTTCCATTTACCCATGTTGGTGTAGATTTTTGCGGACCGTTCAATGTTAAGGCTTCTAAGGGTAGAGGTAAAAAAACCTACAAGGGCTATCTTGCGATATTTGTATGTTTGGCTGTCAGAGCAATACACATTGAGGTTGTTTCCGAGTTAACCTCTGATGCATTTTATGCAGCCTTAAAGAGATTTGTCAGTCGAAGAGGAATGTGTTCTGACATTTATTCGGACAACGGTACCAATTTCATTGGAACAAATAGAACACTGGATAAAGACTATAACCAACACATAAGGCAATTAAGGGTAGAAATTCCACAAATAAGCACTCCGTTTCGAATAAACTGGCATTTCATACCTCCATCAGCACCACACTTCGGAGGGTTGTGGGAAGCCGGTGTTAAGGCCACAAAACATCACTTAAAGAGAGTTCTAACTAACACAGCCTTGACGTATGAAGAGTTCACAACAGTGGCAGCACAAATTGAGGCTTGTCTCAATTCCAGGCCAATTACACCGGTAACGGATGATCCAACCGATTTAACAACGTTGACGCCAGGACATTTTTTAATACAAGAGGCCCCGTTGGCGATACCCGAACCGTCCATTTTAGACTATAAACTCAATTCACTAACACGATGGCAACACCTAACGCATTTAACACAGTCGTTTTGGAAGAGATGGCAAGGAGAATATTTGTCACAGCTACAGCAGCGGCCCAAGTGGTTAGGCAAATCCAAAAACTTAGAAGTGGGACAAATGGTGATCATCAAGGACGAAAAATTGCCCCCAACAAAATCACAAACACTAAATCGATAACTGCTTAATACGTCACATGTTCTCATACCTTAATTTCCTTCCGTCTATCAAATTTTCCTTCCTTCTATCAAATTTTCCTCTCTTTATCCAAATTTCCTTGTTCATACGTCCTCTCCAAACACATGATAGCATAGTAGTGAACAACTAATCACACTTGCTCTTTCAGATTAATTTAGGATCCAGAGGATCCAAGGCCCGGCAGTATGTTTAGGATCCCCCTAAAAGGCAAAAAATAGATGACATTAGACAGGACCCTTCAACAATAATAATACTCATCTTTTCGCTGTTATCATCCAGGTCTGGTCATCCAAGGCACCATAAGGATTGTTCCTCCTACTTTAATGCACAACCTAAAATTAGTTAAGAATGATTAGTTACTTAGATAGATGAAGATTGATAAATATAAACATTAAGAAATTTGTAAACAAAAACATAACCTCAAAGCTAACATAAACAAACATTGAACATAAACATTAGATTAAACAGAAACTTACATAACAATTAAATCAACACAGAGTCACAGTATTTTATATTATATTAAATTAGTGTTTTTATGATTTAGTATTACTTACCCTGGTTAAACACTTATTTCGCCATCCAGAATATATCACAACAATTTAACAAGAAAAGCTGATTTTGACAGATGACGATCGTGAGCTTTAGCAGTTCGATAAAGCTCACGATCGTAAATTCTCTTAAAAGCTCCAGAGAAGAGCGAATGTGGATGGGGGAAATAAAGGTGAAACCCCAATGTAGGCTTGGCTTGCTTTAGTGCTTTGCCTTGCCTTGACATATCAAATAAACCGGTGCTTTGTTATGGGGCAAAACTAAATGACAAAGCGGCAAAGTCAAAGCAAAGCCAAAGCAAAGCAGAGCAAAGCTCGAAATGACCAATGTTCAATTTTTTGATGCTTTGTATGCTTTCGCGTTTGTTTAATATTTATTTTGCTTAGAGAAGTAAATGTATGTAGAGGTTTGAGAAAATTTATTTCATAAAGATATTATTTTTTTGGGGAATAACATTAACTATAAATATTTAAGAGTTCAAAATTAATTTGAGACAACTATTTCTATATCCCATTTTAACAAATTTCTCGTAAATGTTTGAACAGTTAATGCCATAAGCCATATGTGCTTCTTTATCACTCTACACCACATTTCAAATTTTCATTCTCCTTTTTTACAGATACAATTTCCATACGATCCTTTGTTCTTTTTGTGAAACAATAATGTCCATTCAAAAGGAAAAATTCCGCAAAATGCATACATCTTACCTCTTTCGTGTAATATTTCTACGTCCTGTGCTCGTGAAAAGCAAACTGTGAAGTAACTAAAGCCAAGCGTGTATTTGGGTTTGTTTTGCTTTGGCTTGTTCGGCTTGTTTTGCTTTGGCACGCGGTACCTGAAAAGCTCACCAAGTTCAAGCAAGCCAAGCCTACATTGGGGTTTCACCTTAAGAAATAACATGAGGGGAATATTACCGATGTAACGGCGAGCTTGCAGAGCTCACGCAGGCCTTTAATATATATATGGGAAAAAAGATTTTTTGAACTTACTTTTGCAGTTTTTGATAGAAACGATTATTTGACTGACGGAATGTCGGTGTCATACATTTGGTCACGACGGAAATGAGGCCAGATGATTTCCGAGATGAAACCTATGTTTCCATTGACGAGGCCTTTCTCCACATCAATGTTAGATCTCAACATTATTTTTGCACCTACAAACATTTTTAGATTGCTTGGGAGTCCACCAGTTTTATTAATGTCCCTAGGTATGACAGATTCTAAACTATTGTTCCGCAAGTTTCGAGTTGCATCAATAATTTCATCCTGGGCCTTGATGTCATACATTCGAGTACCTTTCAGTTCGAAATATTTAAGTACTTTTTCGTTGTGCTTGTCCACTTGATAGTTTGTAGGATATATTCGCAGTGCTTTATGTATCGCGAACTCACCAGTAATATTCGTCGATATTTTACTTAGAAGAACTGCAAGGTGTTCGCTTTTTATATTTCCCACTCTCAAAGCATTTAAAATGTCAGCAAATGTAGTGTCTCCCTGCTGTCGCATGTTTTCTTTGAGTTCAACTAATGTGAATAGTCGCCATAAATGAGTAGCTGGCCTCATGTGTTCTAATTGTTGAAACACTCGTTTTCCTCTCACTGGAGGCAGCTGCATCAGATCACCAAAAAGTATGACGTTTATGCCTCCGAACGGTTCGTTACAGTTCTTCAACTGACGCAAACGGGCGTCAATCATGCTGGCGCGTACGCAGCGGGGGGGTTACTGGGGGTTAAACCCCCCCCCCCATGATTCCAATAATAATAGGAAAAATTATAATTAATAAATATATCAACTTATTAAACAATTAAAAAAATATTCCGAATAACGATGTATAATATATGGTGGATTCTTTTCAAACGGGATAGCAAAAAAATAAATATCTCTCAAACTTTGGGAATATGTTCGTGAACTCGATGTGATATACCAAAATTTTTTTAGCGCAATTGGGTGCGCCGTTTCGGAGTTACAACTGTTATTGAAAAAACGCGATTTTTCAAAAATCACGTATTTCTCATTTATTTATATCTCTCGACAAACTCTGAGTTTCGGGATGGCCATGTAGGAAATTTTCCGTCTTTTCAGATGAAATTACGCAAAAAACAAAAGGAAGCATTTTTGGCCAATTTTGGCCAAAATTTGAAAAAAAAGGAATTTTTAAATTTTTTTTTCGTGGCACCAATCGATTTTCTGACTCAAAAACTACGCGCCACCAAGTTTTCAGAGTAGTTCCCTTCTTTTCGGTAAAAAAATTGTAAAAATGCCCTAAATCAAAGTCTAAAGTCTTGCGCACACCAAGAGACCATGATTTTTGGAGAAAAACAAGACATTTTGTGATATTTGAAAAATGGTCAAAAATTATTATTTGTGTTTCTTCACAATTTTCAATAAAAAAATTGGGATAAAAATATACCTATAGGTAATTATTTTTATAGTGAAATAACATAAAATATAATATAAGTACACAGTTCTATTACATGAGAAAATTTTTTTTTTACCCAATATCTGTACAAAATATGTTTTGTGAAACCCCCCCCCCATGGTTTCATCCTGCGTACGCTACTGATCATGCACAACATCTCATAAGGTACCATTGAAATTTCGTTAACAAACAAGAACTCCACGTGTTGCCATTCCTGACGCATGAGTCTTAAGTAATTACCTACTAAACGTGCTGCAACTCCGGTTAGGGCACCCACCTTCACAACCTGCTTTCCATAGAATCGATTAACTTGGTTCTTAAGTAAGTTAAATAGGAAGGTTTTGCCTGTACCTGCACCACCGGTTACAAAGAGGTTCTCTCGCCGTTGGTCTCCATTTTGTTGAGCTTGTATGCTCATCGTGATGTAATTGAACAATTGTCTTTGGTGCATATTCATAGCCTGACGTGCTGACTCGAACTGTTCATTTGGCATGGCTTGTTCCGGCATTATATCTTCGTTATCTATATATGTATATAAAATTCGATGTATGTGTGTATGTATGTATGTTCCCTAATAACTCCTAAACCATTCAATCGATCGCCACAAAAATTTAACCATATATTACTTACATCCAGAGGGTGGTTTTAGCATCGGTGCCTACTTTCAAAAATCACTCCTAGGGGGCGCTGTCTTAGAGAGCTTTAAAAAGCATAATAATGTACGTTCTACGAGGGTGAAAATGTATACATAGAGGTTTCTGGGTACGACAAAGCGATTGGTGATGTCCATTACTTTCGCAAAGATGGCGGTTCCAATATGGCGACCGAATTTTGTAATTGTGCTCGCCGACCTCCGGCATGGGTATCAAATGAAAGGGTATGACAAATAGAATATTATTAGCTGTGTGGCGTTATTCCAAATTCAAAATGGCGGCCAACACAAAATTACAGTTTACATTTTTCTTTACAACGCCCGGGGCCCGCCCTCGGTATGGGTATCAAATGAAAGTGTATGACGAGTATAGTACAGTAAGCTGCGTGACGTCATTTTAAATCTAATATGGCGGTCACCACAAAATGGCAGAAGACATATAATAGTCTAAAATGTAGAAAATAAAATACAGTTTAAAAAAACTAAAATATACACTTTTAAATTAAAATGAACTAAAAAATCGAGCGAAGTTCTGCACAGGGCGTCTACTCCCCCGGCATAGCAAAATCAAATCTGATCGATAAATGCCAAGTCAGGAGGTCTGTGAAGTTGGCACCACGAAATGTGAATTTTGGAAATTTTTTTTTTTCATACGTTTGTCCATCGTTTGTCCAAGTTTGTCCATGGAAAAGTTTTTTTTGTCCAGGCACCGTTAACAAGTTACAAGCAAAAACATTTTTTTGCAAATTTTTTCAACCAGCACCCCAACTTTGCAAAAAAAAATGTTTAACGGCATAGGTCGTTTGTCCATCGTTTGTCCAAGTTTGTCCAGCAGTTATTTTTATTTGTCCACTCACCCATTAATTATAATAAATAATTGAAGTTTTTCAATTTTGTGAAGTTGGCAACCCCGATTGCGAATTTCGCACTTTTTCTTTGCGCGTTCGTTTGTCCATCGTTTGTCCAAGTTTGTCCAGCAGTTATTTTTATTTGTCCACTCACCCATTAATTATAATAAATAATTGAAATTTTTAAATTTTGTGAAGTTGGGAACCCCGATTGCGAATTTCGCACTTTTTCTTTGCGCGTTCGTTTGTCCATCGTTTATCCAAGTTTGTCCAGCAGTTATTTTTATTTGTCCACCCACCCATTAATTATAATAAATAATTGAAATTTTTCAATTTTGTGAAGTTGGCAACCCCGATTGCGAAATTCGCACTTTTTCTTTGCGCGCTCATTTGTCCACGAAATAATTGCATTTGTCCACGCGCCGATAAAATTTTATTAATTAATCAATTACCCGGGAAAATCAAATTGAGCATAAAAAAGGCGCATTTCGAAATTCGTATTTATGTATTTCTGTAACCATTGGAAGTTCAATGTTATTCCGAACAACCGACATCAATACGACACGAAATACAGAAAAAAACCAAATTAATCCACCCCTCGGAAAAATAACAATTGCAACTAAATTACTTAGTCTTTTCGACACAGCGTGGATTTCGGCGTGCTACACTGCGTTTTTAATTGCAGTTTATCCAGGGATAAAAATTGTCAGAATTCGCTGGTCCATTGCTGGAAATCGTTTGTCCAGGCACAGATTCGTTTGTCCATTGCTGGAAATCGTTTGTCCAGGCACAGATTCGTTTGTCCAGGCACAGATTCGTTTGTCCATGCCAGAATTCGTTTGTCCACTGCTGTAAATTGTTTGTCCAGGCACAGATTCGTTTGTCCATTGCTGGAAATCGTTTGTCCAGGCACAGATTCGTTTGTCCATTGCTGGAAATCGTTTGTCCAGGCACAGATTCGTTTGTCCAGGCACAGATTCGTTTGTCCATGCCAGAATTCGTTTGTCCATTGCTGGAAATCGTTTGTCCAGGGCCAGAATTCGTTTGTCCATTGCTGGAAATCGTTTGTCTAGGCACAGATTCGTTTGTCCATTGCTGGAAATCGTTTGTCCAGGCACAGATTCGTTTGTCCAGGCACAGATTCGTTTGTCCATGCCAGAATTCGTTTGTCCATTGCTGGAAATTGTTTGTCCAGGCACAGATTCGTTTGTCCATTGCTGGAAATCGTTTGTCCAGGCACATATTCGTTTGTCCAGGCACAGATTCGTTTGTCCATGCCAGAATTCGTTTGTCCATTGCTGGAAATCGTTTGTCCAGGCACAGATTCGTTTGTCCATTGCTGGAAATCGTTTGTCCAGGCACAGATTCGTTTGTCCAGGCACAGATTCGTTTGTCCATGCCAGAATTCGTTTGTCCATTGCTGGAAATTGTTTGTCCAAGCACAGATTCGTTTGTCCATTGCTGGAAATCGTTTGTCCAGGCACAGATTCGTTTGTCCATTGCTGGAAATCGTTTGTCCAGGCACAGATTCGTTTGTCCAGGCACAGATTCGTTTGTCCATGCCAGAATTCGTTTGTCCATTGCTGGAAATCGTTTGTCCAGGCACAGATTCGTTTGTCCAGGCACAGATTCGTTTTTCCATGCCAGAATTCGTTTGTCCATTGCTGGAAATCGTTTGTCCAGGCACAGATTCGTTTGTCCAGGCACAGATTCGTTTGTCCATGCCAGAATTCGTTTGTCCATTGCTGGAAATCGTTTGTCCAGGCACAGATTCGTTTGTCCAGGCACAGATTCGTTTGTCCATGCCAGAATTCGTTTGTCCATTGCTGGAAATCGTTTGTCCAGGCACAGATTCGTTTGTCCAGGCACAGATTCGTTTGTCCATGCCAGAATTCGTTTGTCCATTGCTGGAAATTGTTTTTCCAAGCACAGATTCGTTTGTCCATTGCTGGAAATCGTTTGTCCAGGCACAGATTCGTTTGTCCATTGCTGGAAATCGTTTGTCCAGGCACAGATTCGTTTGTCCATGCCAGAATTCGTTTGTCCATTGCTGGAAATCGTTTGTCCAGGCACAGATTCGTTTGTCCAGGCACAGATTCGTTTGTCCATGCCAGAATTTGTTTGTCCATTGCTGGAAATCGTTTGTCCATGCCAGAATTCGTTTGTCCATTGCTGGAAATCGTTTGTCCAGGCACAGATTCGTTTGTCCATTGCTGGAAATCGTTTGTCCAGGCACAGATTCGTTTGTCCAGGCACAGATTCGTTTGTCCATGCCAGAATTCGTTTGTCCATTGCTGGAAATTGTTTGTCCAGGCACAGATTCGTTTGTCCATTGCTGGAAATCGTTTGTCCAGGCACAGATTCGTTTGTCCATTGCTGGAAATCGTTTTTCCAGGCACAGATTCGTTTGTCTAGGCACAGATTCGTTTTTCCATGCCAGAATTCGTTTGTCCATTGCTGGAAATCGTTTGTCCAGGCACAGATTCGTTTGTCCAGGCACAGATTCGTTTGTCCATTGCTGGAAATCGTTTGTCCAGGCACAGATTCGTTTGTCCATTGCTGGAAATCGTTTGTCCAGGGACGGATTCGTTTGTCCATGAAAAATTTTGAAATACAGTACGATCTCGGTGTGTCGTATCCCATTAATTCATAAATCGCGCTTATTCGTAGTGTACTGCTGGTCCCTTGGAAAAATCTCGGTTATTCGTAAAAAATCAATGCATTTCGGTCCCTTTGGTAATTCGTAATTATTTTAGTACCCAACGTCACTTAAACGTCTTATAATTCGTAATTCTTCGTTGACAATCCCGTTAATTCGAAAAAAATTTCTCGTTTACACTCTTCAATTCTCTTAATCACGTTTGTTTCGAAATTTTTCTTCTTCCATGTGGAGACACATGGGTACGTCTGTCTATTTGTCAAAAAAAAAACAGATTACAAAAGCCTTTGCCGATGGCGAGAAAAAAATCGACGTGGAAAAACGCTTTAATATTCCTCCATCTCACGTCAATTTTAAAGAAAAAGGAGATCATCGCTGGAGTACCTTCAAGCAGTAAAATAAAAGACAAAAGGCCGTTTTTTTTGCATATGTACAGTACATATGTACATAAACATAGTACATACCTACATATATGGAATCAGCGCGGATTCAAGGGGGGGGGGGGTCACGGGGGTCATGACCCCCCAAAAACAGTGCCGCGGCCAGACAATTGAGAGGCCCTGTGCAAAAATTCAGCGAGAGGCCCCAGAGAGTCCAAAACATTTTTTCGCTCGCTTCGTTCGCAGATTGCCCGTACCCGTGACAAAACTATGGCCCATATGCTGATTTCTCTGGCTCGTACTCATTTGTGTGGTTCATTCGATGCAATATGCAAATAATGAATTCAAATGATTTTTATTGCCAAAACAATTTTTCGCTCTCGATGCCCCAACACACGGGGCCCTGTGCAGTTGCACACATGCCAGCACCGGCACTGCTCAAAAGCGCTCGCTGTTTAAAAACCAAAATTGACTCAACTCAAAAAACAAAAACAAAAAATAACCAAACGCACAAAACCGACCCAACCTTTTTGGAAATTAAAAAAACAACCTTAAAAAATGACCTTCAAGGTCAACAGCAGATTTAGTCCAGGAGGGATAGAAAAAAAGTTGAAATAAATTTACCCTGCGATTTTTGGACGCCGCGCCGGTTGTTTTTGAAAATAAAAATGTCGCCGAATGAATGCTGTAAGAAAAAATGAATATTCCAAATTCAGAATGGCGGCCAACACAAAATGGCGGATTACCTTTGTCTTTACAACGCGCTCGGTATGGGTATCAAATGAAAGGGTGTGATTTAAATGATCATCATTTCCTTTCATTTGATACCCACACCGAGGGTGTTGTAAAGAAAAAGGTAGTCCGCCATTTTGTGTTGGCCGCCATTTTGAATTTACAATGACACCACTTAGGTAATTATATTGTACTTGTCATACCCTTTCATTTGATACCCATGTCGGGGGTCGAGGAGCAAAATTGCAAAATTCGGCCGCCATCTTGGAACCGCCATCTTGATTTTTTTACAAAATGGTCAGATTGCATTGTCACGCGAACTATACATATATGCAAAATTTCAAGTTGATCGGTTATATGGAAGTTGGTCAAAATCAAGTTGCAAGATTTGTCTACATACATACAAACATACATACAGGTGAACAGGTGCAATTTCCGGTTTGTTCAGAAAAAAAATGAGCCATTTTTTACAAATAATTTTTGGAAGCGAATGCAAAAAACCGCATTCCGATCCGTCCGCGCCCAACCAATTAGGAACTTTTTTGCTTCATTGCCTCGACTAATTAGATTATGTGTCTTGGAAAATTTTCAATTATTCAATTTCAAATTATTTATTACTTATAATTAATGGGTGGGTGGACAAATAAAAATTACTGCTGGACAAACTTGGACAAACGATAGACAAACGGACGCGCAAAGAAAAAGTGCGAAATTCACAATCGGGGTTGCCAACTTCACAAAATTGAATAACTTCAATTATTTATTATAATTAATGGGTGAGTGGACAAATAAAAATAACTGCTGGACAAACTTGGACAAACGATGGACAAACGAACGCGCAAAGAAAAATTTCGAAATTCGCAATCGGGGTTGCCAACTTCACAAAATTGAAAAATTTCAATTATTTATTATAATTAATGGGTGGGTGGACAAATAAAAATAACTGCTGGACAAACTTGGACAAACGATGGACAAACGATCTATGCCGTTAAACAATTTTTTTTGCAAAGTTGGGGTGCTGGTTGAAAAAATTTGCAAAAAAATGTTTTTGCTTGTAACTTGTAAACGGTGCCTGGACAAAAAAAACTTTTCCATGGACAAACTTGGACAAACGATGGACAAACGTATGAAAAAAAAAATTTCCAAAATTCACATTTCGTGGTGCCAACTTCACAGACCTCAAGTCAGGGGATAGTTTTTATTGTCTCGATCAAAATGTCAGATCCCTAATAGTTTCACATTTTGTTATTTGGAATCAAAAATACCAAAAAATTGCCTTTTTCAAACTCTCTGTTATAAACAAAAACAGGTCCATCAAGCTGGCGAACCCATTACAGCGGAACCAAATGAAAGTTATATCAAAATTTCTTACTTTTTTTTACTATTTAATTACCGAAAAAGAAATTTTTTTACTCCTTTATTTTTTAAAAAAATGCATGGTTCTGCCAGCTTTATGTCAAGCTGGCGAACCCATTACAGCGGAACCAAATGAAAGTTATATCAAAATTTCTTACTTTTTTTTACTATTTAATTACCCAAAAAGAAATTTTTTTACTCCTTTATTTTTTAAAAAAATGCATGGTTCCGCCAGCTTTATGTCAAGCTGGCGAACCCATTACAGCGGAACCAAATGAAAGTTATATCAAAATTTCTTACTTTTTTTTACTATTTAATTACCCAAAAAGAAATTTTTTTACTCCTTTATTTTTTAAAAAAATGCAAGGTTCTGCCAGCTTTATGTCAAGCTAGCAGAACCGTTCTTAATAACTACCACATGGATCCACAAACTTCTTGTATTTATTTACCATCTTTTTACTACCAGTAATACTATTTTTTTACCCAACCGTTAAATTAATTTAGTTCTCCATGCATTCAAAAAATAAAACTTGCCCTGTCTGCTTTAGATCAAACCAGTGAAACACTACTTAAAGAACTTAAGATTACCGTCTAAACTTCACACATTAATTTCCACTTTTGTATCAATTATTTTTCATTTTGAATAGCATTTTTTCAGAAAGAGCAGTTTTTGCCAGTCTAATATAACACCAGCAAAACCTTACTCAAAAACAATCACATACATCACTAAAATTCCTATATTTATTTACTATTTTTTATTACCTCTTTTACTATTTATTTATCCAAAAATCATTTTTTTACGTTTTCAAAATTTTTTGAATAACATCGTTCGGCTGGCCTTATATCAAGGTAGCAGAACCTTTCTCAAAAAGATCATATACACCTCTAGGCTTCCTATATTTATTTACTATTTTTAACTATCTATTTTACTATTAATTAATCCAAAAATTATTTTATGCTTTTTCATTTTTTACAGTAGGGGTATTTACTCTTCGGTGTATTTGGCCTTGTATCGTAGCAAATTCTTACAAGGTTGTATCAAATTACAAATTGCAACAACAAAAACCCCTTGACATATTTTACTTTAGATGTAAAAGTTAACAATAGGCGACGCCTCTAGAATTTGAGAGTCACAGCCTTGTATTATCTTTTTTTTAAATTGTCATTCAAATCAACTTATTGACTGAGCGGAGTTGTCATTTTAATCAGCTGACAAACATTTTACAAGGGAGTATTTAAAATTAGATACAGGGTAAGGATGAAACGATACGAGTAAATACATGTACTTACTCACTACTTTCCTTCCGATACCAAGTACTTTTTGTATCGATACTTTGAAACTAAGTATCAAGTAGGTATCGCTCAAAAGTACTCGTATCGGTATGCCAATGTCACGATTTCACTTTAACACATTGATGAACAAGATAGCACGCTCATAGACATCTATGCTGATAAAAATGTTTTTTTTTTGTAAATCATATATTGAAATTTTTGAACGCATCCTAGTCCTAGTTTTGTGTAGTTGGCAAGCTTGTTTGTCTATGCCCGAGAGAAAAAAAACTGTCTGCCAGCAGAGAGAAGACTGAGAGTAGCAATAGCAACGCCGTTTAAAATAAAATTTGTGCTAACTCAAAAGCCGATGAAGTTTCAATTTATTTCGCTAATCCAGTTTGCGCTCTAAAAGCCAACCCGTTAGAGGAATGGGAGGATTTAAAACCCGTCTTCCCATTATTATGTAAACAAGCGCGAATATTTTTAAACATTGTCGGTACCTCCGTACCGTGCGAAAGGCTGTTTTCCAAAGCAGGCGCAACAATCACTGCATCCAGAAATCGTTTAACAGGCAAAACCTACAAAAATTAAATTTTTGGGGAGCACTATGAAAACCGACTTTTTTTTCATAGAATGACTTATGTTTTCGTATCAATAATAAAGAATATCAATACTTGTTGCTGTTTTTATTTATCCTACATTTTACAAAAAAAATCGATCGATTCGAGTAAGTATTGATACTTCTCAATCGATACCGAGTAAGTATCAATACTTTACGACCGATACTGTATCGAGTAAAAGTATCGATACCTCAGTGGTATCGTTTCATCCCTAATACAGGGTGCTCACTCTTCATTGTAAAAAAAATACTACAAACTTGCTATTTGAAGTAAAATACATCAAAGAGTGAATACCCTTAGTATGTTGATTTCAATCTAGCAGTACATTTCAGAAAACGTATTCTTAGGTTTCCTATATTTCATACTATTTTTACTACCTATTTTATTAATAAATAATTTAATTCAAAAGTAGATTTTTACCCTGCGTTTTTTTAAATGCATGAGTTCTTTTATCTTTATATCAATCTATCTAAAAAAACTATTTATAATAATGCATCAACATTAATTATATTTAAATTTTTATAGGAAATGAATATGAGATTTCATAGTTTTATAATTAATTAGTAAGAATATTTTTTATGGAGATTTTTGTATGTACCCTAATATGCTGAAAATCTGAGACATGAAACTGCATGACATGACAAATTTAAAACACTTTAAAACGGTGCAATAGGAAAAAAATATGAATGTGCTTAAGACCACACTTTAGAAGTAAAGATTTTTTCCCAATAACTGCCGCAGTTATTTAAATATTAACGAGCTAGTAATATGCAATAGATATAGTGGAAGGTCTGTCGGATATATAGTACGCTTTCAGGGACTTGATACAAGTGCAATTTCATAATATCAATATTTATGAATTTCTATTTACATTAAAAGCTAAAAACGAAGCAAAGGTTAAGTAAAATTGAGAATATTGTTGTGACTATCAGCTGTTTTGGGGGCCTTCATTAATTACTTGAGTTCTTTAGAAAAAATCTATATTTTCGTCTAAAAAAATTGGAGGACCATTTCGAATAGAATAATCTTAATTAATAATCTTAGAAAATAAGAGGATTATATCTACTAATTTCATAATTAGAAATGGACTTTTGACGGTGATGGACATTATACGCTACAAATTACATGTGTGGCAATTGCTTGGCCCCTGGGTTCTCATCTGCAATGTCACTGATTCAGGTTTTATTTGTTTACCCAGTTGCGAGCCTCTTCCCGTATTGCAGAATCGTAGACTTATACCTAAAAATTCAGAGGTGGTGGGTTTCTTTCCTTCTTATCCATTATACATAAATCATCCCACATTTCCGTTTCTCCTTACCATCTTTCCAAAAAAAAAACCTTGTTGATCAATTCTGAACCGATTGCTTAGAGAGCTTCAGGATACACTATATTCAATGTTTTTCCATTTGTATCTAGAATGTCAAGATTTTCCGATTTTCCAACTCTTGAACACCCTACATGCAGCTAACCGGGAGACAAGACCTCTCAGCTATAGTGGGAGTGCTTACCGGACACTGTCTGATAGGGACGCATGCGAACCTGTAAAAATCCGGACGAGGAGGAAAGTGTACTACATCTCTTCTGTCACTGCCCAGCCCTAAGCAGAAGGAGACTAACCGCATTTGGTGAACCCTTTCTAAGCACGCTTGCGGAAATCTCGAATATTGGGATCCCGCAACTCAGGAGATTCATTGCTTCCTCGAGATGGTTTAGCGAAGAAATGACACTTTAACATCAGGTTTAAAGTGGGATCACTATGGCATCACAATGGGCCTACTCCTTTGGCCTAAGTGTTTGAGCTGTACACCAGCAGCTCAGCCATATCTAACCTAACCTAACCTAATTAGACTAACCTTATTTTGATGATTGTTCTATTTTATGGTTAGTTATACGATTTCTCAAAAATTTATGTTTTAATTTCCGAAATAGTCCTCCGATTTTGTCTTTTATTTTCCTATTATCAGCTTATTCAAATAATCATTTTTCCGCCAAGCAGTGATACGATTATTTCAATAAACGGTTACATTGACAGCAATCGAAATCCAAATAATCATCGTCAAATAGATTATTCTATTCGAAATGGTCCTCCAATTTTTTTAGACGAAAATATAGATTTTTTCTAAAGAACTCAAGTAATTAATGAAGGCCCCCAAAACAGCTGATAATCACAACAATATTCTCAATTTTACTTAACCTTTGCTTCGTTTTTAGCTTTTAATGTAAATAGAAATTCATAAATATTGATATTATGAAATCAAGTCCCTGAAAGCGTACTATATATCCGACAGACCTTCCACTATATCTATTGCATATTACTAGCTGGTTAATATTTAAATAACTGCGGCAGTTATTGGGAAAAAATCTTTACTTCTAAAGTGTGGTCTTAAGCACATTCATATTTTTTTCCTATTGCACCGTTTTAAAGTGTTTTAAATTTGTCATGTCATGCAGTTTCATGTCTCAGATTTTCAGCATATTAGGGTACATACAAAAATCTCCATAAAAAATATTCTTACTAATTAATTATAAAACTATGAAATCTCATATTCATTTCCTATAAAAATTTAAATATAATTAATGTTGATGCATTATTATAAATAGTTTTTTTAGATAGATTGATATAAAGATAAAAGAACTCATGCATTTAAAAAAACGCAGGGTAAAAATCTACTTTTGAATTAAATTATTTATTAATAAAATAGGTAGTAAAAATAGTATGAAATATAGGAAACCTAAGAATACGTTTTCTGAAATGTACTGCTAGATTGAAATCAACATACTAAGGGTATTCACTCTTTGATGTATTTTACTTCAAATAGCAAGTTTGTAGTATTTTTTTTACAATGAAGAGTGAGCACCCTGTATTAGGGATGAAACGATACCACTGAGGTATCGATACTTTTAATCGATACAGTATCGGTCGTAAAGTATTGATACTTACTCGGTATCGATTGAGAAGTATCAATACTTACTCGAATCGATCGATTTTTTTTGTAAAATGTAGGATAAATAAAAACAGCAACAAGTATTGATATTCTTTATTATTGATACGAAAACATAAGTCATTCTATGAAAAAAAGTCGGTTTTCATAGTGCTCCCCAAAAATTTAATTTTTGTAGGTTTTGCCTGTTAAACGATTTCTGGATGCAGTGATTGTTGCGCCTGCTTTGGAAAACAGCCTTTCGCACGGTACGGAGGTACCGACAATCTTTAAAAATATTCGCGCTTGTTTACATAATAATGGGAAGACGGGTTTTAAATCCTCCCATTCCTCTAACGGGTTGGCTTTTAGAGCGCAAACTGGATTAGCGAAATAAATTGAAACTTCATCGGCTTTTGAGTTAGCACAAATTTTATTTTAAACGGCGTTGCTATTGCTACTCTCAGTCTTCTCTCTGCTGGCAGACAGTTTTTTTTCTCTCGGGCATAGACAAACAAGCTTGCCAACTACACAAAACTAGGACTAGGATGCGTTCAAAAATTTCAATATATGATTTACAAAAAAAAAACATTTTTATCAGCATAGATGGCTATGAGCGTGCTATCTTGTTCATCAATGTGTTAAAGTGAAATCGTGACATTGGCATACCGATACGAGTACTTTTGAGCGATACCTACTTGATACTTAGTTTCAAAGTATCGATACAAAAAGTACTTGGTATCGGAAGAAAAGTAGTGAGTAAGTACATGTATTTACTCGTATCGTTTCATCCTTACCCTGTATCTAATTTTAAATACTCCCTTGTAAAATGTTTGTCAGCTGATTAAAATGACAACTCCGCTCAGTCAATAAGTTGATTTGAATGACAATTTAAAAAAAAGATAATACAAGGCTGTGACTCTCAAATTCTAGAGGCGTCGCCTATTGTTAACTTTTACATCTAAAGTAAAATATGTCAAGGGGTTTTTGTTGTTGCAATTTGTAATTTGATACAACCTTGTAAGAATTTGCTACGATACAAGGCCAAATACACCGAAGAGTAAATACCCCTACTGTAAAAAATGAAAAAGCATAAAATAATTTTTGGATTAATTAATAGTAAAATAGATAGTTAAAAATAGTAAATAAATATAGGAAGCCTAGAGGTGTATATGATCTTTTTGAGAAAGGTTCTGCTACCTTGATATAAGGCCAGCCGAACGATGTTATTCAAAAAATTTTGAAAACGTAAAAAAATGATTTTTGGATAAATAAATAGTAAAAGAGGTAATAAAAAATAGTAAATAAATATAGGAATTTTAGTGATGTATGTGATTGTTTTTGAGTAAGGTTTTGCTGGTGTTATATCTGTGTTTGCAGCGGAAAGGGTGTTAAGTCCAAATTCGTGAAAAATGAGTTTTGTACGCTCTAAGTTAAAATATTTTGTTCTCTTCATGTGGGTATAGAAGGCCAAGTCCTTCCTCAATTTTTCACGGAGTAATTTACGAGTGGCTGTTGAGCTATGTTTTCAAAACGCTCTGATTTAGCAAAAATCACCAAACTTTGAATTACGATTTCCCAAAATTTGTAATTATGGACTTAGCACCCTTTCCGCAGCAAGCACAGATATTAGACTGGCAAAAACTGCTCTTTCTGAAAAAATGCTATTCAAAATGAAAAATAATTGATACAAAAGTGGAAATTAATGTGTGAAGTTTAGACGGTAATCTTAAGTTCTTTAAGTAGTGTTTCACTGGTTTGATCTAAAGCAGACAGGGCAAGTTTTATTTTTTGAATGCATGGAGAACTAAATTAATTTAACGGTTGGGTAAAAAAATAGTATTACTGGTAGTAAAAAGATGGTAAATAAATACAAGAAGTTTGTGGATCCATGTGGTAGTTATTAAGAACGGTTCTGCTAGCTTGACATAAAGCTGGCAGAACCATGCATTTTTTCAAAAAATAAAGGAGTAAAAAAATTTCTTTTTGGGTAATTAAATAGTAAAAAAAAGTAAGAAATTTTGATATAACTTTCATTTGGTTCCGCTGTAATGGGTTCGCCAGCTTGACATAAAGCTGGCGGAACCATGCATTTTTTTAAAAAATAAAGGAGTAAAAAAATTTCTTTTTGGGTAATTAAATAGTAAAAAAAAGTAAGAAATTTTGATATAACTTTCATTTGGTTCCGCTGTAATGGGTTCGCCAGCTTGACATAAAGCTGGCAGAACCATGCATTTTTTTAAAAAATAAAGGAGTAAAAAAATTTCTTTTTCGGTAATTAAATAATAAAAAAAAAGTAAGAAATTTTGATATAACTTTCATTTGGTTCCGCTGTAATGGGTTCGCCAGCTTGATGGACCTAACAAAAACCCGCCTAAAACAAAAATGCCTTCTAAAATTTAATAATCATTAAATTCCTCAAATTTTCAAAAATCTACATTCCCAAATATGTACAATCGAACAAAAATAAATATTCCATTTCAGTTCGATTAAATTACAAATATTTCAAAATTTAAAAAAGATCTCCCATTTCTAAAAGTTTTAACAAATTATCCCACGGGAAATCCAAATTGCAACTCGGCACATTTTTCCCTACACGGGAACAACGAATTGGCCGTTGCAATATTTTCTTGGAAATCCACGGTGGTAAACACCGTGGATCAACATGAAATTAAAGGGCAAAAAAACCAGCGATCCACATTCGAATCTTATTAGACTCGGGTGTCAGGGTTCGTCTGGGTTTTATGCTCAAATTTTGTCTTCTCCTTGCTGCACATTTTGGCGGCGAAAAAACTTTTTGTTGAGATCGACAATTTGTTCCTTACGACGCACAGTGGGGCCAACTCCCGAAAAGCTGGTCATAATATGAAGGCGTCGTACGATTCGACTGAAATTTTATATTTAGAGGTTTATGAGCATTCTAAATAATAATTTTGAATTAAAATGCCACAAAACAAAATGGCGGAGCAATATGGCGGACAAAAACATCAAAAGTTTGTATTTTTAATATAAAATGATGGTGTTTATAAGTAAAAATGAATTAATTCGGGTTTATAAGCCTACCGATTAGTAATCTTGAATTAAAATGCCACAAAACAAAATGGCGGACCCAATATGGCGGACAAAATCAACAAAAGTTTTTGTTTTGAACATAAAATGATTTTTTTAATATAACAAAATGAGTACATTTGAGTTTAAGAGCATACAATATAAAATCCCGAGATTTACAACTTTTATTCGCTATCTGAGGAGTCATGTTCCGTAGTAGCTGAATCGTCAGTTACAATCTCGCTAAAATTTGGGATAGATTCCGCAACATCTCGTTGATTTAACAACTCCCCTGTTCCGCGGACAATGCAGATATTTTTTTTTCATCCCCGAGATGATCGATATGTGCCTGCTGAAGTCGAAGACGAATCGGATAATGATACGTCTTTGACAACTTTCGCGGCGCACAGTGGGGCAAATAGCTCATTTTTTGGAAAATCGATAATTCCCAAGCCTGGAATTAATGAAACTTAAAATTTTTTTTTGTAAACTATTCGTCATAAAATTGCCTTTAATTCTATCGAGCCCGAATTTTGAAATTTCAAAATTAAAGATGGCTAATCCAATATGGCGGACATAAATTTTGTAAGTAAAATAAAATTTTATCAAAAGATTCTTTAAAATTATTGAAATTAATTATTATTAATTAATTTTCGGTTTCCAAAAAACCCCCCAAGTAACAATTTTTTATAATTTTAAAGTATCTTTTTATAAAATTTTAATTTACTTACAAAATTTATGCCGTACTTTTCTGGCAACGAGGACGACCTACTTTATTTGGTGTCTTTGAAGGATTTGCCGGTACCCGGAAAGCTATTGTGCTTGAAAGCCAGTCTTTATTTGTTGATAAGAATCTGTCTTCTTTTCGCTGTGCTTCATTATACTTGGTCCTGAATTGATGAAGCAGTCTGCTCAAATTTCCTTTATCGTTGGAAGAAATAATAATTTCTAATCCAGCCATCTGCAATATATGTTCTTGCAAACGGGTAACAGCATTTGCTAGTTCGATATTTAAATTATCTTTTATCAGCACAAAAATGTCGTTCCTGGATAGCTGAACTTGTTTATCTTGAGAACCTTCAATAGAAAAAAATGGATTCCATTAGATAGGCATAAATATAAAATCCACCACATTATACACTGGTTTGATTAAATTTCGTTAAATTATGCAATTTTTGTCCGCCATTTTGAATTTTGCAATTTCACTATAAAATTCGTAATCAGCGGCCCCAAAAACCTTTGTAAATCAAAGTTTTTGGGGTCACTTTTGTATGTTTTAAAAACATTTTGTTATTAATTTATATTCTGGATTCTTAACTTCATTTCTAGCACCACTGTTTGAGTAGTGACATACAGGAAGGGGCGCAAATATGCGCAGCTATTGCTTTCAGAAAATGAAACGTTATAGGGTTTGCTTCAAAACTGTATAAAAAATTAGACAGGATATTGCGGGATATATAACTTTCTCCTAACTTATGTAGTTTGAAAAGTTCTAATTTATTGTTAAACTTTACATAAATAATTATTGTTAACCAAATAATCTATTTTTGCTATTATTAATAAATATTTATCTGGAATCAATCTACATACCTTCAGCAACAACGTCCATTTTCATTTATGTAAAAAAATTTATTTATAAAGAAGTAATTTGTGTTTAACTGTGCCACTTTCTCCGTCCATCAAACAACAAATGCTTTCGCGACACAAAGAGTGGCGTATTCGAATCGACGCAGGCTCCTAGGGTAAAAGCTTTTAACGGTTATTCCGATGGATTTCTACAGCACGGACATTTAAGTTGACAACTTACTGGAACAAAACATTTAATTCGAACTTTTGTTTTTGAGGTTTTGGCCAGGTTTTTCGTGTTTTGCCCCACAGTGCGACGGGAGAAAAGTGTTTTTCCACGTTAAAAAACGGCCGGCTGGTGCCGGTGAAAATCTTTAATGTTTTCGAGTGTTGTTCTAACCGTCACCGCCGGCGGGTGGTTTTTTAACGTGGCCAAAAGTGTGAATCGTACCTTTTTCCGCGACGGGCGGACTTTACCGAAACTCTAAGTTTGTTTTCACCAAGTCCCAAAACGGGCTGTTAGGTCGCTCCGGGTACCCCTCTTGTGCAGTGATAGATTAAAAAATAAAGGCGCGCAGCCTAAGTGGCACCGCCAAAAGTTTTGTTTGATTATAAGTTTGTGAATTAAACCCAAAACGGGCATTGTTTGAATTGGTTTCATGTACAGTTAATTAGATTAAAAAATAAAGGCGCGCAGCCTAAGTGGCACCGCCAAAAGTTTCTTTTGACTATAAGTTTGTGAATTAAGCCCAAGAACGGGCATTGTTTGAATTGGTTTCATGTACAGTTAATTAGATTAAAAAATAAAGGCGCGCAGCCTAAGTGGCACCGCCAAAAGTTTTGTTTGATTATAAGTTTGTGAATTAAACCCAAAACGGGCATTGGATGAATTTGTTTTATGTACAGTTGCATTTATAGAAATTAAAGGCGCGCAGCCCAAGAGGCACCGCCTAAAGTTAAGTGGTGTAAATTTAGTGCCGTTAACTAGGAGAAAAAATAAAAAGCGGATCAACAAACCGTAAGTCGTGTTTCATTTCTTTAAACAATTGAAAAAGAAAACATATATTAAGTGAGGAGAATATATATAAACGATTAAATATATGGGTATGTATCATCTCCAACAAAATACATAACATTTTTGGCGCAGCCGGTAGGATCCGAGCGAGCCTACAACTATTGATCGAGTGCTGGACATAGGCACCCTTGTCCCTAAACTCAGACTGAGCCGAGTCTGAGGGCACAAGATTAATAGAGGCGTTGACCCCGGATCCTATGCGAACAACGAACAGGGTAGAACAACTATAGGTGGTAGAAACCACCCTACCCTGCAACGCACCCAAAGGTGCCACCGGTGGACTTTTGTGGGCTTCATCCCTGCCCAGGATAAAGTCCATAAGGACCAACAAGGGGACGATCTAGCCACAGACGCTCCCCCGACGTGGGACTAAAGGATAGAGTCAACAATCCCAGGAACTCCACCATCAGGTCTCAGAAGCGAGGCCAGCAAGTAACAGGCCGACGTCCAAACCTTCAACCGATCGGCGCATCACCATCCAAAATTGTTTTGTATCAAATCGATTCAGGTTTGGCCAAAAAGTCAAAGGCCGCCGACTGAATCTACATTAAATACCTTCACTCGGGGGTGTACAACCACGGCGCCTCTGCTCCAGGCGGGCACGCGCTCACCCCCATATTAATTTCGTCGAGGGACTTACGCGGGCTTCATCCCTGCCCACCAGTATATGTCTGAGGAAAACATCCATAACGATTGCAGCACCAGCGTTCCGGAATCACCTCTATTAGACGCAGGCGAAATCAGCGCCACGTCCACTCCTGCTCTACCATCAACAGTTCCAGCTCTTCAATCAACATCATCAGCTCCCCAGGTACCCGAAGGTACCCAGTCAACACCCACAACTTCAAATTTAAGGCATCCATCGCCCAGTAGGCTACGAAGCGGGCGAATCCGACAGGGCACTAGTCAAGTAAGTCTACAAATTTATTTAGAAGATTTGTTAAAACAGGCCAGGGAAGGTGAAAAATCTTCGATCCCCCAGTACGACTTCCTCCATAGAGAAGTAGCCAAAAACAGCGAGCAAAGACTCGCCAAAATAAATCAATTTAGAGAGGCTACTAGGAAGTTCGTACAGGAGATCCAGGATTTTAAGGAATTCCCGGGGCTAACTCCGCTAGAAAGTAGGGCAGTAGAAATTCCACAAGAACCAAGTAGGCAGGATTTAGACAATTCTACAGGTAGCGACAGGGACCCCAGCAAGGGCGAAGTCCTACTTAATTGGGTCAGCGTATCATTTCCAGACTCCAAAAAGGAGCTTATACTAGAGGACTCCGACTCCAAAGATATAAAGCTCTTCAAAATGGCGGACTATATAAAAGTCGCCCGCTTAACCTCTGAATTAGTACCCATTTTCTCCGGCGGCCCATCCCCCAATATAGTGGTGGAATTGCAAACATTCTTAGGATGTTGTCACCGAGCGCTGCAATGTCTGAGCGATACTGACAAACCAGCCTTTTTACAGATCTACCCCACGAGGCTACGAGGCGAAGCCTACCAATTAATAGCCTCCACACAACCAGCCACCTTCGAAGAGGCTGAAAAATTACTTAATCAAACATATTTGCCCCGAGAAACCTACCAGGAGCTGGTAAATAAGTTAATCACTCTAAGGCAATACCCTTTAGAGACCCTTATAGCCTTCACGGCCCGAATCAAGCAGATGTTACAGTCCTGCAAAGAGGCGGCCACCACCAAGTACGGTGCCGCAAGCGCCCAAACCGTCCAAACACAACTAAATGATTTCGCAAAAGACGCTTTAAAAAGCGAGGTCAATAACCCCTACCTGTGTCAGTACCTTCTCACCGTTGACGAACAATCACTGGATACATTAATCCAGAAGGCGCTAGATATGGAACGCCTGCAATTAACAGTCTTGCACCTGCAGCCCAACACAACCCCAACGGCGTACCCCATTAGTCAACCGGGAACTAATGTTTCGCCTACAGGGCTCCAACTCCCACAAGGTATCAATGCCCAATGTAGTACAAGTTGGGCCCCCACACATGGAATCACACAAGCCCACTCATACGTAAACCCAACAGCTGCAGCCCCTAATAGTACAATCCCACAGGTACCTAATACACAACAACACTCCACCTATCAATCGACGACGCCCGCACAACCACCCGTACAACACTTCGTTAATCAAACCCTGCCACTCACACAAGAAAGAGCAGCCGTACCGAGTTCCTATCCCAATAGGCCCTCACAGTCTCAATCCATCGCTAACGTAACTTGCACCTTTTGCCGCCGACGGGGACACACCTACAGTGAGTGCATGAAACGCAAGAACACTCCGCTCTGCTCACATTGCCAAAATTATGGCCACGACGTCAGTGAGTGCCGCAGATTTAAGTTTGAACGTAGTCAGGCTACGGCCAGAAATGGGCCCCCATTACAGAACACATACAATAATTACAACAATAGACAACCTCAAAATTACCCTCCCAATTACCCGCCGAATTTTAATAATATATACCCTCCAAATTACCCGGCGAATTTTAATAACAGAAACCCACCGGGCAGGCCTGATGACAGTAGAAGGTACCCTCGCCCAGGATCGGGCCAACTCAATACCGGCCAACCTAATTCTGGACAAGCCAATCCCGGTCCACCCAATAGAACCCCCCGCGTTTACCAGGTAAGCAGGAAGTGCGATTTTTGTGGCCGCCGTAGCCACGTAGTGAGCGAATGCGCTCAGAAGAGGATGTGGGAAGAACGGAACCAGGGAAACGCCGAGCCGTCGAGCCAAAATCCCCTGGCCCGACAACAATAAGTCCATTCACACCCAAGGGTTCACCTCAGCCGCCCCGACTCAAAATTCCACAAGTTACCTTACCTTTAGATATCTGCCGTAACGGCAAAGTCAAATTAGTAGTGGATTCTGGCGCTGAGGTAAGCGTCATTAAGCAAAACAAATTAAAACCCGAAGTAGAGATAAACCCCGATGAGAAATGCACTCTCGTAACCCCAGCCGGAACCACCGAAACCATAGGGAGCTGTCACGGAAATTTCGACCTCCCCCCTAAGATCCCCGGCTCTTTCCAGGTAGTAGAGGATACACAAGAATTTCTGAACGACGGACTACTAGGATTCGACTTCGTCTTGGATAACTGCAATGTAGAAGGTCCCAATCGAAAGTTGAAGTTCCCTCGAACAGCAACAAACCCTAAAGAGTTTAGCGTTCCATTGACATTCGACGAACATTCGCCCAAAGAACGGGCAGTCGAAGTGAGGCACAGTGTGGGCAAAACGCACACTGTCTCTAAGGCCCCTAACAAGGAGGCTGACTGCAAAACCCAAAGGTCGACTGACGAAATCGAAACTCAAATGGAACCTACACGAACTAAGATTGAGTTGGGACGGCCGACACGAGTGCCGGGCCGTACCCAACAAATAATCGCAGTTCCGCTAAACCTGAAGGAAGAAATGGTCTGTCTGTCTCAAGAAATAGAACCAGGTGTTTTCCTCTCAAATAACCTGCTAGCCAAGGGGAACGACACAGTTCCGGTAAGCATTCTCAACAGTACCAATACCGCAGTGCCCATAGCCGCACTTAACCTAACACTGGTCCCAACCAGTACATATGAAATAGTCCCGCTTCAATCGATACCACGGCCAACCGTAGTACAACGATCTACTAAAAATCCGGCCCCCAAGGCCCCTGAAACGTATGCCTGCGAGATCCCTAGCCAAAATGCCATTCGTACATTCTTAAACACAGTCGCTCTATTCCTAATCAATCATTTAATAACAATATGGTCCGCATGTAACCCTAAGTGCGCCGACCAAGCTTTTAGCCCCCAAGGCTTAATCCAAACTAGCGGTGCTTGTGAGTACAAGAGCCCCAACGTTGGCCAACAAACTCCATCATAAAAAATAAGAAGAAGGGAACAACTTCCCAAACAAAGGCAGCATACACCCCTGCCATTAAATCCCAAAAAAGCAAACGATTAGGTACGCAAACCCCAAAGAGCAAAACCGAGGCAAGAATTAACCATATCCGGTACTCCTCAAACCCCGAGTACCCGGCCCCTCAAGACCTCGAAGCCCGCTTAGAACAGATCAAAAGGGAATTGAATCTGGATGAAAACCTAAGCGCGGAAGAAAGACAGTCGATCACCGACCTCTGCTACGAATATCACGATATTTTCTATCTTAAGGGCGATCTCCTCACGCATACAACCGCCATCCAACACGAAATACCTTTAATACGGGACCAGGCACCCATAAACCAAAAAATGTACCGATTGCCAGAAAGTCACGAGGCAGATAATAAATGACCAGCTACAAGAAATGCTGGAAAACGATATTGTACAGCCTAGCAAAAGCCTGTGGAACTCCCCTCTCCTATTAGTTCCCAAGAAGGCAGGCGCAGACGGTGAGAAAAAGTGGCGAGTCGTCGTCGATTTTCGTAAGCTTAACGAAAAAACAATCGGCGACACCTACCCATTGCCACGAATAGAAGAGATCCTAGACCAGCTAGGACACTCGCGTTATTTTACCACTCTTGATCTTGCCAGCGGCTATCACCAAGTTCTGGTCGATCCCAGGGATCAAGATAAAACCGCTTTCAGCACCAATTACGGGCACTACGAGTTCAAACGTATGCCGTTCGGGCTAAAAGGAGCCCCGGCTACGCTCCAAAGACTAATGAACTACGTACTCACCGGCCTGCAAGGCCTCGAATGTTTCGTCTACTTAGATGACATTGTCATCTATGGTAAGAGCCTAGAAGACCATAACCGGAAGCTCAGAAAAGTCTTCGACAAACTGAGGGAGCATAACCTCAAATTGCAGTCCGAAAAGTGCCAATTCCTACGTAAGGAGGTACTCTACCTAGGGCACATCTGCTCAGAGAAAGGTGCGCTCCCGGACCCCAGGAAAACGGCGTGCGTCCAAGAATTCCCGGAACCACGCACTATACGCCAGGTCCAATCTTTCATCGGACTCGCGAATTACTACAGAAAGTTTATTCCCGACTTCTCAAGAATCGTCCGGCCACTAACCAACCTCCTACGACAGGACGTAAAATTCTCCTGGACTCCCAGATGCCAAGAATCCTTCGACCAAATTAAGGCAGCTCTGGTCAAACCCCCTCTACTCATCTACCCCGACTTCACCAAACCCTTCAATCTGACTACAGATGCCAGTAGTGAAGCCCTTGGGGCTGTACTTTCTCAAGGGGAAGTGGGAAAGGACCAACCCATCGCGTACGCCAGCCGAACCCTGAACAAGGCTGAGCGAAACTATTCTACCATAGAAAAAGAGCTTTTGGCAATAGTCTGGGCCGTGAAAAATTTCAGGTGCTACCTACAAGGTCGCACATTTACGGTATACACCGACCACAAGCCGTTGAAAGGAGTTTTCAACGTTAAAGACCCTACAACCCGATTGGTGCGTTTCCACCATAAACTTTCTGAATACGACTATCACATCGAATACAAACCTGGCAAGTACAATACTAATGCCGACGCCCTCAGTCGTATTCCCTGCCCCAATTCAAACCAAGATACTAAGGCTGAACAAACTTTCACTGTCAAGGCAATAGTACACGCCCCCATGGAACCTCCCCCCGGAGGCCACAATCAGAGATGCAACGCAGTCACCCATGCCCAAGCACGAGTGAAAAGACCGATTACTACGCCCGGAAAAGAGGCCCAAACGGAGGTAACAGATATAGGCATCGCGCCCGAAGGCGACGGTATAAGACAGTCAGAGAACCAACCACTCAATTCACCCGAATCCCCAACCACGCAGCCTCAAGAGGCTGAAACCAATCAAAGGCCCAAAATCACGGTAATCACGGACCCCGAAGAGATAACCACCATCTTGAAAGACTATCATGACTCCGCTTTCGGAGGTCATCAAGGCGTGATCAAAACGTACAAACGAATCCGTAGGAAGTACTGGTCGCGCCACATGCTTAGGGATATTGGAAAATATATTCGAACATGCAGGAAATGTCAGACAAATAAGTCCACACCGGCCCTTAAAATGCCGATGGTAATCACAGACGTGGCCGAAAGACCTTTCGACAAGGTCTACCTAGACATAGTGGGACCTTTAGAAACTACCCACTCCGGGAACCTATACATCTTAACATTTCAAGATAACCTAAGCAAATTCCTAGATTGCTATGCTATTCCGAATGCCGAAGCCGAGACAGTAGCACAAATAGTCTTTGACCAAATCATTACCCACTACGGGATACCCAGAAGCATAGTGACTGACCAAGGCACCAATTTTCTTAGTGGCCTCTTCAAGGGCCTGTGCAAGCTCTTGAAAATCAAAAAATTACAAACTTCCGCCTACCACCCCCAATCAAACGGCGCGCTGGAAAGGGCCCACAGGCCCCTAGTGGAATATTTGCGCAGTATCACTGACCAAAACCCCAAAGCCTGGGATCAATACCTGCGTACTGCCGCGTTCGTCTATAATAATAGTGTCCATGACAGCACTAAACTAACCCCAATGGACTGTCTTTATGGGTTCTCACCCGACATTCCATCCAACCTGAAGAAAGATCCCGAACCGTTATACAATCACGAAAGCTACTACCATATTCTGAAATATAAATTAAAAAAAACCTACTCCATAGCCCGACAAAATCTTCTAGCAAGCAAGCAGAAATCTAAAGCCCATTACGACCAAACCACGAGACCCCACTCATTCCATATTGGTGACCAGGTACTTATTAAAAGCGAAAACCGAAAAGGAAAACTCTCCCCCATCTAGAGAGGCCCCTACCCTGTGGTAGCGATAACCAGCCCCGTGAACACTAAAGTCAAAATAGGCAACAAGCAGACCGTAGTACATAATAACCGCCTGAAACCCTTTTTCGAGTAAATGACAAACCAACTAGCCACTAAACTAGGCCCCTCACATAACTCGCCAAGCGACCTAGCCATCTCATGGTATACGCAGTATTCAAAACTGGGCTGCTGAACTCGCTCTCTGACGCTACCTAGAACTATTCAGCTAGTGGGCGAAAGCTCTGAGGAATATGTAAACAAAGAAAAATAGTAATTACAGTTATTAAATAAGAAAGAATTGTGGAAGAAAAGAGTAAGAGTAGTAAATAAGAATTAAACGTAAGAATCAATTTTCAATACAAAAAGAAAAATAGTAATTACAGTTATTAAACATAGAAAAAATTATTGTGGAAGGAAAAAGAAAGATTAGTAAGTAAGAATTATTGTGGAAGGAAAGACAAAGATTAGTAAGTAAGAATTATTATGCTATATAGAAAAAATCCTAATAGAAAATCTATTCAATAAGCAATCTCAACAACTTACTACACCGCAAGTATTTTAAATTAATTAACAAAAATAAATAAAAAAAAAATAATTACTAACTTTAAGCGCAAAAGAAAAATCGATTTTTTTTATATTAAAATTTAAATCGAAATTCAAAAAAAAAACATTTCCTCGAATTTACACATTATTTCTCTCCTCTTATATCATATAATATTTTCATTGAAATTTATTATTTTTTATTCATTGCCATTTTTTTTTATTATTTTTTTTAATACAGATTATTTTATACAAGAAAAAAGCACTATAATCCGAATCCAAAAAAAAATAAGCAATATTTATAATGTAAAACTAGGAAATAAGAATTATAAAACTAAAGTGGGCGACAGCCCTCAGGAAAGTAGGCTATAGATTAGAAAAGAAAAAGAAATATGGGCGAAAGTCTTTAAATAAAAAGTAAACAGTTACATTAATTAAAATAAACAGACATACATATGTGAGAATTTTAAATGGACAAACATCTTTCTTTTGAAAATTAAAAATATGTAATAATAGGAATTTAAGTAATTTTATGAATAAGAAACGTAAGAAACTAAAGAATATTGCATGCCCAAAAAGTATATATTACAAATGGCCTAAAGTGGGCGACAGTCCTCAGAAAGGTAGGCTAAAACATTAAGAATTTAAGAAATATAATATAATAAGAATTTAAGTAATTCTAGGAATAAGGAAATGTAAGAAAGTAAAAACTTTTTTTTTTTAATTTACAGAAGCCAAAACAATAATAGCATGTTCTAAGAATTAAGAAGGCCCACGTACTAAGTTAGATTTAAAGAAAAATGTATCCAAAAAAAAAGAGGGTAAAATCCAAAAGCGAAAAACCAATTACAAGCAAAAGCCCTTTAAGGGCGCCGCCCCAAATCCGCCAGAAAACGCAACCCGACTCGCCCCTAACCAGTTAACTCAGGCGCAAACTCAAAGCCACTATTTACAAGCGCAATTCCTAAAAATCAACCAAATGCCGAGAAAACACGCCCTTCGGGCCCTTAAAAGACGTACATATGTATAACCTAAAGTAGAAACAACCCAATCAAGAATTTGTCCTAAAATTTTAAAAAAAACGAGCAATGCTCCCTTAGCTTTGCTTCGTAGCATTCCTCTTATTGAGCCCCCCAAGGAGTTGTTATAAACAAAAACCCGCCTAAAACAAAAATGCCTTCTAAAATTTAATAATCATTAAATTCCTCAAATTTTCAAAAATCTACATTCCCAAATATGTACAATCGAACAAAAATAAATATTCCATTTCAGTTCGATTAAATTACAAATATTTCAAAATTTAAAAAAGATCTCCCATTTCTAAAAGTTTTAACAAATTATCCCACGGGAAATCCAAATTGCAACTCGGCACATTTTTCCCTACACGGGAACAACGAATTGGCCGTTGCAATATTTTCTTGGAAATCCACGGTGGTAAACACCGTGGATCAACATGAAATTAAAGGGCAAAAAAACCAGCGATCCACATTCGAATCTTATCAGACTCGGTTGTCAGGTTTCGTCTGGGTTTTATGCTCAAATTTTGTCTTCTCCTTGCTGCACATTTTGGCGGCGAAAAAACTTTTTGTTGAGATCGACAATTTGTTCCTTACGACGGGAGAAAAGTGTTTTTCCACGTTAAAAAACGGCCGGCTGGTGCCGGTGAAAATCTTTAATGTTTTCGAGTGTTGTTCTAAAGGCCCGTCCTCACTACGCGGACTTAGAATCCACGCGCTTTTGGTCGTACGGCCAGCCAAAAGCGCGCGTGATCTTTTAATTTTCTGAGTCATGAGTGAGAAAAAATCAATTCTCATTTGAAACGGCGTACGCGCTTTTGAAAAGCTCATAGTGTGTGGACGCACAATGTACCTTTTTAACCACAGCCTTTTGTCCGCGTTGTTTGGCCGCACGGCCTTTACCATGGACAAAGTCGTAAAAAAGTCGTAAAAAAGTCATAAAACTCTATATGAAAAAAAAAGGCAAAAGCGCGTACGACCCAAGACCGCGTAGTGTGGCCACACCATAACTGTCAGCACCGGCGGGTGGTTTTTTAACGTGGCGAAAAGTGTGAATCGTACCTTTTTCCGCGACGCGCGGACTTTACCGAAACTCTAAGTTTGTTTTAACCAAGTCCCAAAACGGGCTGTTAGGTCGCTCCGGGTACCCCTCTTGTGCAGTGATAGATTAAAAAATAAAGGCGCGCAGCCTAAGTGGCACCGCCAAAAGTTTTGTTTGATTATAAGTTTGTGAATTAAACCCAAGAACGGGCATTGTTTGAATTGGTTTCATGTACAGTTAATTAGATTAAAAAATAAAGGCGCGCAGCCTAAGTGGCACCGCCAAAAGTTTCTTTTGACTATAAGTTTGTGAATTAAGCCCAAGAACGGGCATTGTTTGAATTGGTTTCATGTACAGTTAATTAGATTAAAAAATAAAGGCGCGCAGCCTAAGTGGCACCGCCAAAAGTTTTGTTTGATTATAAGTTTGTGAATTAAACCCAAAACGGGCATTGTTTGAATTGGTTTCATGTACAGTTAATTAGATTAAAAAATAAAGGCGCGCAGCCTAAGTGGCACCGCCAAAAGTTTCTTTTGACTATAAGTTTGTGAATTAAGCCCAAGAACGGGCATTGTTTGAATTGGTTTCATGTACAGTTAATTAGATTAAAAAATAAAGGCGCGCAGCCTAAGTGGCACCGCCAAAAGTTTTGTTTGATTATAAGTTTGTGAATTAAACCCAAGAACGGGCATTGTTTGAATTGGTTTCATGTACAGTTAATTAGATTAAAAAATAAAGGCGCGCAGCCTAAGTGGCACCGCCAAAAGTTTTGTTTGATTATAAGTTTGTGAATTAAACCCAAAACGGGCATTGTTTGAATTGGTTTCATGTACAGTTAATTAGATTAAAAAATAAAGGCGCGCAGCCTAAGTGGCACCGCCAAAAGTTTCTTTTGACTATAAGTTTGTGAATTAAGCCCAAGAACGGGCATTGTTTGAATTGGTTTCATGTACAGTTAATTAGATTAAAAAATAAAGGCGCGCAGCCTAAGTGGCACCGCCAAAAGTTTTGTTTGATTATAAGTTTGTGAATTAAACCCAAAACGGGCATTGGATGAATTTGTTTTATGTACAGTTGCATTTATAGAAATTAAAGGCGCGCAGCCCAAGAGGCACCGCCTAAAGTTAAGTGGTGTAAATTTAGTGCCGTTAACTAGGAGAAAAAATAAAAAGCGGATCAACAAACCGTAAGTCGTGTTTCATTTCTTTAAACAATTGAAAAAGAAAACATATATTAAGTGAGGAGAATATATATAAACCATTAAATATATGGGTATGTATCATCTCCAACAAAATACATAACAGCTCCTACTGTATATTAAAATTCATATCACCTGATTACTACTATTGGCTTATGGGTGCAGCATAGGCGCACCGGGTCCCAGCTAGTAATCAATATTTGTCGACACGTGTTCCTCTAGAATTTCAAACGCATGTACTTGATTGAAAGCAATCTCTAGCTGCCGGTCGCGCTCTCTATGTTGTTCCATGTGCTTGCTGATTGTTTTCAACTGTTCTTCTCAAGCTAAGAAAGCGGTTCTTGCGTCATGAAATCCTGCTAACAATTCCGTCTCCGAGCGGTAAGGCATGTACTGAAGTAATAAACTGTAATAGAAATTCTCAGGATCTGTCGTAGCTAAAGATATGGTACTCTTACAGCTGCAGGTACATTTCTCACAGCCATTTAAGGATTATCTATCAATGTAATCAATTGTCGACGGGTTCTGGCCGGTATTTCATTTTCTTCTTGATCAACGCTTTTTTCTCTCGCATCTGGGCTTTTTTGGTAGTAGGCTTCCAAGAGCATTGCAAATTCTGTTAAACTCATTCTTGAAAAGTCATAATTTGGGTGCTGCAACGGACGCTTCTCGTACCTTTCGAATAGATTACTACAATATCCATTGCATGTCCTCGCTCATCAAAACGCAACACTCTGTAGCGCTGCTCTGGCTTTCGGGTATTAAAGAACACACAACTACGAGAACTAGCACATAGCGGTAAGTGACATAATCGATAGACACATTCGGGAGCTGATACTTGCCTTTCGTGAAGAATTTTCATACAAATACGGAAGAGTCGACGAGATATGTCTGATTCGTTGCGTTGTATATGTTGGATAGCCTGTGCTACTCCCGTATCTAAATTTGTTGGTTCTCCTTTGGACAAATACTTCGCAATGTAAAAGGCTATTGCCTCATTGGACCCACAAGGTTGTATGTCCATATTACCAGTCCACAATTTCAATAAATCTGGATTGTAATTATTTACCCAAGCATCTTCTTTTCGACGTTCAAGTAAACATATTCTTCCTCCGCTACGTATAAAATTATCAGACGAATGAGAGACTATTCGAGTCTCATTACATTCTTGTCGAGGAAAATTGAATCGACATGTTACTGTAGTGTTATTCTTCGTGCATGTATGGGTGTGTCTGTGGATCTGACATATCTTCACAACGTCATGAAGTTCTGGATTCTCTTCATGGGAAGGTAATTTACAAGAAGCCACTCGATCAAGCTGTTGGATACCTTCATCAGTATCAAACCCTGGGTCGTTTTCAATCCATACAACCATGTGTAGGTGAGGATTACCACGGTTCTGAAATTCGATACGCCACCAGTGGTCCTTCACTTTGCCACCCATGATTTCATCATTATTCTTAATATATTTTATCAACGCTCTAACTCTGACCATGAAGTGGCGACTCAATATGATTGGATATTTCTCGATGAGACATTGAGTCTCATATATAGTCAGAGAACTAGGGTCCACTTCGGGTCTATTGTCAGCAATCAGAAGAGTTGATCGTTGATCTAACCAATTTAGATCATTTGAACTAAAAGTCAGAAAATATGTGGGGAGTCCCAAAGCTCTAATTTGAGCTAAGAGGTCATTTAACGCAGCTCTCCAATAAGCCGCCGAACCACGTAAATTTTTAATGTATAAATGTATATCTTCAATCTGCCCCTCTTCATTCCGAATTTTTTTGCCGCAAGCTGATATAGTACTTTTTACTTTATAATATTCGAACACGGACAAAGCGTAGAATAGATAGTCATTGCGTTGAAATTTTGTGTCATTGCCTAATAATCTGAACTGAAAGTAGTCGAGTGGCGTAATTCGAACTGATCGGGGTTCTTTTAGTCCATTGTTGCCATACGGAAACAGGAAAAACCAAGCAAATTCTTCTGCTTTCATTTCGTGAGCATCGTTCACTATATTATTTGTCGTTTTACGTACAATTTCGTTAAGGTTGCTAGACACTTCCAATTCATCCTCAACATTGGGTTGCATGACATCAATGGGAGCCATTACCGATGTCTGCAAAGGTATATTTTGGAAAGCAGATATCGAAAGATAGGAAGATATGTGGGGCGATTCAGGTTCGCCTATTGTGTTTTGAATGATTTGCAGTGGCTGTGGATCAGTCTCCAAGGTGTTGCCTTGAACTGTTGAAGACGGACAAACATCAATATAATCTATAGTAAACTGTGTGTTTCTAGATCCAGTTGTACGTTTACATATTCGCACAAATTCGTCCATATTGTCACATTGAATTACCCAAGTAAAAATAAATGATGGCCTTAGAACGGGCAAATGCCGACTCTGATTGAAGCATAGTCCTCGGCCATATGGCGGTTAACAGAAGGCTCGTTGCAGGACAGTACGGCCACACGGGGGGCGATTGACGGTGAAACAACGGCCTTACAGTTCCAATAACGGCCAGACGACGGTGGTACGACGGCCATATGGTTGCTATTACGGGTATATGACGGTGGTACAGTGGCAGCAATGTGGATATTCGCCCTCCTATAAGAAAATATATTTCACTGCAATTAAATGTTTGATTTTTCTTTGTTGTGTTTTTTTTCAAGCCGTTAAATAACAAAACTTCCCACTAAAATATAAATCAACACGCACCACACACTTCACGTACAACAAACCGACGGCTGGCGAGCTCGTTTCTCTTGTGCATCGATATCTTTAAGTAGGATAAATCGAAAGAACCATTGTACATAACGAAAATGAAGTTCCCATAAAAAACATTCAACAATACATTTGGTGCAGATTCTCTTTTTGGCTCAAATTTCCCGTCGAATGCCCGTTTCTACAGCTCAGTACTTGGCCCTTTAAATCTTTTGGTCAAATTTGGCCGTCGTAAGGCCCTATGTGCTCCCATTGAAAATGGTTAAAAACTCTACGTCCATCATATGCCCCTTAAAAACCCAAGCGGCCGGTGTTCGCCCTTTGTAAGGCCGGTTTTTATTTTTACTCGGGTATACAGGCTTTGCCTCCGTCCTTTGCTTTTGAACCTTTTGCTCCACATGAATGAGAATCAGTAAAGTAGTATTTTCCATCGTAGTACATGACCCCTAGTGATTTCCCCTCTGATATAAGCACACCCGCTTTATGATTCGCGAACAGTTCTTCAAGAGCCTGTCTAAGTGTTAACCCAATGTTTGATTGATTGGCTCTGTCATTTAAACTCCCGAAAAGAGCAGACTCTAAATCATATTCTATACGAAGATTATGATCAAACATGGATAAGTCATTTTTAATTATATTAAAATTTCGTACAAACAAGTATCCGTCAGCCCGAACAGGATATGCAGCAGGGTCCGTTTCAGACCGCGAACGAATTGTTTTGTATATATTATCGCCTTCTATCATGTTTGTGTTCATCGTGTTCGTTGTCTAACTAGATCAGTGATTCCCAAACTTATTTCGGTCATGGACCCCTTACTATAACAAAAACTTAATCATGCACCCCCAAACACAAGTGAATAAAATTTTATGATTTAATAAAATCTACTAAAAATACTTTAATCTGTTCTCTCTGAGAAGAGAATTGCACGTAGCTAGGTAAATGAATTAGGTACATAATAAGGGTATTCACGATTCGGTGGAAACAGGTCTGGATTCGTAGTTTCGGGTGCAACCTAGAAACAATTGTACAGAACTACAGTTTCCAATACTGCAAAAATTTTCTATACCCCAGACCCAGTGTAAAGCATTCCTATGGCAACGAGAAATCATTCATGACATTCGTGACATGTGGAAGCTGCCGATTTTGCTTCATGGTTAGCGAAAGTGTTAAAAAAAGTAAAAGCAGATCAAAACCAAGTAAAAAGTGGACGAATTCTAATTTGTCAAGGGGCGTTCACGATATGAAGAACACAGCTCTTGGAAAAGTAATCCTCGGAAACATTTCCCACGAATCGTGAATATCCTTATTATTAATTGTTAAGAAAAAAGAAAAAAATTCAATTGTGCTTGAAAATATAGGTACATAGGTACATTGTTCGACTACAGAAGTTAAGCAGCATTGGACGTGGTTAGTACTTAGTGCGGGGCCCGCTTGGGAAATCGGCACTCGCATGAAGATATTATTATTATTAGTATTTTTTTTGCTTGTTATTATTTATAAAATGAGAAATGTTATAAATTTTGGTTGTTAGTAGTTGTAAAATGAGAACTATTAAATGGTATGCTAGGAACGGTGTTAATTTAGCCGCGATAATTTAACAGAGTTAAAGTAACTTGGCCCTAAACGCGCCCTATGTCAGGTAGAATACAATTAGCTGTGTGGCGTCATTCTAAATTCAAAATGGCGGCTAAAACCGTATGGTGGAAGACACAATAGACTAAAAAGCAGAAAATATAACCTATCAACTTCAAAAATTTTGCACATATGCATAGTTCGCATGACAATGGATTCTGATTTTTTTGTAAAAAACTAAATATTGCGGATCCAAGATGGCGGGAGAATTTTGCAATGGTATTCCCCGACCCCGCGAAATGGGTATCAAATGAAAGGGTATGACAAGTAGAAAAGAATTAGCTGTGTGGCTCCATTCCAAATTCAAACTGGCGGCCAACATAAAATAGCCGATATGGGTATCAAATGAAAGGGTATGACGAGCAGAATACAGTGACAGAAGACATAATAGACTAAAAAGTAGAAAATCAGAATAAATAGTTTAAAAAAAATAAAGAATACGGTTTTATTTTAAAATTAACTAAAAAGTAAAAAATAATTTTGAATGTAAAGTTTTTATTGCTCCAGCCATTATATGGGAACAACCTACCTTTCGAAAACAAGCTCAGAATGAAATTAATGAAGTTATTGGTAAAACTTATAAATATAACTTAGGTACGTAAAAAACGTGCGGCGTTAACGAAAAGTTCCAGTATTAATAAAATAAGAATGTAGGTAAAGAGGGTTCCACCTGCGAGCGTCTGAGAACATTCTCCTCTGGCCAAATTCTATTTGTACAGCAAAAGTTTTGTAACAAATGCAGATATAATACTTTTAGTTTTGAGAAAATTTAATTGATCACCTTGTAGCTTTAATTTTATTTCATCAAATTTAGCAAATAAGTCAGTCAAATAAGCTGTTTGCTTTTCGAGTTCCCTTTTTAAATTTTTGTAATTTTTTATATGAAAACTTTCGATCTTTTTCGCGGACCCCCGATAGTTCCTCACGCACCCCCAAAATAATTTTTAATTGTCGCGGACCCCCCGGACCATCCCATAGACCCCCAGGGGTCCATATGGACCACTTTGGGAATCACTGAACTAGATGGTGAAAGAAGAGTCGCTCTAACGATATTTGCTAACACCATTGCACAACATTGCACTCCAGCAAAACCTGATGTAAATATTGCATTATTTGCTTGATGCCACGAAGCGCGTACGATTCTTGATGAATCACTTACCGATCCATATGCACAATTCTCCTGTTGAGGTTCGTCAATGGTTTCATTATTATTTTGTATAGGCTTCTCATATAATCGTACTATATCTCTTTCGTTGAATTGAGCATTGTTGTCTATAGTGACATCTTTATATAATGGGTTATTTCTAATCAACCATGATAATGCCACGTTGACTCTTTGTCTACATATTGAGAATTCTCTAGTGACATTAAGATTCTCTTGCAGTAACTGTAGCTTTTTGTAGTACCCTGCTTTCAGCATTATATTCACGTAAGTACTGTAGCCGGGCTGCCCGCTCGTCCTCCGATTGAGAATTTCTTGCTTGAGACTCATACTCTCGTAAATCTTTTAATCTACTTGTCCGTTTCTCGGGCATTTCATTGGCTCTATACTGCCTCATGTACAGATTTGACTGTACTTTTTTTCTCTTTCTGTCTGTCTCACTCAATTTCGCACTTTTTTCTTCGCGCTTTTGTTTTTCCTTTTCTAATCGTCGTTTTCTTTGCGTTGCTGTATCCAATGGTTTAAGTCTTTCTGTTATGTTTGTATTCACTTTATTCCCACGAGTAGTGGACAATGCAACGGTCGACTCCTCCAGTGAACCGATAAGGCGTAAGGCTAATATTATGAAGGGAGCTTTATGTATTAAAACACGTATTGAATCTTAATATATTTACCTAATAATTCCGAATAGCGGCCAGCAGCCATACGTCCTTTGGGGCTTGTGATAATTCTAAACCGAAAACGGTAGCTGACAGCTGCAAAAGGGGTTTCTTGGTGGACAGGAGAACAGGGGGTTACTTGATAAAAGTGAATTAAAATTGAAACTGCAGGCGAACGGGGGGTTACTTGATAAAAGCGAATTAAAATTGAAAATACACGCGAACGGTTAACTTGGGGGACAGGAGAGAAGGGGGTTACTTGATAAAAGCGTATTAAAATTGAAAATACACGCGAACAGGGGTTTACTTGGTGGACAGGAGAAAAGGGGGTTACTTGATAAAAGCCTATTTCAAAATTGAAAATACACTTTGAAATCCTCTTTTTGTTTTGTGTGTACATTATTTCTCTTCTTACCCTATGTATACATTAATCTTTGAACTGGTTTCCTAATTTTACTACTTTTCTTCAACTGCAGTTGCTTTTCTTTACTTTTATTTAAATCTATTTCCTGCTCTTGATTACTCTCATCTTTTTTTTATTAACTACATTCTCATTGATACCTTTACCATACCAAAATGACCTAAATGCAAGTTACGTAAAATTTTCTTCCATAGAGGTGACGGGATTACTACCCTAATACCTCTCATAAGACACCCATATTGCGATATGAAATTTTTTACCATCCTCATACCATTCAGCCCTCATCTCATTTCTTGCCTTGGCTTGGGTAGAATCTCATAGTCCACAGAATTAAATGAATTCTAGCACTTCTTGCTTTTTGGCTCCATCATCAGACTCCTTCATTCATCTTGGAACCGTCATCTTGATTTTTTTACAAAATGGTAAGATTACATTGTCATCCAAACTAAACGTGTATGCAAAATTTCAGTCCAATCGGACACCGGGAAATGGCTCAAATTGACTTCCAAGATTTCTTACATAGTTACAAGTCAAGCTAATAAAAGCGTGTTGGCCGCCATTTTGAATTTGGAGAAACACCACACAGCTAAGTGTATTTTATTTGTTATGCCGTTTCATTTGATTCCCATGTCGGGGGGCGGGGAACACAATTGCGAAATTCGGCCGCCATCTTGGAACCGTCATCTTGATTTTTTTACAAAATGGTCAGATTGCATTGTCATCCAAACTAAACGTGTATGCAAAATTTCAACTCAATCGGAAACCGGGAAGTGGCCCAAATTTAACTTCCAAGATTTGTTTACATAGTTACAAGTGAAGTAAATAAAAGCGTATTAAAAAATCGTGGGGCGTTAACGAAAGCTTTCAAAACCATTTTTTTTAGTAAAATAGGGCATCAACAAAAACGATTCTATCTACATAAAAGTGAAAGTTTGTCTGTCTGCCTGTAAATGTTTAATAGACTCCGAAATCGCTCATTCGATTGGCATGAATTTTTGTATATAGAGGTTCTCGCGTACGGCGGGTGTCTATTTTGATCTATCTCGAGGGCTTCGGGGAGCTGTAGTGTACCGATATCCGTAAAATTCAAACTATTGTATGGGAGTTTTTCTTCGGATCACTGCTAAAGAGCTCAGATCCATTTCAAACCGAAATCTACTTCTTTCAGTAAAACCTTTTGACAATCTCGATGGCCTTTTACTCTCTAAGATAAATAAAAATAACATCAGCAGGAACAACGAAACAGCTTTAAGTTCTTCTACATGGCGATGTATAGTATTAATACTGTTTAATATCATTAATTTATTATTTATTGCTCCAACAATACTCAAAATTGAGCTAACAGAGTTAGCCTTAATCTAAAAACATATTTAAAATTCACTCCAATTCCACTCAATAATTGACTTCAATCTTCACATCCTAGATTAAAATAGAAGAACATTGACCATAGTGCATCCTGGTCATTTCCTCTATTGTCGTGAAGTTTGCCACATTCTTAAATGTAGGAAATATCTTAAATTTCCCCTAACCAATATAGAAACAGTAAAAACAGTAGAAATACCTTTTCAAATTAATATGAAGAACATCTCTACATAATTCAATAAAAAAACGCTGTACAGGACAGTTATCCACAGTTTCACCGGTCAGACACCTACAAAGAAGATTTTCGCTGCCACGTGATTTAAATTTGGGTATCGCCCAACAGGATTAAGACCCACTACGACCTAAGGGGGAACGGATCTAGATTTAAGGAAGGCGATTGAGTCTAGCTATAAAATCCTCGACAAATAAAAGGTAATTCGCCAAAACTACAGAAGAAATGGGACGGCCCCTCCACGGTCATCTCAAGGTTTAACGATGTCATCTATCGCATCCAAAAAGGTTCGTTCGGTCATAACGGGACCGGTAGGAAGCTGTATTCGGGACGAACACTAAGTAAGAAGGGGCAGTGTAACGGCTAACCGAAAAGAGAAAAATCATTTTTTCCAGATATTTTGTTGTTTTCATTACACTTTTTTCCTACCGCCGACAGTGAACGCATAAACTTTTTTTATTTAAAGGCGTTGCAACGCAGGCGGTTTTTTTGCTAGTAGTGAATAATCGAAACAAGTTATCCGAACTTTATACACCAGGCATGTTACCACACATATTGTCATTGAAAGTTGGATCACCGGTGATGCTAATTCGAAATTTGAACGCGCCAAGGCTGTACAACGGAACAAGACTTATCATCAAAAAATTAAAACCGAATTTGATCGAAGCAAGAATCATAAACGGTAAGGTAAATTCGAAGAGGAAGACGTCCTAATTCCAGGTATTCCGATGATTTCCAAAGATATACCTTTCGAGTTTAACCGGCTTCAGCTCCCTTTGCGCCTTGCCTTCGCGATCACCATCAACAAAACACAAAGTCAATCGTTGACTATTGCTGGATTGAATTCAGAAAATCCCTGTTTTTCACACCGCCAATTGTATGTTGCCTGTTCGCGAGTCGGTACACCAATAAAATTTATACATTTATACACCAAGCAAAAACACCAAAAATATTGTGTATACGTTAATGATTAAGTAGTATCCCAAGGAACATTGCTAAGAATTCAAGTGCTAAAAATTTTGAGTTTTCTTATAGAACTCCTATATTAGTCTTAATCTACATTTAAATTTCTATATAGGTCTTTTAGTTCTTAAAACATCAACTAGAATGCTAATTCGACATCTGTTGCTTCATATGGGTCTAGGGAGTAGTGTTTCTTCTCGAGAATTCTTTCTCGAGAATTTCTCGAGAAATAAAACTATTTTTATATTCTCATTTCTCGAGAAATTTAATGTTATTTCCGCGAGAAATTTATGACTATTTTTTAATCAATTTCTTAAAATTTTTACTCCTTTCTCATATCCATACATCTTTTTTTACTTGCATACAAGTAGTAGAGCAACAGGCTTACGAGCGCAGTGACGTCATCGGTTGTTGTCTTGGGTGTGGATGTGGGTCTAGGGTGTGCCTCGGATGAGCTTTCGTGCTGGCTGAGCTTTTGAACTTGCTGTGCCATGGCTGAACTTGCACGTGCCTCGGATTTGGTCTTGGGCGTTAGTTGGATGTGCCTCGGATGTGCCTGCGGAATTAGATTGAACTTGCATGTGCCTCGGATGTACTTTAGCGGCGGATAAGCTTTTGAACTTCAATGTGCCTGCGGAATTAGATTGAACTTTAGCGCTGGATTAGCTTTTGAGCTTGCATGTGCCCTGGATGAGGTCTTGGGTGATAGATTGAACTTACATGTGTCCCGGATGAGGCTTGGAAAATTAGATTGAACTGCATGCGCCTCGGATGAGGTCTTGGGTGACAGATTGAACTTACATGTGTCCCGGATGAGGCTTGGAAAATTAAATTGAACTTGCATGCGCCTCGGATGAACTTGAGCGCTGGATTAGCTTTAGAACTTTGCTGCGGCTTGGATGAGCTCGGGAAATCAGGTTGAACTTCGCTGAGTGCCTTGGATGAACTTATGCGGGTGATTGAATCTTCAGTTTTGAACATCGCTGTGCTTTGAGCGGGGCCTTGCTATTCAGGACATTACCCTCGAGTTTTGGTTGCATCCCTGCTAGGCCTGCGCAAGGGGCCGAGAGACTTAAATCGATATCCCAGCTTCAAGGATCCCAGATATTCAAACCCCATTTCAATTTTTTTAACCAACTCTCCTAAGAAATAAAATAACCCGCCATGCAAAAATATTCAAATTACATTTAAGAAATAAAATATCCTTGTTTCACCTAAAATCACGCCACACAAAACATGTGCAAGTGATATACTTATAAGGGGCAAGCGTGAAAGGAAATTACCATTCAGATCTCGACATGAATTTTCTTGCCCAGCCGCCAAAACCCAAATCCAGGCATCGAATTGCATTCCTTTGCATCATAAATTTTTCTGTCCAAATTGACCTCACACATATCCTTCATGCCCATATGTCATGAAAGCACATAAATTAACCCAAGGACGTGTCACTCTCTTTTCACGAATGCTATTTTTACCGATCGCGCGCCAAGGAGCCTTAAGCAAAATACACATCAAGGGTTGAGATCTCCAGCAGATCCTCCATGCAAACAAATATATATGCCGGGCGTAGGATGTTTCCAATTAAGAGTCCTCGGGGTGCTGCGGCTTATCAGCAAAACTTTCAGGCATCGTGGCTACCATTAATTTGAGGCACATGCGATTTACTTATTATGGGTTTAACAATTTATTTCTTTTAAGGGCTCGAAATTTAGGACGAAGAATTTAAGAATTTGCTAGGTCCAATCGTTTATGAGTTTGAGTTTGAATTTGAAGTGGAGAATTTGTCTGTACTTGAGAAAATGCTTGGGATGATTTACTACGCAGGACCCAATTATACTGAAGCCACCCAGACATGATTGAACAAGTTCAGCTAAAATATGCCCCAATGTAAAAAAAAAGTTGGCTATATCAGCATATTTGGAGTGGGAAATCTTAATGTGATGCAGCTGTATAAACAAAGCTAGATTGAAATTTCATGCGTTTGAGTGCCTTGGCTGAGAACTCGGATGGGATCTAAGCTATTCACCCTTTTAACCGGAAAATCATATAAATACTCGAAAAAGTGAAGCATGTATGACTAGGTCTGAGGATGATTGCTATAAAAGAACGATCAAATCCTTATTTTCACAATTCGTAGGTATAAGCCTATGAATAAACAGCAGCAAAGAAAAAGTGAAAAGTGAAAATTACAAGTGAATAATGTGGATGTGTTACGCAGCTGAATCTTGGCCGAAAGCTATGGATTTGGAAAGTGCAATTAGACGAATTGAACATCAGCTTAGTGATTTTCAACATGATGCAATTCTTTGCCAAAATAGCGGATATGATTGCGAGGATGAACAGTGTTTTAAAGACGAAGAGGAGGTATATCGACGAGGGCTTATTTTATGCGGCCAGTATTTCAAGGGTAACATAAACTTAGAAGAGTTTTGCGACTTACTGGCATGCATAAAATTAGCGGAGTTTTTTTTGGATTTGAAAGATTTTCTCCCCGACAATCTGACATTAAAATACCGAGTGCAGCATATAGAAAGTTCTAATTTGCATGACTTCATTAAATGTACCGGTTGCGGTTTAGGCAATGAACTTCGGGACTACGTATATTTCGATATTCCTCTTACTAAAGAAAAAGATCCAGAAAAACTAGGAGTGAAAGAGTCAGAATGTGAAAAGCGTTTTTAAAATTAAATTAAAGCACATTGGACGAAGCTAGCATTCCATTACAAACTTGGTTTCTATCGATGTAGCTGTAGGTAGGTTAAAATTTGTATACTGTACCAAGTTAAGGTAGCGAGTGGGAAGAATGTCATAAATAGCATTATAAGAAAATAAAAGAATATTTGTAATGTTTTAAAAAATCTGTTTTATTTAAAAAAAACTCTTTATTATAAATAAATACTTTTCAGAGCACATCGGCCTCGGTTTATTATACAAGCTAATCCATTTTGATGCTGTTGCTAGCTTCAGGCATCCTTCCTCTTCTGCATCATCATTAATACTTTTCATCAGGTATGTTCACTGAGCTGACTGATTTGCTGCTGGGCCGGTTGATTTTGCTTGTTCATTCAATAAACCCATACTCTCGCAACTCCTCAATGATTGACACTATATCATTAGTATGACTATTATTTCCAGCTTTCCGCGATGCTACCAATATGCGTAGCCTGTCAACTAGCTCATTGGGGTCATCCCAATATATGTACTCGATATTTTTCCTGGGGATATGCATTATTCCCTTTCCAGTATGAGGAGTGCGAATCAACTTTTTTATAATGTTTCTATATTTGTAGCTATTTGTTCCTTTTATCTGCTGGTTTTCCTTAAAATCACGCCTGTAGTTGCATGTATCATTTACAATTGCTTGGTAATTGGCGGCGTCGTCCATCGAGTAACCCTGGGGCATTTTCATAAAAAGTAGTTCAGCTAAGCCTTCAGTTATCTTATACTGCTTCTCACCAATAAGAAAATTTTCTTTATCAACTTTTAAGATCGAATTACCAATATGTAGCATATCGTTGAGATAGTACACCCCATAAGTTTGATCAATTTTCACGCTGTTATTTTCAAGTAGTTGTTTATATCGGTTTAGTATCTGACCTGGAGACTCTAGCTTTTGTTCTTTTATAGGCGTTGCAAACTCTTCATCATCACCATCATCTGAATAATCCCTAACAGGGGTGCTAGTTGGTTCCAGCTTTAAATATTTACGTGCAGGTGGTGTGTATACTCCATCATTCCGCGGTATTTCATCTTCTTTCTCTTCCTCTATTGGCTCAAGTTTGACCAAGTTTTGTGATTGGTTTGAAAGTTTCCTCCAGATATGCTGCTTGTTGAAGTCTTCCAGCTCTTAAAGCTCGACATTTCTTTCTAATTGAATTTTCGATTTTTACAATTTTCTCCAGCAATTTAATATCCTTCTCATAACTCATAGTTAAAGGTTCCTTTAAATGAATTATTAACGGCCTGTCCACTGAGCTGCCTGATTCGATACTGAGCTGCTAGATTGAGCTACAAGCTCATTTATCTAATAATGTCAAGCTCGCGTAACTGTTAAGTATTCAAAAGTTGTTTACTAAGCGTTGAACTTTCTGTTTGTAGCACTCTGCAAAACAACATCCACACGTATTTGGCTAGCTTCAAAATCCAATTTGTATTCTAAGCATAATGGCAGCCAGACAGCTATACAGTTACACAGCTATACCGCTACACAGCTATACCGCTACACAGCATTACAGCTACACAGCTATTCAGCTACACAGCTATTCAGCTACACAGCTATACTGCTACACAGCTATACCGCTACACAGCTATTCAGCTACACAGCTATACTGCTACACAGCTATACCGCTACACAGCTATACAGCTACACAGCTATTCAGCTACACAGCGGCCTTGGTGCATTATACAAGCTAACACATTATGCTGTTGATGTTGTTGGATTCAGGCATCTTCCTCTTCCATATATTTATTAATACTTTCCAACAGGTATGTTCACTGAGCTGAGCTGGGCTGGTTGATTTTGTTTGTTTATTTAATAATATTAAGACTTCTCAATCGATTTAGAATTTCAATAACTCTTTTCCCAATATTCATGTTTATTAGAAATCTCAATTCGTCCACTAGGATATTAGGATCATTTTCAGCCTCATCGCGGCTATTGGAACCCTCGTAATTATTAGAGTTTTGGGAATCCGAACTCACATCAGCTCCTAGAATTGAACTCTTCCAGGACATATAGCTGTTAGAATCATCGGTATCTTCCCTCTCCATAGGGTTATAGATATTTGCTTCAACATGCATTAGAGCACGATCATTATCTTCATCTATTTTATTTCCGGTTGCTTTGGGAATTTGCACCCTTCCCTTTCCCGAATGAGGACTGCGAATCAACTTTTTTATAATGTTTCTATATTTGAAGCTATTTGCTCCTTTTATTTGCTGGTTTTCCTTAAAATCACGCCTATAGGTGCATGTGTCATTAACAATTGCTCGATAATTGGCCATGTCGTCTATTGAGTAGCCTTGGGGCTTTTTCATAAAAAGTAGCTCAGCTAAGCCCTTAGTTATCTTATAATGCTTGCCGCCTATAAGAAAGTGTTCTTTATCAACTTTTAAGATTGAGTTACCAATATTCAACACATCGTTGTGATAGTAAGCCCCATACGCTTTATCAATTTTCGTGCTATCATTTTCAAGAAGTTGTGTATATTTGTTTAGTATCCGGCCTGGCGATTCTATTTTTGGCTCTTTTATAGGTGTTGCAAACTCAGCATCATCATCATCATCAGAATAATAGCTAAGAGTGGTACTAGTTGGATCCAGCTTCTCATCATCCTCACCGCCGCCCGCATCAGAATTATTCCCAAGAGGGGTGCTATTAGCCTCCATCTTTAAATATTTGCGTGGTGAGAATGTTTCGTTATTTTTCAGCCTTTTCTCTGGTTTAATGTTTTCTTCTTCCTTTGGCTCACGTTTTACTGAGGGTATGAGCCCTTTTAGTTTGCTGGTTATTGGCTTAAAGGTTTCCTCCAACTGGGCCTCTGATGCAATTCTATGAGCCTGGAGAGCTTTATACTTCTTTCGTATTGCATCACGTGTTTTTTTAATATCCTCTAACAGTTTCACATCCATGTTGCCGCACTGACGATTACCGCAATACTAATCTACAGCTACACAGTTAGAGAGTTATATAGGCCTAGGGTTTATAAAAAAAATGACTTTTTAAAAAACCGGTTTTCGAGTTTTAGCTTTTCCATGTTCGAGTTATTATAAGACGAAATAATATAAAAATACAAAAACGGGAAAGGTACATACACGTAAATATATACATAAATTATTAAAATAAAAATTAAAGAAATTTACGGAATTTAAAAAATGATTTAGATTTAGGTAAATTATTATTTTACTTCTTTCTTTTTTAATAAAATAGAACTTTAAAAACCAAAGAATATAGCTGTGTAGCTGTATAGCTGTGTAGCGGTATAGCTGTGTAGCAGTATAGCTGTGTAGCGGTATAGCTGTGTAGCAGTATAGCTGTGTAGCTGAATAGCTGTGTAGCTGAATAGCTGTGTAGCGGTATAGCTGTGTAGCGGTATAGCCGTGTAACTGTATAGCTGCCTGGCTGCCATTATGCTTAGAATACAAATTGGATTTTGAAGCTAGCCAAATACGTGTGGATGTTGTTTTGCAGAGTGCTACAAACAGAAAGTTCAACGCTTAGTAAACAACTTTTGAATACTTAAACAGTTACGCGAGCTTGACATTATTAGATAAATGAGCTTGTAGCTCAATCTAGCAGCTCAGTATCGAATCAGGCAGCTCAGTGGACAGGCCGTTAATAATTCATTTAAAGGAACCTTTAACTATGAGTTATGAGAAGGATATTAAATTGCTGGAGAAAATTGTAAAAATCGAAAATTCAATTAGAAAGAAATGTCGAGCTTTAAGAGCTGGAAGACTTCAACAAGCAGCATATCTGGAGGAAACTTTCAAACCAATCACAAAACCTCTTAAACAATTAGTATCAGATGTAAAATACGAATTAAAAGATGCGGTCAAACTTGAGCCAATAGAGGAAGAGAAAGAAGATGAAATACCGCGGAATGATGGAGTATACACACCACCTGCACGTAAATATTTAAAGCTGGAACCAACTAGCACCCCTGTTAGGGATTATTCAGATGATGGTGATGATGAAGAGTTTGCAACGCCTATAAAAGAACAAAAGCTAGAGTCTCCAGGTCAGATACTAAACCGATATAAACAACTACTTGAAAATAACAGCGTGAAAATTGATCAAACTTATGGGGTGTACTATCTCAACGATATGCTACATATTGGTAATTCGATCTTAAAAGTTGATAAAGAAAATTTTCTTATTGGTGAGAAGCAGTATAAGATAACTGAAGGCTTAGCTGAACTACTTTTTATGAAAATGCCCCAGGGTTACTCGATGGACGACGCCGCCAATTACCAAGCAATTGTAAATGATACATGCAACTACAGGCGTGATTTTAAGGAAAACCAGCAGATAAAAGGAACAAATAGCTACAAATATAGAAACATTATAAAAAAGTTGATTCGCACTCCTCATACTGGAAAGGGAATAATGCATATCCCCAGGAAAAATATCGAGTACATATATTGGGATGACCCCAATGAGCTAGTTGCCAGGCTACGCATATTGGTAGCATCGCAGAAAGCTGGAAATAATAGTCATACTAATGAGATAGTGTCAATCATTGAGGAGTTGCGAGAGTATGGGTTTATTGAATGAACAAGCAAAATCAACCGGCCCAGCAGCAAATCAGTCAGCTCAGTGAACATACCTGATGAAAAGTATTAATGATGATGCAGAAGAGGAAGGATGCCTGAAGCTAACAACAGCATCAAAATGGATTAGCTTGTATAATAAACCGAGGTCGATGTGCCCTGAAAAGTATTTATTTATAATAGAGTTTTTTTAAATAAAACAGATTTTTTAAAACATTACAAATATTCTTTTATTTTCTTATAATGCTATTTATGACATTCTTCCCACTCGCTACCTTAACTTGGTACAGTATACAAATTTTAACCTACCTACAGCTACATCGATAGAAACCAAGTTTGTAATGGAATGCTAGCTTCGTCCAATGTGCTTTAATTTAATTTTAAAAACGCTTTTCACATTCTGACTCTTTCACTCCTAGTTTTTCTGGATCTTTTTCTTTAGTAAGAGGAATATCGAAATATACGTAGTCCCGAAGTTCATTGCCTAAACCGCAACCGGTACATTTAATGAAGTCATGCAAATTAGAACTTTCTATATGCTGCACTCGGTATTTTAATGTCAGATTGTCGGGGAGAAAATCTTTCAAATCCAAAAGAAACTCCGCTAATTTTATGCATGCCAGTAAGTCGCAAAACTCTTCTAAGTTTATGTTACCCTTGAAATACTGGCCGCATAAAATAAGCCCTCGTCGATATACCTCCTCTTCGTCTTTAAAACACTGTTCATCCTCGCAATCATATCCGCTATTTTGGCAAAGAATTGCATCATGTTGAAAATCACTAAGCTGATGTTCAATTCGTCTAATTGCACTTTCCAAATCCATAGCTTTCGGCCAAGATTCAGCTGCGTAACACATCCACATTATTCACTTGTAATTTTCACTTTTCACTTTTTCTTTGCTGCTGTTTATTCATAGGCTTATACCTACGAATTGTGAAAATAAGGATTTGATCGTTCTTTTATAGCAATCATCCTCAGACCTAGTCATACATGCTTCACTTTTTCGAGTATTTATATGATTTTCCGGTTAAAAGGGTGAATAGCTTAGATCCCATCCGAGTTCTCAGCCAAGGCACTCAAACGCATGAAATTTCAATCTAGCTTTGTTTATACAGCTGCATCACATTAAGATTTCCCACTCCAAATATGCTGATATAGCCAACTTTTTTTTTACATTGGGGCATATTTTAGCTGAACTTGTTCAATCATGTCTGGGTGGCTTCAGTATAATTGGGTCCTGCGTAGTAAATCATCCCAAGCATTTTCTCAAGTACAGACAAATTCTCCACTTCAAATTCAAACTCAAACTCATAAACGATTGGACCTAGCAAATTCTTAAATTCTTCGTCCTAAATTTCGAGCCCTTAAAAGAAATAAATTGTTAAACCCATAATAAGTAAATCGCATGTGCCTCAAATTAATGGTAGCCACGATGCCTGAAAGTTTTGCTGATAAGCCGCAGCACCCCGAGGACTCTTAATTGGAAACATCCTACGCCCGGCATATATATTTGTTTGCATGGAGGATCTGCTGGAGATCTCAACCCTTGATGTGTATTTTGCTTAAGGCTCCTTGGCGCGCGATCGGTAAAAATAGCATTCGTGAAAAGAGAGTGACACGTCCTTGGGTTAATTTATGTGCTTTCATGACATATGGGCATGAAGGATATGTGTGAGGTCAATTTGGACAGAAAAATTTATGATGCAAAGGAATGCAATTCGATGCCTGGATTTGGGTTTTGGCGGCTGGGCAAGAAAATTCATGTCGAGATCTGAATGGTAATTTCCTTTCACGCTTGCCCCTTATAAGTATATCACTTGCACATGTTTTGTGTGGCGTGATTTTAGGTGAAACAAGGATATTTTATTTCTTAAATGTAATTTGAATATTTTTGCATGGCGGGTTATTTTATTTCTTAGGAGAGTTGGTTAAAAAAATTGAAATGGGGTTTGAATATCTGGGATCCTTGAAGCTGGGATATCGATTTAAGTCTCTCGGCCCCTTGCGCAGGCCTAGCAGGGATGCAACCAAAACTCGAGGGTAATGTCCTGAATAGCAAGGCCCCGCTCAAAGCACAGCGATGTTCAAAACTGAAGATTCAATCACCCGCATAAGTTCATCCAAGGCACTCAGCGAAGTTCAACCTGATTTCCCGAGCTCATCCAAGCCGCAGCAAAGTTCTAAAGCTAATCCAGCGCTCAAGTTCATCCGAGGCGCATGCAAGTTCAATTTAATTTTCCAAGCCTCATCCGGGACACATGTAAGTTCAATCTGTCACCCAAGACCTCATCCGAGGCGCATGCAGTTCAATCTAATTTTCCAAGCCTCATCCGGGACACATGTAAGTTCAATCTATCACCCAAGACCTCATCCAGGGCACATGCAAGCTCAAAAGCTAATCCAGCGCTAAAGTTCAATCTAATTCCGCAGGCACATTGAAGTTCAAAAGCTTATCCGCCGCTAAAGTACATCCGAGGCACATGCAAGTTCAATCTAATTCCGCAGGCACATCCGAGGCACATCCAACTAACGCCCAAGACCAAATCCGAGGCACGTGCAAGTTCAGCCATGGCACAGCAAGTTCAAAAGCTCAGCCAGCACGAAAGCTCATCCGAGGCACACCCTAGACCCACATCCACACCCAAGACAACAACCGATGACGTCACTGCGCTCGTAAGCCTGTTGCTCTACTACTCATACATACTAACTTAGTTGGAATATATTTGTTTTTGTGCGGCGCTTTTTATATACGTTCTTTTAATGAAGGTTTATGTGTGTTTTGTGTTAAGCCGGCTCTACATGATGCCATGACCACCCTCCAAATGCGCTGTCGAATAGAAGAGAAATGAGATATGTTACATTTTAACATCAAAATTTGGTAATAGAGTAAAAACCATAAAAGAAGACAACGAGTGTCCCATTCGCTCTGGTTGTTTGAAAGCGCAACTTTTTCACTCAAACAATGAGAGCTAATGGAAAGCTCGTTGTCTTCTTTTGTGGTTTTTCCTCTACCTTCAACGGTAAATGCCGTAACACAAAAATTGTCCGGACTTTATTTATAGGAAATTGTCCAAGCTTTCTAATTTTGGAAAAAAAATATTGAGGAACTACGTATTTTTTGGAGAAAATAGTTGAAGTTGATGTTTTTGTTAAAAAAACAAAATTTTGACTTTGAAGGCTCATTACTCTGGAAGTTGGTAGGATAGAACCTTCAGTTTTAGATAAGTGGTAGTATTCGGCGTAAAAAAGTGCATTTTTTAAGCTATGCTTGGCCCTTGGTTCTCGAGAATCTGGCAATAATTGAAAAAAAGCCGTTTTGATAATACCTCGATAACGATTCTTTGGAAAAATAAATAAGGGTCATTTTCGTTTTCAGCGACCTCAAATTAGGCTAAAAAACACTTTTCCTATTAGGTAGGTACCCCCGCAATTAAGAAAAAATTTGTAAACTAGATGCGTTATGTTTTTTAAAAAATTACTTCAAATTACATTAAAGCTTGTTTTGTAATCTTTGTATTTATACTTATTATTTTCTTATTACTTAATTCTTACAAAGATTTATTTTGTGTTATGAATAAAATGGAATTTTAATATTTATTTCATGAATTTTTTACAAATTCACAATATTTCTCGAGAAATGAGAATTCTCGAGAAGTAAAATTTATTTTTCTCTTTTCTCGAGAAATAGAAACTACCGAGAAATATTAAACACTACTAGGGAGTATTAATCTCATAGGAGTAATTTACTTACTGAAATGTAAGTGTTATTTGAGTGCGTACAAGAGACTATAATTCCCAAAGAGTTGTAATCCTATGTTGTGAAATTCTTACGCAAATTCAATTTCACTACTGCGCATGGCCTTTTGCATTGCTTTATCAGCAATAAAGCTTGTGATTCGTTGAAATGCAGAAAACACATTTCAACGAGCCATAAGCTGCATAAATTCTAACTCAAACATAAATTCAACTGCGCATGTTTTCTTGCATTGCTTTATCAGCAATAAATTTAATATACCAGCTTATGATCCGTTGAAACGCAGAATAAACATATTCCAACGAACCATAAGCTGCATAAAATTCTTTCTCATATTTCAATTTCCTCTGCCTTATCAATTTTACCCGTTGAAAATGCGCTGACTTCATCGCATTTTCGACGCGATAGTTGAGTTCGTGTAAGAAACCAACAGCTCCTTTTCCCCAGAGTAAATTCGGTCTCCATCCAATACGGACGCGTCGCGCTCCAATCTTTCTTTGTCATTTAATTAATTTTTCTATTTTGCTAGCACAACATAATAAATAAATAAAGTGAATTGTCGTTTTAAATAAAGTGAATTGTTGTTTTTTTTCCTTTTCCTTATCCACCAAGACCGTTTTTCTCTCCCAGGCCCGGTAATAGCTTGGCCCGGTAACAAATTGGTGGCAGCGGTGGGATCCCGCGACGGTGGATCCAGTGTTTTAAATATTGAAAGTGAATCTAAAAGTGTGTAGAAATGTGCCATTAATTCTGTGCTAAATTCCTTTCGTCCCTTCCGTCACGTTAAAAGGGTCACTGGGAACGGCACGGCGCACTACTAAGCTCTTAATCTCTCTCGAATTCTCAAACGGCGCAGCACCCGCAGCCGCAACAGGATCGAAAGTCGGAGGATCAATTCCCGGCCTACACATAGTGGGAGGAGCGTGCCCACACCTTACAGCCGAAGCCGAATTCTCAACCGGTGTTTTTTTTTTTCTCAAAACACTGCACCTACAGCCGCAACAGGATCGAAAGTCGGAGGATCAATTCCCGGCCTACACATAGTGGGAGGAGCGTGCCCACACCTTACAGCCGAAGCCGAATTCTCAACCGGTGTTTTTTTTTCAAAACACTGCACCTACAGCCGCAACAGGATCGAAAGTCGGAGGATCAATTCCCGGCCTACACATAGTGGGAGGAGCGTGCCCACACTCTCTACACCTCTACACGAATCGAATTCCAGCCCGTTCAGTATGTCAGGATTACTGTACTTGTAAGCTAAAAATTACATTATTATTAAATTTGAAAGAAAAAGTGCCATTCAGAAGTTTAAGTCATCTACAATATTCACTCACAGGCGTTCTTATTAGGAGTTATTTACATTCTTACTTATATATATACAAAAGCTAACTACAACAAAATTACCAAACAAAGGAATGATTCATTACTATACTACGATTTTAATGATCTTCGAATCTAAATACTTATTTTAAATGTTTATTTTGAATTTTGAATACTTAGTGAATTTGAATACTGAGTGAATATTGATTTTAATTTGATTTTCGCATTTTAAATACTTATTTTGAATGTTTATTTTGAATTTTGAATACTTAGTGAATTTGAATACTGAGTGAATATTGATTTTAATTTGATTTTCGCATTTTAAATACTTATTTCAAATGTTTATTTCGAATTTTGAATACTTAGTGAATATTTTATAACAATTTTGAATACTGAGTAAATATTTTATGACGATTTTGTGATCTGACTGATTACTATAGTTAAAAAAAAAAATAATATCATTACTGTCGGAAAATTTGGAAATTAAATACTCCCATTATCGTGACAATAGGTCCATGTCCATTTCATGTGCTATATCGGGTTCTTAATTCTGTGTTTTTTCTGCTTGCCTATTACTCGCCACGAGAGTGTTTTCTATTTTTCTATTTTTCTATTTTTCAATTTAATCTAGTGTCCAACTTTTCTCCTTTTTCGCCTTAGTTGCGCCCCCTATGTCAAAAGAACTGGCTATTGCTATAACGTTAAGAAGTGGCAAACAGACAAAAGTCCCAACCTCTCCTGTTAGCAAACAAACAAAAGTCAAAACCACCCCTACTCTCTAGGGTGCGCCTTATAATAGGAAAAAATAATTTTTGTTTAATTTTAATCGTCCCAACCTGTAATTTTGTTCATTTTCATGAAAAAAAAATCCTCTAAAAATTTTATATAAATCGGATAATATTTAGAGGTCGCTACCGGCAACCAGATACAATGCGCTACATTAAATTATGGAGCAAAGAGTAATACGGCCTATAAATACTTCACGATAGATCATCCTAATATACTTTACTCTTAAAAAATACAAGGTTCAACTACAAGTTTAACTTCAGTAAAAAACATAAATACAAATATTAAGTTAACATACCAATATAGTTGTAAGAAATTCAGATGATTACTTCACTTCACCAATGTTGATTTCTTCCTGTCAGGATATTTCTTCCTATAATCTTTAACTACCAATAGTAAGAACTGCTTCTTTTCTTCGTTGTTGGTGTGTAGCTTATTGTATTCATCCATAAGCTTTACTCCTCGCTCAGCGATGTCGTTTACCACTCTCATGTTGCGTACTCCCTGTTTCACTTCGTTGTAGGCCTGGTCCTCGGGCCACTCATCCACATCCTTTGTTAAGAAGTCCAACGAAAATCCTGTGATATTAAAGAACCGGCGGGTATTTGAGCTAACGAAATCCTCCAACCCCTTTGACTGGATATTAGCAATGTCCACAGTTATTCGCTTTAAGGGATTCTCTACTCCTTCAGTTTTTAGGGCGCGAACCATCTTCCTCTTTGTTTCATTGGAGACTTCATCATCGAAAAATCCAAAAGCTACAAGTTCTTCCGACAAGTACCATAGGTGTCCAAGGAATTTTTGAAGAGCAACCCTTGAAATATTTTCATTTACTTTCTTGTAGTTGTCAAGGTTTTTCAGCAGCTCAAGATCATTTCGTGGAGCAGACGTAGAATGGGGAGCAGTCATCCAAAACCTAACGTACAGCCTGACAACAAAGAGACAAATGTCAAGAATTCCGTGTTCTTCCTTCTTTGTTAGCTTGAACTGACTCCTGAACATCCATATCTTGAGGGAGTAGATAGCTTTGGACATCCATCTAGCACGGTGTAGTCCAGCCGGTGCTTTGAATGAAATGCCTTTCTGAGGAATTCCTCCTAAGAACACAATCGTCAGTTCGAGAAGTTCTTTATAATCATCTCGAGGTTGGAACTCTAGCAGCTGAGATTTGGAAAAAATAATCATTTCGTCAGAGACTCCAATAACTGCGGCTGTGGCAACTTCATTGGACAAGGCTGTTTGGTAGTTTTGCGATCGATGTTAGTCCAGGATTTCTTAAACCGTTTAAAAATCAGGATGTCTGGGCCTGTTGACGGTCCAAGTGATGTGATAACAACCGCTTCCAACATAATCTCGAACATATGGTGACGGCATGCTAACCACAGCATGTCTTTATCCATCTTTTGTTCTAGAAGAATGCACGCTCCATTTCTTCTTCCAGTATTGACCGATGTCGTGTCAAATCCTAGACACTTCACTTCGTCGCAGATTCCCCATTCTACAGCTGATTCATAAACTGCTGTAGCATCACCTGTACCAGACTGTAACTTTGGTACCCCGAGAAGTTGGTCTATTCCTCTTCCAGAAACTAAAATAGGAAGGCGGTCTACAATTTCGCTTCCAACGATATCCTCCAGTAATTTGCCGTCCCAGTGAATTGTTAATAGAACTTGTGGGGTAAATTCAACTTTCAAGTTCTTAGCAATGTTTCTTCGATGCTTTGCACGCTCTCGGCGAATAGAATTTGGATTTATATTGTATTCTGCTGGATCACAGCCAAGAAGTTTAACTACTGGAGTTAAAACTAAAGCCGCATTCCGGTCACTCAGTTTAGCAACGTCAAGACTAGCCGCTAAGTTTTGATCCAATATTTTCTTCCGTCCTCTCTTTGGAGGCGGCACTCCAGATGTTGACGGGACTGGTCCTTTATCGTCCCCTTCCGATTCAGAGGATGACGAGGCTAAAATTACCCTCTCTTCGCGAGACTTTAATTCCTTCTCTTCTAGGTCCCTCCTTCTCTTTAAATTCTCTTTTTTTTTCTCCAAACACAATTCTTTTTTCGCCAGAACTAAATCAACATTACCCATCTTCCCACGACGTCCCTTTTCCCGTTGAGCAATTAGAAACTTCTTGTCCTCTTCAATGTCGATCAGTTCTAATGCGTTAGCATGGGCAATATCGAATAGATTACTTAGTTCCTCCTTCCATTCATCCTCTTTCTTTTGTAAACCATCTGAACGCTTCGCCTTGTTCTCTTTATTTTTTTTTAATCTCTCCCATTCTCTGAAAATACCCTCCACTTTATCAGCAACATGATCATTCCTCTTTGTTGGAATACGGGCTTTATTCCAAATTTCCATAAAATTTTTCGCAGTAGAACGAGATGCTTCTTTAATATTTTGTTTTAAAATTTGTTTGTAATGGAAGAACAGTGAAATAACTTCCTTCTTCGAAGGTAACATTCTTTCACTAAGACATGTTGATGATGAAATTTGTCCAATCAACCAAATTTCGGATTTCTTCCTAGTGGTTACGTTAGCTGATTTTAAAAACTTTCCTTGATTAGAACTACAATTAGCTTTTGCCATGTTCACTGTTCAATTCAGACTTTTAGTTTTATTTTAGCACACAAAGTAGAAAAATGATAGGTAACACCGTAATTTAATAAACTATTTGTTAAAACACAACAATAACAACCGTCGATTCGCAGAAAATTCTAAAATTAGAATGGAAACTGTTACAAAGCGTATCACCACACAGAACGTTCTATAACTCGTCTAGTCGTTTACGCTAACACAACATTACAATACAGTAATTTGTATGAGCTATTGAATTTGTTTTGTTACGATGCGTTTCAATTGGTATGTTGAAATAAAAAACATTTTCTTGCATTATGAACCAAAAACCTCTCGCCTGCTTCGTTACATTTTAAAATTACGGTAGCGACCTCTAAATTTTATTCGATTTGGATAATTTTTTTTGTGAATTGTTTTTTCATGAGATGGAACCAAGTGACGAGTTGGGACAAAGTAATTTCAAAAGTTACAAAATAAGGCGCACCCTACTACTCTCCCTACTGTCCCAGAGGAAAGTAATACTCTAGACGAAAAATCCTCGTCAGATTCAAAGAAATTCAAAATCAAAGACGATCCGGAAATGTCTTCCTGCAAATTGTCCAACGCCATAAAACTAATCCCTGAATACAATGGCGACCCAAAAAGTCTGCACCGATTTCTTCAGGTATGCAAAATTCAATACACGCGTGCAACTAGCGAAGAGCACAAGGGAGAATTCCTGGATCTGATAAAGTCCAAACTAACAGATAGAGCATATGAGGTTATTTTGCGTCATAACACATATAACACCTGGCCCGAAATAGAACGAGCCCTAAAGAATGAATTTTCAAAAGATCGCTCACCCCAAATAATACAGACCGAAATGTTCAATCTACAACAAGGTCCCCGCGAAAGTGTCCTCGAATACGCTTCACGTATCGAGAAACTACTAGAGGAGCTTGACATTTCAACAACAAAAGACGAAACCGCCGAAGGTAGCACCGCCATAAGGAAGCTAAACCAGCAAATGGCAATAAATAATTTCAAACGCGGTCTTCGCCACCCTCTCAAACTTATTCTGAAAGCAACTAAACACGAAACTCTACGAGGAGCCATAGACTACGCTGCAGAGGAGGAAAAACTCTTAGAAACTGAGCGAAAAGTTACTCCCGCTACCCCACGGAAACAATGCCAATTCTGTAAAAACTTCGGTCATGAAACCAACGAATGCCGTAAATTATCGTTCAAGTTAAATAGTCCTACAGTATTACCTAAGTTTCCTCCCAAGCGAGAGCAAGTTAATAATGTCAATAAGAATCCCAATGCCCCTGAACCAAAGGTCTGTCGTTATTGTAAAAATTTGGGTCATGATATTCAACAGTGCCGAAAGCGCGAATACAATAATAAGCAACGTGAACAAAAGAGTGCAAATTCTAATCAGGGAAACGGTCGAACGCCCAGTTCCAGCGGTACCGGGACTCGGGCCCAACTCCTCAAATAAGGTACCTCAATTCCAATACTAACCCAAATACTATTTCCATTACTAACCCAAATACTATTTCCAATACTAACCCAAATACTATTTCCAATACTAACCCAAATACTATTTCCAATACTAACCCAAATACTATTTCCAATACTAACCCAAATACTATTTCCAATACTAACCCAAATACTATTTCCAATACTAACCCAAATACTATTTCCAATACTAACCCAAATACTATTTCCAATACTAACCCAAATACTATTTCCAATACTAACCCAAATACTATTTCCAATGCCAACCCAAATACTAATCCACGTACTAACTCCACTACTAACCCAAATACTAATCCACGTACTAACTCCACTACTAACCCAAATACTAATCAACGTACTAACTCCAATACTAACCCCATTACCAAATCTACTAATTCATCCCCAAAGTGGTATCAAACATCTGCCGACTGTAAAACTACTTCATGGGCTGACATCTGTCGATCTAACTCTCGAAAAGAAACAAAGCTAAACGTGGAAATTACCAAATGTGTATTAAACCTAAAAACTTCAAAAACTTTTAAAAGCGAAATTCCTATTAAGCTGACAGGAACAACCAAGGAAATTAGCACAATACTCCTAGATTCCGGTTCTAGTGTGAGTCTAATAAAACTAGCCGCACTCGACGACGAGGCGATAGTCTACACGGATCAAGTGATACACATTTATGGAATAACCCCAGAATATATTCCGTCTAAAGGAATCACATACCTGGATATGTTAGTAGCCAATGACGTAGCCGTCACACATCTTTTCCATGTCGTCCCCTCCGATTTCCCAATCGCTCAAGACGGAATTTTAGGAGAAGATTTTTTTGATAACACACAAGCCATACTAAGTTACAAGGACCACACTTTAAATTTCGATTATAAAGACCAGTGCATCGCCATTCCGTTTTCTGTGGGAAGACAGAGTATCAAAATCCCTTCCAGGTCTGAGAAAATTCTAAAATTCGGACCCATTGTTGAAAAAGAGGAACTTATTTGTTTTCCATCTGAAATATACCCCCAGGGCTATACATCTGGCACGGTAACTAAGCCTGAGCAAGGTTATATCTACATTGCGGTCCTAAATTCATCTAATAATGACGTAGAAATTACCAGTCAGACAAAGTTGCACTACGAGAAGCTCAGTGACTATCATGTGCACAATCTCAAGCACATTTCCAACTCTGACCGCGTTGAGGAACGTCTAAAGAAACTCGAAACACTATTAGAATTAGACCAGCTCAACAGTGAAGAAAGAGCCTCCGTGCTCGAAATCTGTCGAGAGTACAACTCGATTTTTTTCCTCGAAGGTGACAAACTCACGTCCACTCCGACAGTTACTCATGACATCACAACACTTCCCAACCAACCGCCAATAAAAGTAAGACCATACAGGCTTCCGGAAATCCACAAACAGGAAATAAAGAAACAAGTGGAACAAATGATATCTGACGACATAATCCGGCCCAGTGTAAGTCCTTGGAATGCCCCGCTATTGGTAGTCCCCAAAAAACAGGACTCGAACGGAATTCGCAGGTGGAGAATAGTTATCGATTTTCGAAAATTGAACGAGATTACTCTTGCTGATGCCTACCCTCTTCCTAATATAGAGGATATCATGGACCAGTTAGGAGACTCGAAATACTTTTCCACACTAGATCTAGCGAACGGGTTCCATCAAATCAATGTAACTGAAGAGGACAAAGCGAAAACGGCCTTTAGTACGCCAAATGGGCATTTTGAACTTAACCGAATGCCTTTCGGATTGCGTAATGCCCCTCCAACGTTCCAACGACTGATGAACCAAGTATTAACTGGTCTGCAAGGAGTTAAATGTTTCTTCTACCTAGACGACATAGTTATTTACGGCAGGAACCTCATAGACCATAACTCAAAACTCAGGGAAGTTTTCGAATGTCTTAAAGAACACAATCTGAAATTGCAACCGACTAAATGTAAATTTCTCTCCAAAGAAGTAACCTACTTAGGTCATGTTATAACAAAAGAAGGAATCAAGCCTGATCCCTCCAAGATCTCCGCAATAAATTCGATAAGAACTCCTAAAGACCGCAAACAAATTAAATCATTCTTAGGGCTGGTAGGCTATTACCGGAAATTTATTCCTAATTTTTCAAAACTGGCTAACCCTTTGAATAACCTATTAAAAAAGGACACGGAATTCTCATGGGATGCTCACTGCGACGAAGCGTTCTCCAAGTTAAAACAGGCAATCCAGAGCCCACCGATTCTCCAGTATCCGAATTTTAACCGCCGTTTCTATCTGACGACAGACGCCAGTAATGTAGCTATAGGCGCAGTTCTCTCCCAAATTAATGATTCTGGAAGCGCCGATCTCCCAATAGCTTTTGCCAGCAGAGTGCTAAACCGAGCAGAAAGAAATTATTCCACGATTGAAAAAGAGGCCCTCGCGGTCGTATGGGCAGCACAACACTTCCGTCCGTATGTCTACGGTAGACCTTTCACGGTAATTACAGACCATAAACCTCTTGTCTGGATTTTCAATCACAAAGACCCAACCTCTCGAATTATGCGCTGGAGAATAAAATTAGAGGAGTATGATTTCACAATTGCCCATCGGGCTGGACACCTTAATACTAATGCTGATGCTCTAACACGGTTAGACATAAACAAAGTTCACGTAGTGACCAGATCTCAGGCAAAGGGCGAGCAAATACCTCTGAACCAAAGCCCGCAATTTCCGAAGCCTGATAGTAATTCCCAGAGCACAGACATAGTCCAACTAACCGATAAATCACAAATTGCTCAGTTGTTCAAAGAGTACCATGACAGACCTTCAGGTGGACATCAAGGCACCCACCGTACCTTTAATAGACTAAAGTTAAAATATAAGTGGAAGAATATGTTCAAAGACATTGCCAACTACATTTCTACATGTGAAAGTTGTCAGAAAAACAAATCTTATAACAAAAATCGGCTCCCAATGAAAGTAACGACAACTGCGAAGCAACCATTTGAACGCGTGGCCCTGGATATAGTAGGACCGTTAGAAACTTCAGAGAACGGAAACCGCTATATATTAACATTCCAGGATGACTTGACCAAATTCATTCAAGCAATTCCCATTCCCAATCAAGAGGCGGAAACAGTAGCCGAAAACTATGTCCGAAAAATTGTGTGCGTCTTCGGAACCCCCAAATACCTTCTAACTGATCAGGGTAGTAACTTTGTGGGACAGGTTTTTAAACGAACTTGTAAGCTACTTCGAATAAAAAAGATACAAACGAGCCCCTACCATCCACAGTCTAACGGCTCATTGGAACGATGCCATAGAACGCTAGGAGATTATCTGAGAAACTTTGCAAGCAGTGACCCAGCCAACTGGGATACTTGGATGGATTACGCCACGTTTTGTCATAATACTACACCACATTCAGCTACAAACTATTCCCCTTATGAGGCACTTTTCGGTTTCAAGCCAGAAATCCCGTCAGCCATTACGAGGGCCGTAGAGCCAGTGTACAACTATGACGACTACGTCATAGAGCTTAAAGCTAGACTACAAAACGGTTACCGTATTATTCGAGAACAACTAAAACAAGCCAAGGAGAAATCTAAAAAGTACTATGATCGCAATACTAGGAACATAACTCTCAACGTCGGCGATGAAGTTCTACTTTATGACATAGGCAGAAAAAACAAAAAGCTAACCCCGGAAGCAAACGGACCATTCGAAGTCATAGAAGTTAACTCGCCAGAAACGACCACTATTAAAATAGGTAGAAAACTTAAGCTAGTACACAATAATCTTCTCAAACCCTTCAAAAGACCCAGTCAAAACTAACCTACTTCATTTTTCCACGCATATTCCAGGCTCATTTTCGCCGTTTCAAGCGCACGATTTATGAAAACAGAAGGTCACCACATAGCGACTCCTATAGCCAACAATACCGGGATATACTACGAAGAGATAGGTATACTGCACAAGTCTACGTCTACTTGGAAATTCGTTATCCACCTGAATTTTACTCCCTTCGAAATCGAAATTAAACAACTCGACATCGATTTTCAGACACTAGTCTTGCAACAAATCCATGGAATTGCTTCCATTGCATCATTGCGATATAGCGATTAGACTATTGAACAGTATCCTATCGGAAATCAGGTATGACCATCAATTCCTTCGGCAAATCTTCACCAGAGACAGGCGATCCAAGAGAGGTATTATAAATGGAATCGGCTCCATGGGAAAATTCTTATTCGGGATCATGGATAACGATGATGCGGAACTCATAGACTCAGCCTTAAAAACTTTGCAAAACAATGAACTCACTCTGCATCACGCCATTGATGCGCAAACTTCTGTAATGTCTCATTGGATAAAAACAGTTAATAAAACCTACGACACAATTAATAGGAATTTCAACGAAATAGGAGACTTGTTGTCCAACATTTCTGCAAACGTATCCCAGCTCGCTGAAGATGTAGAACATTTCCGCCTATTCGATGAGCTCTCGAATATTATGACTCAGGCGACAGAACGCTTCCTGTTCAAACAAAAGGAACTACTAAATATTATACAAGAAGCACAGATAGGAAAGTTAGACCGTCGTTTGACAAACTCTGCTTTATTCGTGAAAGCTCTAACGGAAGTACAGCTGGAACTAACTGACAATATTAAGGTCCGGTTACACGCAACGATCTGCTTGTGCAAATTGACTGGCGCAAGTCAATTGGTGCAAATAAACTGAGTGAACTTTAATCGGTTTACAGCAACGATTTATTTGTACAAATTGACTGGCGCAAGTCAATTGGTGCACATAAAATGAAGGAAAATGACACTAAATGACGCTAATTTGACACGATTATTATATTATATTGATTATGATAAGGTCGGAGGAGCGTCATAAAATTTCACCATTCACCCAAGGGCTTGCTGAGGGTTGTAGCTGCGGCTTGAACATCACTTAAACGCTCATGCCAAAACACCAACCTCAAGCCGATTTTCTAAGAACATATATTTTGCACAAGGCAACCTTTTTGGCTTGCGCCAGTCAAAAATTTGCGTTTACACGCAACGATTCACTTGGGTAAATTGACTTGCGCAAGCTAATTGGCACAAGCAGATCGTTGCGTGTAACCGGACCTTTAGACTCCCCATCAAACCAACAATAGAAAACCTACCTACCCTTAACAGGATCTCGAAAATAAAAGCCGCATACGTTAAAACCGATCTGGTATTCTCGATCGAAATCCCGTTAATATCTGAAAGTTTTAAACTATTCAAGTTAACGCCATTGCCTATTAAACGTGAAAACGATACCTATATATATGTTAAACCTGATGCGGAATATACCGCAATAAATGTAATAAATCGAAGGTACGTTTTCCTTCAGCAAAGTGAATTTGATGAATGCCTAGAAACGGAAGCAAACTCCTACATATATAGCCAAAATTTTGTGACATACAACTATAACCAACGAAACTGTATAATCGCATTGAGTCTCGGAGAACACAATATTCGCGATTGCGATGTCAGAATCTTCAGTTTAAACCATGAGCTTTGGCACCCATTACAAAAAACAAATACATGGCTATATCTCGTCCCGACAGTAACCAACTTAAGGATAATATGTAACAATACATCTTACTCAACCAAAATCGTTGAAACGGGAATTTTGCAACTGGCACCGAAGTGCAAGGCACTAACTACACAAGTAAATTTAGAAGCAAGATCAGGAACACGTTCAATCACGTCTATCGCATATTACTTTTCGGACTCCATCACAGACCATTCGATAAAAATTCCGCCAAATATTCCAAAGTCTTCCAGTAACCGCCTTGACAAAATTAAAATAGAAAACCTCGATTTAGAAGAGATAAGTATTAGCTTGAGCCGGATAAAGGACATGAACAATTTGGACAATAATTATGTAGGAATTATTTCAAACCATTTTTATACTACTACTTCTATTATAGTAATCATAATGATAATAATAATAATTATTATATTCCTTACTAGATTAGTTAATAAATACCTAAAAATTAGAGTTGTTAGCAATTGCACACAGCCAAGCGCTGAAGATCAAGTAGAATAATAAGGATAAACGGTAATACTAAGAGCTTATATAACAAAAAAAAATAATAAGAAATCTTACAAATTCAAAATTTTTATTTTTAATTACCAGCACCAATACAAAAATATGTATAATTTTATTGCACTTTACTTCATTTTTTTTATCAAAAGTTTCATACGTAAACATTTTAATTACCAATTGTCCGTACTGTTTTTTTTTATCTCTAAGAAGGATTCCTTATTTTAAAATACAGAAATTATTAATAAATTTAATTACAAGTAAGAAAATGTTAAGTAATTTTTTTAAATAATTTTCTACTTCAAATGTCATTATTAATTTCTCATGCAGATTTTAAAACTCACACATGTAAGTAACAAAGGTTTACGCAGTTTATAAGTTTATAAGTTTGCCAATGTTTATCGAAAATTTTAAGAGATAACGAAAATTTTCTTTTGTAAGGGGGGAGGAGTGTTGTGAAATTCTTACGCAAATTCAATTTCACTACTGCGCATGGCCTTTTGCATTGCTTTATCAGCAATAAAGCTTGTGATTCGTTGAAATGCAGAAAACACATTTCAACGAGCCATAAGCTGCATAAATTCTAACTCAAACATAAATTCAACTGCGCATGTTTTCTTGCATTGCTTTATCAGCAATAAATTTAATATACCAGCTTATGATCCGTTGAAACGCAGAATAAACATATTCCAACGAACCATAAGCTGCATAAAATTCTTTCTCATATTTCAATTTCCTCTGCCTTATCAATTTTACCCGTTGAAAATGCGCTGACTTCATCGCATTTTCGACGCGATAGTTGAGTTCGTGTAAGAAACCAACAGCTCCTTTTCCCCAGAGTAAATTCGGTCTCCATCCAATACGGACGCGTCGCGCTCCAATCTTTCTTTGTCATTTAATTAATTTTTCTATTTTGCTAGCACAACATAATAAATAAATAAAGTGAATTGTCGTTTTAAATAAAGTGAATTGTTGTTTTTTTTCCTTTTCCTTATCCACCAAGACCGTTTTTCTCTCCCAGGCCCGGTAATAGCTTGGCCCGGTAACACCTATATAATATTCCTATATCAGCAGTGGGGAGAATGAGTATGGGAAAATAATACTTCGGTAGTATTTTCTTATATCGAGGCTTATATAGAAAGTGAATCTTATATCGATTCTTATATAAGAATACAAAAAAAAAGCTTCTCTAAGTAAGAATTTATTTTCTCCATCAACACTTATATAGGCAATCAGTTTTTAACAAACCTTATTATAGGATCATATGGAGCACTTGGAACTTGTATTCATATATGTATAAAAACTTTCAGATACTAAGTGCCAGCGCGGCACGTCGGGGAAATATAAATATAATCCTTCACTACATTTACAGACTGGTAAAAAGAATAACATTTCAATAATGAGTGTAATCTATTGACTCAACTAGAAGAATATAAACAGACAACACCGATCAGAAGTCTCATAGAAGAATTCTTCTCTCGAAATACACACACACACACACACACACACACACACACACACACACACACACACACACACACACACACACACACACACATACACACACACACACACACCGAAATATGACATTTTGCTTCACCCTTTTCTGTAAAGTGCTGATCTAGCACTACAAATGTTATATCGACATTTCTATTCTTAATTCAGCAATCTGAATTTTTATATAAGAATTTGTATCTTATATAAGCGCTCATGAATGCTTATATTAGTTTTAAAGTCACGACATCAAATTTTGGCTGTTATATCAAGATTTATTATCGTTAATAGTGCCATACATGTACATATGTCAAATTTTAGATCGGCCATATTTGAAATAAAAATAAACGCATTTATTTATAATTAAAAGTTTAAGAATAAATGCGTTTACAAGCATGAAAACAAATAGTTATTACGAAATTTTATTAAAAAATACATATAATATATGGGTCATTCTACGATAAGAGGTTTTGAGTCCATAGAGGATGCGGCCAAGGGGAAAAGTTGGAGTTTTTTGATTTTTCACATATAATACGATTTTAGTCTCTTTTATGTACACATTCATGTACGGGCAAGTCACTTTGTCCATATTTAGTTACTTTTTAGAAGGCCAGGGTAAATACATCAGGCAGGGTAGAGACACTTTTTTGGATCCTCAATGTTCCATGACACCTGATGGACACGCAAAGAACCAGGGAAAGTCTTTATGTGTTTTTTGGCACTAACAAGCAAAGCGTCTTTCTCTAGGATATTTTTGTCGTCAATAAGGAGACCATTGACGCTAGGACAGCATCTGATAATTCGCTCAGAGATGCTATGTCACGGCCACTACCTACCAATCGGTCTGCTGATCTCTTACAGGCAGCACCGATACCATCAGAAGCCCCTTACCATGTCCGGCTTCATGGTAATTTCAAGTAAAGCATATTAAGTTTGGGGGAGATTCTGTCAAATGAGTAACAAGAAAGTAAAACATATATTTGTTGCGGTATTTTGTCACAGGTCCATCGCTCCAAAAATGCAGGTTTGCCACTTCGGCTGGCAAGCTGTTCAAAATTGGCTGTAAGTGAGCTCATATAGCTGGAGGTGAATGTAACAAATTTTGTGACGTAGAACAATATCATGTAACCTTTACTTCACCTTTTGTATAAGTTACATCCATCTGCCCAATTTATCTGTTGACCTGAATCTCCGAAATGGAATGCTCCATACTCCTTTAGAAGTTAGCTATATCTGAATTAGTTTGCACAAACATCTTATGATCCACATTGTCTCCCCTGGTCAGTGAGTATCTCCCCTGGTAGTTAGCTTGCCAGGGGAAATACGGCAGGGGAGAGACTTTTCGTGACAAATTTAAAATTTTTAACTGACATAACTTAATATTGGGTTAATAATATATCACACCTCCACTATTACAGTATTGTTGAATTTAGGCAGTAAATACAAAAAAATAAAGTTAATTTTATAAATTTTACGACTGACCAGGGGAGGGACACAATCACCTTGCGAAACCACTGCCACGCACTGTCGCGTCGCCCCAACTAACAAATGACAGCGATTTAACGGCTCCTGTGTTTAGTGTTACAAACTTTACATTGATACGCGTCCGTGAGCGCCATTTAGAATATGGCCATCTAATACTTCTGTTTACATAAACGGGCCAAAATTCGCCAGGGGAGATACACAAAAAAAGCGGGACAAAAAAGAATTTCGAAAATTATTGCAAATAAACAAATATTTTTGTATTTTCCCTTTATAATACTTAAATACACTTGTTTAAGTTTGCGCTAAATAAACTTTAACTTAACAACGGCGACAAAGAAGGTATATACTGTCTGCATGTTTAACTAAAAACGTTAAAGGGACTGGCCAGGGTAGAGACTTTTTCACTTTTGTACTATAATTGTGCATTTAATCATAGTGGTATTTCTAGAATGCATTAAGATGCTGTGATTTATTGCATAAAATGACAGCATGTAGAATAAAAATGCTATTTTATAATGGATGCCGTACACATTACCTCTTATCGTAGAATGACCCATATATTAGTTTCAAAAAAAATTTTTTTTGAAACGAAAATATGTATTTTACATAATACATTAAATTTTCTAATTTATTCATTTATCTTAAGGCGCGTTGTTATTTTTCGAGCTAGCGTATTAAATTTTAACAGTAAAATTTAAATCGTTGTTGAATTGCATGTTGCACATTGCAAAAAACCAATTTTGAGAGAAAGAAATATATTACTTATAATAAATCTAATCACTTTCAACGCATCCCATCTGTTTGATCAAATCTAACTCAAAGAGAATTTGTTGTCCTTTAATGAATTTATATTAATGCCACCTTTCCTATATAATATAACATTGATATGAATTTACTTTTCCCAAAAGGAGAACATTTAATTCCTATATAGGTTGATCCAACAATCTTATAAGATTAGTTTGCTACAATAGTATAGCTACGTGTATGGGGCACAGACGCCGATGCCGTTACACTGCTATTTATTTGTCTCGTATTTACGTTCTTAATATTAACCGGGGAAAGGTTAGGCACATAAAAGAAAGACTACTTAAACGTTAACTACAAAACTTTATTTAATTAATAACAAAAGGGGGTTTCGTATTTTAATACAAAGAAACACTTCCGTCGTGCGCGCTAGTGAGGTGTCGACTCTATTCAACTCACCGCGTAGATTCTGTGGTGAAAAGTGTTATTTTTTAGTACTGCCAAATGTGTTTGGTCCTGCCACATCACTCCCCCTCTGTGGCAAATGAAAAACTCAATGTTTTTTAAATGTAACTCTCCTTCCAGCTCGTGTGATATATTTCTCTGGCTCGGATGATTCTGGTGATGGTTCGTTCTGCTGGTCCTCATTCGTTACGAAGGCAGCTTTAAGACGGTCGATGGATACGTTTACTTTTCTTCCTTTCTGGTCGAGCGTGAAGTATTTTTCGTATCTTTTTAAGATCTTGTAGGGTCCTTCGTAAGGTGGCTGCAGCGGTGTTCTGACGGAATCTACTCTTACAAAAACGAATGGAGTGCTTTTGATGTCCATTTGTAAGAAAATATTCTTTGCCGAGTGATCCGCTGTTTGTTGAGGTCTCAACGACTCGAAGTTTTGCTTCAATTTGCTAACTAATTCGTGCTCCTGCGGTTTTTCCGGTGATGGGACGAAGAATTCTCCCGGCAGACGTAACGCTGCTCCATAAACTAATTAAGCTGGGGTCGCATTGATGTCACTTTTAATTGCAGATCTAAGTCCTAACATCACTATCGGCAGCAAACTAACCCAATCCTGTGACTGATGACATTTTAAGGCGGCCTTGAAGGATCGATGCCAACGTTCAATTAAGCCGTTCGACGCTGGATGATATGCTGTCGTTCTAAGATGCTGGGTGCCAATCAAATTGGTTAACTCCTTAAATAGCCTGGCCTCAAACTGCCGTCCTTGATCAGTTGTAATCCTCAGCGGAACTCCAAAGCGCGCTATCCAACCTGAGCATAATTCCTTCGCTATTGTTTCTGCCGTGATGTCTGCTATTGGCAATGCCTCTGGCCATCTGGTGTACCTGTCGATGAGTGTTAAGCAATACCTGTATCCTTGTGATGGTGGCAACGGTCCGACTATGTCGATATTGATGTGTTCAAACCGCTCGCTGGGCAGGGTAAACGAACCTATGGCTGACTTATTGTGCCGTTGTATTTTTGAGCGTTGACAAATCAGGCAACTTTTGGCCCACCTTCTGCAGTCTTTCCTTATTCCGTGCCAAACGAATTTTTCTGCCACTAGTTTTGCTGAACTCTCGATTCCTGGATGACTTAAATTGTGTATCTTCTCGAAAGCGATCTTACGAAATTCTTCTGTTAGATACGGTCGAACTCCATTTTTAGAAACGTCACAGTAGTAGTATAATTTTAGGCTCGATTCACCTTTTAAACATTTTTTAAAACAATCATCATTAGCTTGTGATATTGCCAGTTTGTCGTAACTAATGTTTAAGGGGACGTCTATTGCACTAATCCTCGAGAAAGCATCTGCAACATCATTATTTTTTCCTTCAATAAAACGTAGATTAGTAGTAAATTGACTTATATAATCCAGATATCTCAGTTGCCTTGGTGAAGCTTTATCTAGCTTTTGTTGAAAAGCATGCGTTAAAGGCTTGTGATCAGTATATATTGCGAAATCTCTTCCTTCTAACATGTGCTTGAAATGTCGTACTGCATTGTATGCCGCAAGTAATTCCCGATCGTAGGTACTATAACGCGTTTGTGCTGCGTTTAATTTCTCCGAGTAAAAACCAAGTGGTTGTCAACTCTCATTCGTGTACTGCTGAATTACTGCTCCGACTGCTTTGTCTGATGCATCAACCCAGGGGCGGCGCTTTCATAGGTGCGAATGGTGCACTTGCACCGGGCGCCACTGAACGGGGCGCTATTTCAGATATTCAGATTTAAAAGAAAAATTTCAAACTTTGATAAAAAAAATTTAAAAATTGTTTTTTTGACATCCTTTTCATATATTAAAGGATTTCATTTTAATTACCACGATTTATTTTTCCAGTTTATTTTCCCAATAAAATATTCTATATTTCAACTCATGTAACAACAGAACACAAATTCCATGCAAAAATTTTTATTTCCTCTCGTACTCTCGAGACTTTTTCTACTTCCCCACGAGACTTTTGCTTCGAGATTTTCGTACAATTTCTGTCCAGTATTTACCCGACAAGATTTTACTCAAAAAGTGAAGGAAGAGAATCAGCAGAAGCAAGACCTTCGCAGAAGTAAAAATTCAGGAGAAAAATCCACCAAGTGAGAGAAAAATCCCTCATTCAACTGATGTTCTCAAATTTGAACCTGAGATGTAAATACAGAATTAAGCAGTGGAATGACCGAGACGAAACACAAAATAATTTCATTTTCACTATGCTGGAGCACTTTCTGAACATTATGTAAAATGCACCATATGAACTCACACAACGAAACAAAATGTTCCGATGGCTCTGTATTGTGTATTGCTGTTTACTCTGGGATTGATATAAACTTAGGGCGCTGTTGGTGCACTTTTAAATTTTGTTCCAAGAATTGTGAACAAAATATCTTGCGATTTTTTGTTTGTTCCCTTGCTGTCTAAATGTAGATTTTTTTATGCTATACGAGTTATTTATGGTGCAGTTTTAAGTTTTGTGCCTCCTCTGGAAGAATTTTTGAAGGGTAAATTGAGTGAAATATTTTTATTAGATTTCAAATTTTTAGTGATAAAAGTTATATTTTAGATTTAATAATAATTATTAAATTACTAATTTTAGGTAATACATTTTTAAATTATATTATTTATATTTATATTTTATTAAAATTAATTTGTTTATTGTTTTAATGTATGTTTACGAAAATTAAAATATTTTACTGTGCCTCGAATTAATGGTACCGGGCAAACATAATAGTACTGTACAATTTTCCATTAACTACCTCTTCAACTCAGACTTCATTGAACCATCGTTTGATAATAGGTCTGAATATCGAAAAAACGTATATTTCTAAAGGCAATTTCTTCTTTTGATACTATTCAAAATTTATATGTTTATTTCTCCCGTTCGGTTAAAATATTATTATTTTGAAAAAGAAGACACTAAAAAGCTAAAGTAGCATAGACGCGTTAAAACGATTAGTTCGTCAATTAGATGATGTTTACGAGGCGTTGGTAGAGCTCGTTCAGGTAGGGAACCCGTATCGAAACATACAGCAGTATTTCGAAATAAAATTACTGAGTTAAATTTTATTTGTTCCATAGTAATCTAGTGTGATATTTTAGAAAAATAAATACAACCAATATATAGTTACAAGCCCAAATGTCTGCTGCAGTTGATATTTTTAATTTCAACAAAAGGTTTTTTGATAGATTTACGAACAGAGCAAAATTTCAGGAAGTTATTGAAAAAGCCAAGCTAATTGCTACCAAGTTGGAAGTGCCTTGTGTATTCTCCGCTTCTTTGTCCTTGCGATCCAGACGAAAAAAGCTATTTTCATATGATCAGCTGATGGGGCGCAATATAGCATAATGCACCGGGCGCAAAAAAACCACGCGCCGCACCTGCATCAACCATAAGCGCTAACGGTGCCCCTGGCGACGGATGGGATAAAATTGCTGCTTGTTTCAAAGCCTCCTTGCATTTTCTGAAAGCTTCTAAACTATCCGTGTCCCATTTTATTACAGATTTATCTTTCTTCTTGTTTCCTTTTATATGATTAAGTAAGGGTGCTTGAATTTGGGCTGCATTCGGTAGAAACCTTCTGTAGAAGTTTGTGACCGCTAAAAATCTTCGTAAATCACATATTCTTTGAGGGGTGGCGTAATTCGAGAGCGCTTGAACTCTATCCTCCGGTGGTCTGATTCCGCTTTTAGTTATGGTATGTCCCAGGAATCTCAATTCACTTGCGCCCAATACACATTTTGAAGTGTTGATGACAAGCCCATATTCTCGCAATCGTCCAAAAAGCTGTTTGAGATGACTTCGGTGTTCATCTTCGTTATTTGAAGCGACTAGAATGTCATCTAGGTAAGCTGTTGGATCTCAAAAAGAATTAATTTAAAAACAAAAAAAACAATAACACTTCAATTATTTACACCTTATGACAGGTCTAGCTGCCGGCGATAGTTTTTCTTATATTTTTAGGTCTGCTCGTGAAATTATAATTAGTAGAAGTATAATTAGTTTCGCCATTGACCACCAGAGGGAACTACATCTGATTGATGCCCAAGAGAGGAGAAGTAAGAGTAGAATAGAAGCGCCAGCGCCAGAGATTCAGCTAGCCGAGTCGACAAAAACCTCCACTCCTGCACTCGCCTGATAACCGCCATCCAGGAAGGAAAACATTACTCTAATATTATTTTCTATTATTTTCTTTTTATTATTATTATTATTTTTCAATATTGTAAGTATCATTTATCCGCTAGATTGAAATCACCAGGCGATTAATACGCCAGGTGAACATGATCTAGCCTTCCTTTTTCATAAACCAAAGTATAATTTTTTGTTTTTGAAAAGTGAAAAAAACCCAGCAATAAAGGTAACAGAAGTACAACAAAAGCCACACATTTCGTTTTCTTTTTTTCTTCTTTATGATTCACTTCATCATTTTATGGTCCTTCGAGCCGGATTTGTTGTGAGACTTGTTGTACTTTAACAATGAATTTTGCGCGTAACCTATGCGTGTGAACAAACTCAAGTACAGGTCGACCAGCGATAACACAAATTTGGTGCACTCAAACAATTTAAGTAGTGGTCATACAACAATTTGTACGCTCCAGCACCAGGCAGGCAGCGGTCACATACATTTTTTAAACGCTCAAGCCAAACCAAGCAGCGATTGTATTAATACGCTTACGCTAAACGCAAGGCAGCGATTACATAATAAACAATAGACGATATCGGAAAAAAAATATTTTGTGTTAACAAACTTCATCCCGAATAATTTTTTTTCTGCGTCCTCTTGTTTCTCAATCAGCATAAATTGCCACTTTTAAGGACTTAATTGCGCAAGTGCTGACATCAAAAAACAAGGTAGAAAGGTCAATTGATAACGGGAAGAAAACTCGACTAGAGAAACGAACAGCTGGATTTTATAAACAAAAGTTGATTGATTTAACTAACTGTTGGACTGTCGCGGCAGACACTCGTCTTGAAGAATTCATTTACTCATCTCCCGATGAGCATTCACACAGCTACCTAACTGAAGAACAATTTGATGCGATGGAAGTAAGATATTCTGAATATATGGGAGAATTACACGATTGTCTTCAAGGTTTAGCCGCATCTTCAAACTCCGCTCAATCAAATTCCCAAGACAATAAAAATTTCGCAACTTCGGAGCTTAAGCTATGTGCACCTAGCATGCAGTCACAGTTGCCGAAAATTGATCTAGCTAAATTCGATGGAGATTATAATTCTTGGAGATCCTTTCATGATCTCTTCGTTTTATTAGTTCACAACTACACACAAATTCAACAAGTACAAAAGCTACATTATTTGAAAACGTGTCTTGTTGGCGAAGCTGGACGTGTTTTAATACACACTCCTGTAACTAATGCCGACTACGCACTCGCCTGGAAAAAATTGAAGGATAGATACGAAAATAAGCGTGCATTAGTAAACCATCAGCTTCGAAACTTGTTTAACCAAGTGAAATTAACCACTGAAAGTCACAAGGGCTTAAAACTGTTGGTTGATAATATGGAGGAATGTCTTCAACCACTCAAGGCCTTGAAGGTGGACACATCATCTTGGGATATTTTATTGATTTATTTAATAGTGCAAAAACTGCCGTTCGCGACCTTACGAATGTGGGAAGAACAATTAAAGGATACACAAAATCTGCCAGATTATGACACCTTCAGCAATTTTCTGCATTCACGAATTCGAGTTCTCGAGTCAATTGGCGACGCGATCAAACCAAAAGCCACCTTTAACTTGGCTTCAAATTCAAGGCTCAATAATTCCAAAAGAGAGACAACACAAGTTTTTCATACCATAAATAAGTTAAATTGTCCTGCGTGCAATGGTAAACATTATGTCGGAACCTGCAATGTTTTTCTAAAGTTAGATATCCCAAACCGTAGGAAGTTAATCAAGGATACGGGAAAATGTTTCAATTGTTTTTCCAGCAAACATTCCCATGATAAATGTCAAAGCAAATACCGATGCCATAAGTATAAACAATTGCATCACACTACCCTACATGCATCGGAGCCTCCAGTACAGAACCTATACATTAGCAGAGAATCCACTGGTGTAGCAAGTACATTCAACGGAACAACTGATGGGGAGAAAAGCGTATCTCAATCTAGCGTTCCATTAGCAGATTCTGTAACTGGAACAAAGCAAACTCAAAGCTTCTTGACGACTGAAAGATGCAATACATTACTGTCTACTGCCTTAAGCTGGTGACATATTCAAGCGTACATGCGTTGCATTCGTTGACAGATAATATAGAAGTGTGTGTATTCAAATGCGAGCTGACGAAATATTCCGTGAATGTTCCGCATGCCACGCAAAAGTCGGGCTACTTTCAACTTTTTCAGCATTGCCGCATTCGACATAGGACACACAAGCATACACAACAAACACATGCAACTCGTTACTTAGATTTTTGGGCTGTCTGTGAAAGCCGGGACGGATCGCAACCATGCAATTATGTGTCAGTGGAAAATCTCCGCATATCATGGAGCTGCTGATTGCAATGCATGTACGATTGTATATGTCACCAGCTTTAGTATCAGCTAAATGCAGCAATGGACATTCGATAATCTTGCGCTGTATCCTAGATACGGGGTCTCAAAATTCATTCATTACTGAAAGTGCCTATAACAGAGTGAAAATTGTCGGGACACGAACCTCTGTTCAGGTTTTCGGTCTAAATAAAGGGCAAACAGCGATCGCCAATAAACAAGTACAAATAAATTTGAGTCCGGTCAACTCAGAAACACCAAGGATAGAAACTAATATGCTAGTTGTCAAAACTATTACGGATTTTCTACCCACAAGGGAGATAACTATTAAAAAATGGCAGCATATTGAAGGACTCGAACTAGCTGATCCAATGTTTTGGAAGTCAGGTCCAATCGACGCTCTACTAGGTGCAGATGTGTATGGGTTGGTTTTAAGAGAAGGTCTACGAATGGATCCAAACGGAGCCGCCCCTACTGCGGTCAACACCATATTTGGATGGGTACTTATTGGGAAGGCAACACCAGCAACTAATATGCATACTAAAGCATTTTCGATTACTGTAGAACCAACCTTGGACCTCGATCAACAGATGCGCAAATTTTGGGAGATTGAGGAAGTAAAAAGAGTCAGTTTGTTCACACCTGACGAAGGGAAATGTGAACAGTACTACAATGGATACGTCAACACCCATCGCGATGGAAGACTTACGTTGCCAATCGGGTAGCCGAGATTCAGGATTTATTACCTGCAGAGCACTGGCATCATGTATCCACATCCCAAAACCCTGCTGCCTTAGCGTCTAGAGGAACATCTGTAAAGCGCTTAAACGTTGCGATATTATGGTGGCAAGGACCTGACTGGCTTATAAAACATCAAGACAATTGGCCCAAGTCCTTTATACCTGTAGAACAGACAGACCTTGAAGCCAAACAAACAAACGCAACTAACTTATTCGCTCACATATCTGATCAATTTCTGACGAAATATTCATCCTACACAAGGCTAACACGGATCGTAGCAACCATTCAACGATTCATTTGCAATTGTCGAAATCCAAACAACAAACAAACGCAACGATTATCATACTCGGAATTATCCACGGCCAACATCACAATTTTAAGGCTATTGCAACAAATTACACTTTCTAATGATTATGAAGCCCTCAAACACGACAAACCGCTTTCAAGAAAGAGTCGCTTATTACGATTAAATCCGTTTCTGGATCATAATGGTCTTATTCGAGTTGGAGGCAGATTGGAACATGCACTTATTTCTTATGAGAGGAAACACCCAATCATTCTTCCGCGTGATCATCATATCAGTTGAATTTTGATTGACAAAACTCATAAGGAAACACTCCACGGTGGAACTATGTTGGTATTAAACACCATGCGAAATCAATTTTGGATATTAGATGGCAAACGAGCTATATCCAACCAACTTTATAAATGCATAACTTGTGCAAGACAAAGGCAACGTACCTCTAGTCAGATAATGGGAAATCTACCTGCTCCACGAATTAACATTACAAGAGCTTTCAGTCATGTCGGCATTGATTATGCTGGACCGATTTACGTAAAGGCCTCCCCCCTTCGCAATAGTAAAAGCTACAAGGGATATTTTTGTATATTTGTGTGCTTGGCCACCAAGGCTATACATATTGAAGCAGCATCAAATATGACATCAGAAGTTTTTCTAGCAGCAATGAAAAGATTTGTGGCTAGGCGAGGAGTGTGTTCAGATATATATTCCGACTGCGGCACAAACTTTAAAGGTGGTAAAACTCTTCTAGATAAAGACCTAACACAAGCCCTTCGCGAAGCTATCCCGGGAGTCATTGGGCGCGTTTAGGCCCGAGTTATTTTAACTCTGCTAAATTAGCGCTGTTAACTTAGCATCGTTTCTAGCATGCCATTTGACTGTTCTCATTTTACAGCTAATAACAAGCAAAAATAATAACATTTCTCATTTCACAAATAATAAAAAGCTAAAAAATGAATAATAATGATAATATCTTCATGCTGTATTGAAATATTTCTAAATTATTTGCTTACAACAAAAATTTACAAGCAAACGTCAATTCATTTTGGCTGTGCTATATTTTAGCTAAGCCAAAAAGCAGAAATAAGTTAGCTAACAGCGCTAAAAAAATTGCTGTTTATGCCGTTGTTAACTTGCCTAGCTCAGTTAAATTAACTTCGGCCTAAACGCGCCCATAGAATATCTTTCAAATCTGCGCATAACTTGGCATTTCAATCCTCCAGGCGCCCCGCATCAAGGTGGACTTTGGGAGGCGGGTGTTAAATCTGTAAAACACCATCTGAGACGCATCATGGGCACGGCCACATACACGTTCGAAGAAATAACAACACTACTAACTCAGATTGAAGCCTGCCTTAATTCTAGACCTTTGTGTCCGCTGCAAAACGATCCAGACGAACTAGCTGTGTTAACACCCGGGCATTTTTTAATAGGCCAACCGCTAAATGCACTTCCTGAACCCAACCTTTTAATGGCTAAAACTACATTGGGGCACAGATGGAAACACATACAACAGATGGTTCATCACTTTTGGAAGGATTGGTCTCAAGACTATTTAAATCGGCTACAAAACAGGCCGAAATGGTGGAATAAGTACCAGAACCTGAAAATTGGCGACATTGTGCTGGTAAAGGAAGAAAGCTATCCGCCTACAGTCTGGCCCTTAGGAATCATTGAAGATGTCCATCCTGGTAAAGACAATATGGTCAGAGTGGTCACTGTACGCACCAGAGGCAATACGTGTCAAAGGCCCATAGTAAAAATTTGTCGCTTGCCGATTGATACCATTGACGACTCGCCACAACAATAACACATCTAATGTCCTCAAGTTTATGTTTGTGTTCGTCTATTTCACGTTTTTGTGACAATTACACAGTACTTCGTAGCTTTATTTCATTTTTCAAAATTCGAAATGGATTATGAGCTGGAGGATTTCGACTATTGGTATCTCGACTCACCGCCGACTAATTTAGGAGTCTATACACCAACTGGTGCGTCTCAAGAAACCATTCCTTGCCAGTCCGAATCATCACCACCACGAGAATATTATCGGTGCCATTCAACCTGACGGTGGACAAGAATTTTCCATTAATGGCCGATATATTCATTCATTGCGTATGTTAAAGCCCTCCACTACTGTGAGCGATATAAAAATGCGCCTCGAAAACGATGTACAACGTTTCCTCACAAGAGAAAATCAGGATCTGTACATTCCTAAAGAAATCCTCTTCATTCACTTCATCATTCACATATCCAAAGTTTATCACATATCCAAAGTTCAAATCTCTAAGTACCTCATCCATGAAACGTTGAAAGGTCTGACTTGCGTTTCTCAACCCGAAAGTCATATACTCGAATTCAAACATACCGAATGGCGTTGTTATTGCTGTTTTTTGGATGTCATTAGGCTCTACTGGAATTTGATGATACTCTCTCTTCAGGTCGATTGAAGAAAAAATATTTTTATCATGTAAGAAATCGGTGAATTCATGAATATGAGGTACTGGGTACTTGTCAGGTTCAGTCACCGCATTGAGTCTTCTGAAATCGCCGCAGGGCCTCCACTCTCCATTCTGTTTCTGCACCATGTTCAAGGGCCTTGCCCAAGGACTGCACGAAGGTCGACATATGCCTTCGTCAAGCATAATTTGGAACTCAACCTTAGCCGCTTTTAACTTTTCTTGCGAGAGTCTTCTTGCTTTAGCAAAAACTGGTGGTCCCTTTGTGAGGATGTGATGGGTTACTTTGTTACTTACTTTTTTATTTTTTAGCGTAGGTCGAGTTATGTCCTTCAATTCGTCTAATAAGTCATAGAAATTCATCGAATAGTTAATGGTAGACAGACTTACGATATCTGCGACATGTATCGAGCAAGAAGTTGACAGTTTAGTTTGTTTATCTATTAATTTTTTCCCGTGTAGGTCTACTTGTAATTTGAAATGCTCCAAAAAATCAGCTCCTATGATCGGTTGTGAGACGTCGGCAATTACGAATATCCAGCTAAACTTCTTTCTCAATTTTAAATTTAATGTGATCGCTTTTTCTCCATGCGTTTTGATTTGAGTGCCATTTGCGGCATATAAGGTAATTGAATAGTCAGTCGGACGTTGTTTCAGAGATCCTACTGACGTTCGTGGGATGACCGATATATCCGATCCCGTATCTATTAGGAATCTCAGTTTGCTTGACATGTCTGTTATGAAGAGGCGGCGATTATGACTTTTTCGCACGTCGCACAGTGGGGCCAAATCCAAAAAAGCTGGCCAAAAGTCGAAAAGTGTTCTAAATGATCTCAAATTGTTTACTCGGGGGTTTTCGGGGTTGCTGATTACGAATCCGTTATCAGAATTGACATTTTCAAAATGGCGGACTCAATATGGTGGACATAACCTCCCCAAGAAGTCGAACACTTTAGTAAATAATACCCAAACATATTAATGGGTCGCTGATTACGAATCCGATATCGGAATTGAGTTTTTCAAAATGGCGGACTCATCATGGTGAACATTACCTCCCCAAAAAGTCAAAATCTTGGTCGCTGATTACGATTGGTTATCAGAATTTCAATTTTAAAAATTGCGGAGTTAATGGAAGGCTTCAAAAAGGACTAAAATATGTTTTCCTTATAATGTTGTCATCGATTGTATCTAAAATGTTATTAATATTATTTGAAACGTAAATTAAAAGAGTAATGTAAAGATTTAATGATAATATCTACATTTCTTTCTAAATGAAGAATAAGGCCACAGATACAAAAAAACTATCATGGGAATAATACAAATTTAAATGAACCAGTTGAAGAAAGTATAAGATACGTTAAACCTCTAATGCCGGATCCACACGTTTGTCAAGGCTTGGCAAGCGTTCGTAAATTAAAAACGCTTGCTTAAAACAAACGTGTGGACGCATCACAAGCGCTTGCCACAAACTTCCTTTGCAAGCCTTCGCAAATTGAAAACGTTTGCTTTGGTTTGGGGAGCATCCACACTCGACCGGATCGGCCACAAGCGTCGCCATGCTTACACAAGCCAAGCCAAACGCCTTCTCCACACGTTTGAATTTGCGAATGCTTGCCAAGCCTCGACAAACGTGTGAATCCGGCATAAAAATCATCATGTATGTACATAAAAAACGAAAAAATTTAATTCTCACAAAAAAAGTTTAAGTCAGTCGTTAGGATTCGACTTTCTAGAAATATAAATTTTTTCAATATAAAATATGTCAGTACCAGTACATACACACATATCCATACATATATTGATCTTCAATGTATGCGTATATAGAGCTAGCTAAAGTATACGTGCCTTCGGGGTTCAATATACGCAAACTAGTTGACAAAATAAATTGTTTTTATTTCATTGGGTTCTGGTCTCTTATAACGATCAAACCAATTTTATTAAAAAAATTAGTAAAAAAAGGCTAGGGGCAGGTATGGGCAGCTATTTTTTTATTCATTTTATAGCTTACATGTTTACCTAACACCTGATATGCGTTAAATCATCGAACACGACAGAACACCATAACTTTTTTATTATAAACCCTCTTTTTTTTGTTATTTAATTTTTAAAAATCAGGAACAATCCATGTTTTTTTTAACAATAATTCATTCATGAAATTTATCTTTGATAACATGGTTGTATTGCACTCACCTCCAGGAGTTGATTCCATTTTGTCTGATCTCAATCGGTGATGTTTTCAGACTTCCACGCCTTTTTTTGCAATATACCTTTTTTTCAACTAACCGAACAAAGAAATGCACCTTAAGCAGAGGTGTATTGCAACTGAAATTTCAGAGCAGATAATAGGTTTACGATTCTTCTGTATGTATTTTGTGACACTTTGGGTATTACTGTTGCCAACCCAATATAGAAAAAAGTCAAGCTAAAACATTTTTTTTTCGACTTTTGGCCAGCTTTTTTGGATTTGGCCCCACTGTGCGTCGCTGGCCGCCAACAGCGACTGACGCATTAGTTTTCCTTCTTGAAATTGCATGGGTCGCGACATTTTGGTAGATTTGTCTTTAAACCTACGGTGGTACCAACACCATTGTGAATCCTTGGATGAATCCCTGTCGCGTGATTTGCTTCTGTGCCAAGCTCTGAAATTTGGCGCAGAGTGCCTTTTAAAGGTCCTCTGGAGTTCTAGCACTTCTTTTCTTAATTCGCTGAGCTGCTTCTCTAAAGCTGAGTTATTTGTCACGGAGGCTGTGCACTCAGAAATCTGTGTGGTGTCACTAAATTCAGCAATTTTGTCCGCCATTACCGCTATCTGGCTTAGTGACTCAGAGCTAATGGATATAATTGCTCGTATAATAGATGGCAATCGTTGCATCCAGATGGATTTCAACATTTCATTGATCATATTACTGCCTGCGAGCTCACGCATTTCTCTTAAAAGCTGTGATGGTTTGGAATCACCTAGTTCCAGGTCTTGCAGTAACTTTTTTATTCTCTTTTGGTCAGAGTCTGCAAACTGTTCAATCACTCTTGCTTTTAAGGTGTCGTACATTCTCTCCTTAGGTGGATTTAAAATAATATCGCTTACCTGTGCTAAAATGTTGCTTTCAATCGCTGCCACAACCGTATGAAACTTGGTGCGATCAGCTTTAATGCCTGCTGCTATGAATTGGGACTCTTCCTATGCGAACCAGAGCTCAGGTTTCGCTTTCCAAAAGGGCGGTGTTTTAACCGACACTCGAGCAATCTCCCGCGTTTCTGCCGCACTGGTTGATGGCATATCGTTAACTTTATTTTCTTCGGTATCGTCCGCGTCCGACATTTTACACTAGTTAATATTTTTATTATTTTTTGCGATTAGAGACTAAACAATTTTGTTTTTGACAGCTCGGATTAACTAACACCGATAATATTAAATCCGTCTCCCGATTATTATATTATTTTAGGCAAATCACAGTTCCGATTTATTTATTCGCAAAGAATTAATTATTTAAATGGTTTTACGCGTCGCGATAGTTGTCAACACTATTTTCACACTAAAGGGATTTCGTGCACATGGGCTTTTCGTTAAAAAACACACTACTCAACACACTGTTTTTTAATATCACTGCACTGGCTTGTACACAACGGGTGTATGTATAATGAACGTCGAAGGTCACCACTATAGCTACGTGTATGGGACACAGACGCCGATGCCGTTACACTCCTATTTACTTGTCTCGTAATTACGTTCTTAATATGAACCGGGGAAAGGTTAGGCACATAAAAGAAAGACTACTTAAACGTCAGTCATCAGCGGTCAGTCATCAGCGGAATAGGGGGAATAACATGTAGCATAACATGCACGTGCCGTAACTATTCCGGACTGATGGAAGTGCGATCATAACCTCCTAGCGGTGGCCACTGGTAACTATCCTATGAGAGAGGATAGGCTAACATGATCGGGCTAGTCCCTTCCAAGTAAGGTTGGCGTGAGGCTAATAACCTCACTCGTAAAAAACAAACATTACGGAACGAGCAACATGCCTCGAATACTGGAAAAAACGACGACGACCACGGCAACGAAAAAGGCAAAACGATTTAAGAATTTTCTCATGGAACGTACGAACTCTGCACAGAACTCGAGCTGTACAACATCTGGCCGATACCCTGTCAACATATAAGCCATTCAGGAGATGCGATGGACAGGGAATGGTGTTTTGCAAAAACCTGATTATGACGTATATTACAGCTGTCATACGAAACACCATGTTCTCGGGGTAGGTTTTATGGTCAGCAAAAGCATCAAGCCTATCATTATCGGCTTTAAAGCAATAAACGAAAGGCTATGTACCCTTCGTGTGCGAGGCAAATTTAGGAACATCAGCCTCATAAACGTTCACGCACCTACAGAAGAGTCCCCGGACGATGAAAAAGAAGAATTCTTCGAAGTAGTTGAACGGGAACTTAATGCCTGCCCCAGATATGATGTAAAAATCATATTGGGAGACCTGAACGCCAAAGTAGGCCGGGAGCCCGTATACAGGCAATATGTCGGCACCCACAGCTTGCATGAGAACACTAATGACAATGGGCAGCGAGTTATAGAGATGGCAGCAAGTAAGAACTTGATAAGTGACTTGTAAAGATATCCATAAAGCCACCTGGATATCTCCTGATGGGGCGACTCGCAATCAAATAGACCATGTGTTGATAGACCGCCGCCACCTTTCGGGTCTGATGACGGTACGAACGTACCGGGGTGCCAACTTCGACTCAGATCACTATCTTGTTGGTATGGTGCTCCGAGAGCGCATTACAACGCTGAAAAGCTTTGTATCCGCTGATCAGGCTCGAATCAACACAGCTGCACTACGCAACGAAATGGCCAGAAACAGCTACGGTCAGGCGTTAGAACTCGCGCTTAGAAGAGCAAGTCCTGGGGATGAGATGCCGGGCGTCGACGAGAGCTGGACCCGCCTTAAAAATACTGTCATTAGTACTGCTGATTCCATCTTAGGCAGAAGTCGTAGAGATCGGAACGACTGGTTCGATAATGAATGCAAGCTGGCAACTGAACGTAAGAATGCTGCGTATCGAGCAATGCAGCAGTCTCAGAGAACACGAGCACGCGAAGAGAAATATAAAGAGCTCAGAAAAGAAGAAAAGAGAATTCACAAACGAAAAAATGAAGCCTGGGAGAAAAATCTCGTTTGTGAACTAGAACAGTACAGAGAGCGACGGCCGCACCAGGCGCGGGAGTTCTACCGAAGAGTACGCGGTATGACGCAATTCACACCTCGTTGCACATACTGCAAGGACAAAGAAGGGAATCTGATCACCGATCCTCAAGGCATCTTGGAGCGATGGGAAGAGCACTTTCATGAATTGCTAAATGGCGAACTAACTGAGGATTTGGAGGCTCCACCAATATCTGACGATAATGCTACGCTGTCACCACCAAGCTTAGCAGAAGTTATCAGTGCCATCACCCGGCTCAAAAACAACAAGGCCTCCGGTGCAGACGGCATCCCTGCGGGGCTGGTTAAATATGGAGGGCCTACATTACACCAAGCGATTCATGAATTAATTGTGCAAGTATGGGAGCAGGAAGCGATGCCAGAAGACTGGAGAAAAGGCATCCTCTGGCCGGTACATAAAAAAGGAGATATCACAACGTGCAGCAATTATCGTGGTATAACGTTGTTGAGTACCGCGTATAAGATATTCTCCGCCATCCTACAAAACAGGATGGCCCCATACGCTAGAAACATCGTAGGCCAATACCAGTGTGGCTTCAGCCCAGGCAAATCAACAACCGATCAGATTTTCACTTTGAGGCAGGCTATGAAAAAATGTCTAGAGTTTCAAAACTCCATCCAGCACCTCTTCAGCCAGAGTAGAACTCTACAAAGCCATGAGAGAATTCGGCATTCCCAATAAGCTGACAAGACTATGTAGGTTGACCATGACCAATGTGACAAGCCAAGTAAAGGTATCCGGAACACTGTCCAGACCAATCAACATCTATAATGGACTCCGACAAGGGGACGGTCTGGCCTGCCTCCTTTTCAACCTGGCGTTGGAGAAAGTGATCCGAGATTCGGGCGTGACATCAAGGGGCACAATCCTTCACAAGTCCACCCAATTACTGGCTTATGCAGACGACATTGACATCATTGGAAGAACATCAACAGCTGTACAAGAAGCTTTCATCCAGATGGAGCGCGCGGCAGGAAATCTGGGACTGCACATCAACGAAAGCAAAACAAAGTACATGGTGGCCTCGTCTTCAAGAACACCTAACATTGCTCCCACAATCAAGGTAGAGGAACACGAGTTTGATGTGGTAAAATCATTTACCTACCTTGGGTCAATAGTAGCAGCCGACAATAGCATGGAACCTGAAATACGCGCAAGACTGCTAAAAGCCAACAAGGCCTACTATAGCCTGTCAAGGCTCATCAAATCCAAGCATCTAACCATAACGTCTAAACTTTTACTATATAAGACGATGGTCTTGCCGGTCCTCACATATGCATCCGAAACGTGGGTGCTTAGCAAAAAGCACTCTAACCTCTTGGCGTTGTTCGAGAGGAAAATACTACGGAGGATTGTTGGCCCCGTATGTGAGGAAGAACGATTCCGGAGACTCTACAATGACGAGATCTACGAGCACTATCGCGACATAGATGTTGTGAAGAAAATAAAGCTCGGTAGACTCCGGTGGGCAGGACATCTAGCTCGTATGAGTGAAGATGAGCCTGCTCGGAAAGTTCTCTGCGGTAAGACTTATGGGGTGCGACAGCGAGGGAGACCCAACCTCCGCTGGAAGGATGGCGTAGACCAGGACGCTCAGAGCATAGGGATGCCAAACTGGATGACATCGGCTCAGAATCGGGACCGGTGGAGAGAACAGTTGCGAGAGGCCAGGACCGGATCCCGGTTGTAGAGCCGTTAAAGAAGAAGACTTAAACGTTAACTACAAAACTTTATTTAATTAATAACAAAAGGGGGTTTCGTATTTTAATACAAAGAAACACGTCCGTCGTGCGCGCTAGTGAGGTGTCGACTCTATTCAACTCACCGCGTAGATTCTGTGGTGAAAAATGTTATTTTTTAGTACTGCCAAATGTGTTTGGTCCTGCCACAATAGCAAGTGAACTATATAAGTGTTGTACACCAATATGAGATTAAGTGCATTATGAGAAATAATATTTCATATCAAGACTAAATTTTATTCTCGGAGCATATTATAGGATTCTTCATTGTATCGCTAAAAAAGCCTAGCGCTATTCCCTGGGAGCACTGTGAGATTAATATCTGGCTTTATATAGGACCTTAAGTGCGCAAGAACTATTCCCCAGATGATCTTGGAGTTACATATAGGAATAAAATTGTTTGTTGGGATGTATATGCGTTCTTTATTTGTGCGCAGCATCGTACGACGGACATGAAATCCAAAATACAGAAAAGTAGTCGTTCTTTGCGACACTTCATCTGTGTATGGAAATTCATATCTCAATGGATGGTTTTTATTGGCTCGATCAAAATATCAGATCCCTAATAGTTTCACATTTTGTTATTTGGAATCAGAAATATGAAAAAATTGCCTTTTTTTAAACTCTTCTACTGTATATTAAAATTCATATCACCTCAACTGCAAAATAAAGGGAAGGGACTATTCTCTTATAGGGGCAGCGAGGCCCACCGGGTTCCAGGTAGTAGTAAAATAAAGATATGTAACACTATACAAATGATAGAGCTAAGCGACACAAATGGTAGCCCTACCCTGCTCAGGAGCCGACCTTCAAGTTGCATCGAGATCGGTAATCAACACATTCCTTCCACAGAAGAAATATTCCCTTGAACATTGCTGTTGAACCTTACGGGAACATTGATTATCCAATACGACACACGTCAATAAATAGATGCATCTTAATCACACCGGACGCATTAAACTGATCGAAGAAGAGAGCCGAACAAGATAACTTAATACTTCCGGACTTATCTTCCTGCTAATAATCACTGGTCCACAAACGTAAACGTAATCCTGTAACCACCATCGTAATAGAAACAGGGGAAATCACGAAGTCACGACATCACAGAAACAGAGTCTGCTACAGAACAGCAGTGATCCAGACCAACATTATTACAAACCACCAGGATCAGCCAGATACCTTATTTTTGATAATGAGGACATTCACATTTAATGAGGGAAGAATTAACGCAAAATTCATCAGGAAAACCTAACATAAAAAATGTTCGCCAACGCAACATGTCTGACTACGGGAGATTATTCCACAGTCGAGTTGTTCTATTCATAAATGTGCGAAAGGGAAGGCTGAATGGTATGAGGGTGGGCCGAGCGGGATAGTCTTGTGTTGTGGGAAAATTATTGCCGTGCACGAATAATAATGCAAAAGGTAGCTCATATGCCTTCCATATTGGAATGAATTGTAATGCAAAAGGTTGGCGTTATGCCTTCGACCCTAGGACCTCGCAATGTTAATCGAAGGGATGTTTCGATCTAGAAAGTACGCATTACGCATTCGAAGGATAATGTACGGAATCAACTCTGGAAGGTTTCCATTCCCTACTGGGCAGAAGTATAATAAGGGTATTCATTTCACTTCGTAAATTCTTCGTACTTGTCGTAGTAGTCGTACTTCGTAGTTGTTCGTAGTTTTTCGTAGTTAATTTCCATATATTTTTTAACTACGACATCTTGTGTGAAGTACGAAGCTGAAAAGTTTCTAAAACGGGTTTGTAATTTTAAATTATCGTAGTTGCTGTTGACAATTGTCTGTTTCAATTTAATAGCCCTCAATTTAAAACATGGCTAGCGAGACCAAGAATTTAAAAAAGTACAGCTTTATCGATTAATGCTTCCAATCATTTTTGTTTTTCACTTTTTCTGGGCATTTTATCAAAAAACAACCCCTTCAAGTTATGGCAACTCGAAAATGACACTTGCAATAATACGAAAAATGAAAAATGAACTACGAAAAATATTCAATGTAGTCGTTCATGTCAATCGAACTACGAAACTACGAAACTACAAAACTACAAACAATTGAAAAGTTAATGAATACCCTTAATATTTACAGTTAAAATAATTAACTTCGTATGCTACAACAAAAAAATCCACTTTTATTTAAGTGGAAATAAATTAGGTTCGAGTATATTCAAAAAAATCCATACCTTTTCTATCCCACAAAACCCACTTGCAACCTTTTCGAGTGTAAAAGAAACACACAATCATAAAATATTTTTTTCCTATGGCAATAAACTCATAAAAATTTTCGATTGATTGAAATATGAAATCCGGTAATGGAAGATTCGACGAGCAAATAATTGAACAAAAATGTCCAAATCATGTGCTGTTATGGGTGCTAAACCATTATGCTACATTGTTTCTTTTATCCGTTGTTAAAAGGGACAGGACCAAGACGAAATTGGCTATAAATTAGGGAAATATCACGAAAATATAGCAGAGATTTTCATTTTAATTTATGATTCTGACTGCGCACTTACATACTTATAGACACAGAAATATTTCAGGGTATTTGGAGATAAGCGCTTCCTCCTCATAAATCATTACGGGACCGATAAACTTTTATGGCGTGAACATTGTTGTCATATATTTACCCAAGCATTTATTCTAATTTATGCTTTTATTCTATTTTATCAAATGGATGTGAGATTTATTTTAGTTTATTTATTTTATTGTTTTCTAGGGGATTTCACATTTATATTTGCGTTGTTTTTGTGGATTGCTAAAATTCATACTGAAAGTACAAAATAATTTGAATTGACATTTGGGTCATTCCATGGTGACGGGTGGAACATTTTAGCACATTTTTTGATATACATTCAGTTATTTTAAAGCGCAAACAAAGCACCTAATATATACTGTATTTATGATAGCATTCTTAGATATATTTTTTAAGATATGATAAAAGAAAACAACATAAATATATATTCTAACATTGTTAAATTCGTAGAATTACATGTGACGGGTGGGACAGGCTAAACACCCTTCTTTCTTTAGATACTTGCACTTGACGTTGAAATTCAGATCAAATAGTTCATATGAAGCCCTAATTTTATTGTAGTATGCTATTTGAGTTATGTCGCTAATTGTTCTCTAAAAAGAGGTAAGTAAAAACAATACGAACTTTTTTTATGAAGCTTACAATGTTGTGACGGGTGGGACAGGGATCCGTGACGGGTGGGACAACTAAAAAAACTATACACACAAAACACATTAATTTAGGCATATTTTATTAACTATTAAGTTATATTTTGGGCTTGGTGTAGGGAATTCATGTTCTACATCTCTTTCGCTTTATAGCTCAGCTGCTGGTTTTAAATCAACGTCACTTTCGCTAGAAGTATATAAGTGAATATTTGAGCTTGCATTCTTCACTTAATCGCACTTTTTTTTGAATTTAATGAAAAAATCAATATTCAACTGGGAAAATACAAAAAGTAATAATTTTATTTTTTACTACACGCATATTTCCGAATACTATGGAGCTTTAACAATACTTAAAACCTAAAATTTATGTGATTTCCGTCACTTTTTTTTCAATAGCTTGGTGTCATTTTCCATGGAATGACTCATTTATATTATTTAATTTATATTTCCTTTAATATTTTTTAACATTACGCTTCCAGCTAAAGGTGCTGATAGACGATGAGAATATTCTCAATAGTCCATTCAAAACGTGCCTTAGGGTGTTCCAACATAACACCGTTAAGAAAATCTAACCCTACAAGGATTTTGCGTCGCTGATCACGAAAATCGGGGTCCGGCGGTCCTAAAATATGGGCGTCACCCTTAAAATCGCAAAAAAACATCCCTTTTAAGGGTTTTCGCGATAATTTCAATAATAATGCAAAATAATCCGATAAAATGCACTTTTTTCAATATTTATTTACGAAGGTGGTTGATTTATACTAAATCAAGCCAAACTTTATGATAAGGGATGATCCTAAAGGGTTAAAACCACCCCTAAATCGACTAAAAATAAAAAATTTGTAAATTTTTTTTTTCAAGTTTAGGCTTCAAATTCGATTGTCGTAATGTCAGGCATAAATAAATTATTTTCAACCCTTAAGGGGTTAAAACTACCCCCACAATTTGTACAAAATAATTAAAAAATTAAAAAACACGACGCCCCTGTGACAAAAAAATGAACTAAAAAGTCCAAAACAAGTTTTAAGTACTAATGTAAGACAGAAACGAGATATGTTTAGAAGACATTGTTCTCTTCGTATAGTCAATGTGTTTATAATAAATATATAAGATATTGTCTAACTACTGTAGAAAATATTAACTTCAAATAGTCATTTTGTTGAGTATCACACAACTATCGTATATGTATAATCTGTGTTTTTGCAGTCGGGGTAGGTACCGTTTTAATTAGTTATTCTGTAACATTTCTACCATTTGTTATTTGTGCCTGCTCCAATCCGATCACTACGCCACCGACAGTTGACGGCAACACCAAAAATTATTCAACGACCGATTTGACCATTTTACATTTCCGGCGACTTACGTTTGAACTGAGAAGCGAGGAAGAGTGAGAACCTGAGTGATTACCCAAAGTAGAAAAATCGTCAACCATCAACCATAAAAGCTTTGATAATAAATATCCGTAAATTCTTTTGTAAACGCTTTTCTTTAATTATTTGTATGATACCGTGGTGAATGTCGTTTAAGTTGCGATTAATACTAATAACTGCAAAATCAGGCTTGAACAAAAATTTTAATTATCAATTCAAAACAATGAATGAGATTTTCTTTATTTTCGAGTAAAGATCGCAGGGCTCGGAAATTGAAGTTCCACCGAATTTCATCAGTTCGCGGGAAACCACGTTTGTTGCAAACTTCGATTAATAAATCTTTTCGTTTGGGAGAGCATAAAAATAATGATGTAACAGCAGATATATTGACGAAAAATATTGGTGTTTCTTTAATAACTGAGCATACCTACTTTAAGACTAAATTTATTTGATGGGCATAACAATGCACAAAGTGTGCAAATGTATACAATTTTTTTTACTAAAGTTTGAACCCCGGCTGTGCTTCCACTAATTCCAGCGCAACCATCATATGTATGTTTGAGCAATCAATTTTTTTCTAAATTGTAGCATTTCAGCGCATTCTAAATCAAATCAACTATACCTTTTGCGGACCCATCATTGCAGACCCAGGTCAAAATATGATAAAAACACGTTCAAAAGGCTTATTATTTTTAACGAAACGTAAAAATAAAACCATTTGCGATTTACACGAATTATCCGTAGTTTCATCAGCTTGAACAGATACAAAATTTGTTACTTGAAGATTTCAATTCATGTAGATAAACCTGTAAACAGCATTCAAGTAATTCATTTTGTACGGTTTTTGAAGTGTTTTTTTGCGTTTTAATTATTCTTCAAGTAGTCGTCGAATACGATATCTATTGATCTGGTATATGTAACCATATCAAGAAATATTCCTCGATTACTACTTAGTAGGTATTCCGGCAGTTGGCCGTGGGAACTTTTTGGTGACCTTGGGAACTAGGTCACGGCAGGTCATTGACCTTGGGAACTGGGTCAGGGAAGTAGGTCAAGGTCAATCACCTGTCATCAATCAATCAATCAGGGCCGTGGGATGTAGGCCAAGGTGGTTGACCTTGAGACGCTTGGACGAGTCGGTCAGGGTCGGTGGCTTTGGGCTCGGCGGGCTCGGCTGGGCTGGGGCGGGGGACTCGGCGGGGGACTCGGCGGTGGTCTGGGGGCTTGGCTTGGCAGGGGACATGGCAGGTACCGGTAGCTTAGGCATCCAGCTCCAAAGATGGCGCGCGTGCTCATTTGCCGCCGCGTACTAATGGGCTGCTATGGGAGATCTTGCACTCTGCGCAGGCAAGCAAGCATGTGTTTCTATAGGACCCCACACTTTGGCCAGACAGTAGTGGCCTATGAAATGGCGCCAGCGTGTGTGCCCGAAAGCGTTGTCGTATGAAAGGTGTGGGCCACGTCAGGGACTCAGCATGAAGCGAACGGGGAAAGTAGTGGAGTTGCCTATGTGCAATTCTTGGAGAGTATTGCATGGTTGTTGTTGTTGTTATAACCTGAACTTATGAAACCGAGTGAATGAATGAGAAATAATTTATTATTTGCCGACTACGGCGGTAGCTAATGATATTGATCTTACACTCTGTACAAGTCATTCCCTAGAAAAAACGCAAACGTGGTTGGGATTCGAACTCGCGCCGCACGAAACCGAATATAAAAAACCAACGCCTTAGCCAACTTGACCAAAACGACAGTTGGATGAAGTCGGGTTATTTGTGTACATATATGCAGTTGTGGAGTTCTATTTTTAGATCTTGCGAGGTTTACTTGTGCGACCCAACGAAAATAATGTGCACATGATCGTGATGGTAGTTACAAGAGCCTGCGAAATGAGAAAGAAAGAAAAAACAAAACAAAAACAGAAAAAACTGCAGCAGCAGCAATTTGAGAAGCAAAATCTGCCGGTTTAAAATGAAAAAAAGGAAACGACGGTTTAAGACGTGGAAATAAAAAAACAACTTCTGCGTGAATGAAATTTTACGGAAATGTTTATGTTTATTTTTAAAAAATTAAAGATAATGTGTCTGAGAAAGGGAAAGGCTGTTGTTTTCATTCATTATTGAAAGAGAGGATATTAATTACTAACACCAGTTAATAATATTATTAGTAACTAGAATATTATTATGGATAAAGAAAATGTTATGCGAGAACAAAAAAAAGCAATTATTAATTCCAAAAGCTGTTTTGGTCGTAACTGAGTAAGTTACTGTTTTTATTTAACGTTCCCCATAAAAGCTTTTATCGTCCGCGGGGCTCAGGCGGTACTTTCGATCTAAAATCGAAATAGCAAAAAAAAGAAAAAAATTCTGAAAAACACGTTGTTGTGTAATTATTACCCTGGTAAAGGTTTAAAGCGAAATAAAAAAGCCGCGGCTCAATGAGAAAGAATAAAAAAAGATCTTCAGCGAGCCGCGAGTGTGCAAAGCACCGAAAACATTTTACACCTTGAATACTAATGAGCTATCGACCGGCGACTCGCTTGAGATGGATACTGCTAAAAAGTGAAAAAGTGAAAAACTAAAAGAAGAAATGAATGATTCAATTTGAGATGTATGAATGAAAAATACAAAATGCATGAAGAGAAATGGTGTAAAATAATCGACGGTTCTTGAAAGCAAAAGTGCTCGCTTAGAACTATTGGTGATGGCACTCGGGCATTAATTATATGCAATTGCAGGTGTCCATTGTCTGGCTCAAGCCTATTTAGAATTTTATGGAGATTCCCCCGACGTAATGTCTATGATTTTTACTGCGGCGAAACTTGGGTGTGCTTAAGCAAAACCTCAGCCAAAATTCAAGTTCAAGTGCAAAAAATTATGCCTACTCTTGAGTCAAAGATTCGAGCGTTAATTATATGCAAATATGCCAGTGCCATGTCCATTGCCCTTTACTACAGAGAGAAAAACTTGAGTATCTTTATTTGTTTGGTTTACCTTTTTTTCTGAATGGGTAGTTATCTGTGTTTTTTGCTTCTGTTGGATTTTTTTGCCTGATGATGATATCTTAGACTATTGATTGGTAGAAACACAAGAACCCTATTGCCTAGGAAAAGTACCTCATTTAAATTACAAGTGCACCCATAGTTGGGAACAAATTTTACGGAAAGGAGAAGAAAATTAGCAAAATATTACAATAAAGGTACCAAAGAGAAAGGCGAATTTAACCAAGGGGAGACAGTCTTATATAAACAAGGGAAGACGTGGACGGAAGCAATTGTACTAGACAAGACCGATAAACCAAGATCTTATTGGATAAAGATAAAACATAATGCACAGTAGTCAGAAGAAATTCACTCTATATTAGAAAATGCGGCTGAAATAAAAAAAAAATAAAAAGAAAAAAAAAATTGTCGGAACATTAAAGAGTAACGAAACATTATTCTGGTTTAGGCAGGTAATTAACAAATATGATAATATGTAAATTATGTAAATTCTAATTTAAAAACAAAATATTATATATATATATATATATATATATATATATATATATATATATATATATATATATATATATATATATATATATATATATATATATATATATATATATATATATATATATATATATATATATATATATATATATATATATATATATATATATATATATATATATATATATATATATATATATATATATATACTAGTTGGACCCGGCATAAAACCTTTTTGCCCGCAATAGTTGGCCAGCATATCTGTTTCAGTTATTTAGAGTTCAATGGCAATTGTGATGGAATTATAAATTAAATTTGTGAAATGTTAGAAGGAAAAGTAATTTTCATGAAAGGTAATTTTTTTTTAATGTACAAAAAATAAATAATTATATTTATTTTTAATCTTAATATCAACAGGAATAAACTTTTTATCTTAATGCTATTTGATGAACAATATTTTTAGTTAATCCCTGAGGGGTAAAAACGAACAAACCTGATGGTTTGCCAACCCTTGAACACGCAACATATAATTGGCCATGTGAAAAGCACGGATTTTCTAGATCCAACCCACAAATTGACATTGTTTGGCCTTGTGACTTATTAATAGTCATTGCGAATGCCAAGCGAATTGGGAATTGCAGGCGTTTGAATGGAATGGGCGAGTCTGATGGGATCATTGGGATCCGTGGTAGAAGAAGAACTTCACCTTGAAACTTGCCGTTTAAAATGGTAGTTTCAAGAACATTACTCATGATTTTTTTTATGATCAATCGCGTGCCATTGCATAGCTTTGGTGCATTCAAATTTCAAAGTAAAATTATTGGTGAACCAATTTTCAATCGCAAGTTATGTGGTGGCATTCCAGGTAAATCCAATGAATTCAAGAATTCAACAGGGTAGTTAACAATTTCTTCAGGATCGACAACAGTATCGATCGATTTGAATGATATTTCATTGCGCGGCAATGACTGTTGTATTTTAAAATTAATTGCGTCGACATCTATATTTTTTGCGGCTAAAATAGTTCGGTCACGTAGCCACGCATGATTAGTGTAATTAGCTTGTAAATCTGGAAATATACTTTCGATCAAACTATCTTTAGTATCGACCATGTTGCAAAAATTTTCTGGGAGTCTGATGTATTGTGTATTTTCATGCAATTGTATGGTGCAGTTGCCAATGTTGAGCAATTGTTCTGAGAATGCCAATGCCAATGGATCATTTTGAAGTTGAACACGCATATTTATGGTAAGACATAATTTCCTGGCACTTCGCCATAGGTATGATTCTTTTAAACATGCGTTAATTTCGTCCGCATATGTAGCACGTGGAATTACCGGCAATGTCTGTCTGTAATCACCGGACAGCAACAGTAGAGCACCACTGAAAAGTCTGGTATTATTATTGAGATCTTTCAGCGTTCTATCGAGGGCTTCAAGTGAATGCTTGTGGGCCATAGTGCATTCATCCCAGATAATAATTTTGCATTTTTTCAAAACTTCAGCCATGCCTGAATGCTTCTTTATGTTACACATTGCGTCTGGATTTGTGTGAATGTTCAATGGCAACTTGAGTGCTGAATGCGCAGTCCTCCCACCATCAAGCAAGGTAGCTGCAATGCCTGATGAAGCAATTGCCAACGCAATATGACTTTGTGATCGAATGCGCGCAAGTATCAGTGAGATGAGGAATGTTTTGCCAGTGCCACCTGGTGCGTCCAAAAAAAGAATCCTCCTTGTTGTGATGCAATTGACAAATTAATTTGATCATATATATTCTTTTGTTCAGCAGTGAGCAGTTGCTCATTATTAGCAACGAAAGTAGCCAAAGCTATGGTATCGAACTGTTGTTCGCGCTGAACATCGCTGTTAATGATTTGTGCTGCTGGGCGGTTAGGCGATGGCATGCCGAAATTAATGAGTGGCATATTCGAAATGAGAATACAAATATCCTCAATCTTTACTAAGGCCTCGTTATATATTTCCGTCGAAAAATCGATATTTGTATCTTGATCAGCAATCCGAATGCGGTGTAGAATGTCCTCACTCATCGAATCTTTATATTTATCCCAGAGAGCAGAAGCTTCAGACGGAAAACATGTCGTCAATAATATAGCGAATAATTGACGAATTTGATGAGGAAAGGAACTCAGTACTGCATCTGCAAGTGTGAGATCCCAATGGTTATCATCTTCCAGTAAATGCAATTCGCGACACGCATTGAAGTACGTGTCGTACAAAATACCATTGACTGTTCGCAAATATTGAAAGGATGTCGGTCCAGGAACGTTAACCAACAACAAACGCAAAAAAAAACATTCGCGTTGCTTTGGATGGACTGTATATAATCGGCCTAAAGTATTTGCCATAAATATGTCGACGTATCCTTCGACTGGAACGCCTCGCTTTCGTGGTTGCCAATTTTTTGACTGTTTGTTCCATGTGAAAAATCGTGGCACATCAGTATACATTAATGTCTTTGCGAATTGACCCAAAATATCTAGTCGGCTGCATAGATTGAAAAACTCCTTATAAAAAAAATTTACTCCAGATAACAACAGGTCGTATATGCTAATTTTACAAAGTGGCCGACTGTTGATAGTTTTTGGTCAGACAAACCAAAAATTGTAGTTTTCGGGTGGTTGGAAATAATAACGGTTTATCTGCTGTGGTCCTTTTATTTTTTTGTTTAAATTTGTACATGTCATCCAGTGTTATTGAAACGCTTCAACCTATTTTCATGAATAAGGTATCAGGGTACGCAGAATACTCCCACCTATCTAAAATTGTAAAAGTGACGGTTC
>OY979697.1:60797006-60953289 GCA_963855945.1 Thereva nobilitata
TATATATATATATATATATATATATATATATATATATATATATATATATATATATATATATATATAATATTATATATATATATATATATATATATATATATATATATATATATATATATATATATATATATATATATATATATATATATATATATATATATATATATATATATATAATATATATATATATATATATATATATATATATATATATATATATATATATATATATATATATATATATATATATATATATATATATATATATATATATATATATATATATATATATATATATATATATATATATATATATATATATATATATATATATATATAATATATATTATTATATATATATATATATGTATATATATATATATATATATATATATATATATATATATATATATATATATATATATATATATATATATATATTATATATATATATATATATATATATATATATATATATATATATATGTATATATATATATATATATATATATATATATATATATATATATATATATATATATATATATATATATATATGTATATATATATATATATATATATATATATATATATATATATATATATATATATATATATATATATATATATATATATATATATATATATATATATATATATATATATATATATATATATATATATATATATATATATATATATATATATATATATGAAAATCAACTTGAACTTTATGCTAAAAGAAGCTACTTATTTCTTCAGCTGCTAAAACAAGACTGACAACTTCGAATTAAATCCCAGCAGGCAAGGCCTTATGTTAGGTTAAGAGATAAGAAACTTCATTTTTTTCTCATATGTATACGTTATAAGTATATTTATAAAATTTAATAATCTAAAACGGAAGCCGTAGGTGATTATGGAGTCAATTTCATACTCAGCATATTTCTTTGAATCATAACAAAAGGCCTTCAACACAGCGCCGGAAACGATGTATCAGATTTCTTCGGCAGCAGTTCTCATTAAGATAAGAATAGCTGAGGTTTCAAAATTGTATATTTATCTTAAGATGAAGATGCTATCCGTAATACTAAATATCTTTAGTTGTCATATCTACAAAAAGAAAAAAATGAATAAATAAATAAATAAATAAATCTTATGTATATCTATATACGTACATACATTTATAGTGTTGATGATGATGGTAAGTTGTAATGTCGCCATGGAAGTGTTTCAGTACTATCCTCAAATAAATATCTTTTATCGTCATGGGGATCCAAAGCTACTTTACGTTGATGGATCGTGAATACTTGATGTTTTTTAGATCTTATTAAGTTCTGATCTCTGGATATGCTAATCATGCCATCCAGATATTTAACATAGTCATCAAAGCTAATAGTATTTTTGACTACATAGTTCTTCACTCCTTGAGCTTTTTTATGACTTCCATCATCGGCATCATTATCGGTCCTAAAACAGTACATTTTCGCTCTCAGTCCAACAAAATCGATAATAATATTTCCATGAAGCTCATCTTTCATTAATCCAGGAACTTTTTTATTACAAAGCGGGATGTTGAAAATATTATTGTTCTCATAGTCGCTCTATCGAATTTATTAACATTATTTTTAATCATCAGCTCATATGGATCCATATCAGTAAACTCATATATTAATGAGTCTGTATCGGTATACAAGCATCTTGCTTTATCACCGAATTCCTTTGTTATGAATTCATAGTGGAAGTCGTATATACAGGTTTTCGAGATATCAAGTATCGCTTGGCCAACATAAATAGGTTTATTCATTTTAGCTGCCATCTTGTTTAACTCCACGGCCACTAGATTTTCGTCGAAAATTGATACGCTATGAAAGTTAGGTTTTGATATCATAGCTTGTGCACCATACCGCCCATCCCATTTTGTAAGGAGTTTTACAATCACCCTCTTCCGAACATTTCCCATGGTTTTACTAAATATTGCATTGATCAGTAATTTGAAGAAATCCTTTTCAAAATTGTTTGTTGCTCTGGTTCTAAAATGTGTATTTAAGTCAATGTAGTGTTTTAACCACGGTGATTGATTAAATTGAAGTACGCGATGAGTTTTCTTTAAAATCACACCATTTTTTAAATATTGTTTCAAATTGCGATAATGTATTATATATTTTTCTTTATTAAATAATGTAAGTAATAGCTTAGGAGTTTTAGAATTAGGTGGATTCATGCAAGTCGGCGCTAATGGTAGATCTTTGTGAATATCATGTATTGATGCTGGATATTCCAGATCTACTTCAAGAAGATACCCAACTGGTGAATCATCTGGAATACTATTAACATCAATGGATTCAATCCATTTAAAACCCCCCGTTGGTAGATATTGAGACATAGCCCATCCATATAAATTATTGGCATCTAAGTACATTAAGTACTTGTCCTCCTCATTGGGGTTATATTTCTTCATATATTTATTATTAGCTTTACCTCGTCTTCCGCTATATTGTGCTACTCCACCTCTGATGCCACGTTCAACAAATAATAACATGTCAATATCTGTTATTAATTCCAATGTAACACCTGTATATAGCAATATATATATATATATATATATATATATATATATATATATATATATATATATATATATATATATATATATATATATATATATATATATATATATATATATATATATATATATATATATATATATATATATATATATATATATATATATATATATATATATATATATATATATATATATATATATATATATATATATATATATATATATATATATATATATATATATATATATATATATATATATATATATATATATATATATATATATATATATATATATATATATATATATATATATATATATATATATATATATATATATATATATATATATATATATATATATATATATATATATATATATATATATATATATATATATATATATATATATATATATATATATATATATATATATATATATATATATATATATATATATATATATATATATATATATATATATATATATATATATATATATATATATATATATATATATGAAAATCAACTTGAACTTTATGCTAAAAGAAGCTACTTATTTCTTCAGCTGCTAAAACAAGACTGACAACTTCGAATTAAATCCCAGCAGGCAAGGCCTTATGTTAGGTTAAGAGATAAGAAACTTCATTTTTTTCTCATATGTATACGTTATAAGTATATTTATAAAATTTAATAATCTAAAACGGAAGCCGTAGGTGATTATGGAGTCAATTTCATACTCAGCATATTTCTTTGAATCATAACAAAAGGCCTTCAACACAGCGCCGGAAACGATGTATCAGATTTCTTCGGCAGCAGTTCTCATTAAGATAAGAATAGCTGAGGTTTCAAAATTGTATATTTATCTTAAGATGAAGATGCTATCCGTAATACTAAATATCTTTAGTTGTCATATCTACAAAAAGAAAAAAATGAATAAATAAATAAATAAATAAATCTTATGTATATCTATATACGTACATACATTTATAGTGTTGATGATGATGGTAAGTTGTAATGTCGCCATGGAAGTGTTTCAGTACTATCCTCAAATAAATATCTTTTATCGTCATGGGGATCCAAAGCTACTTTACGTTGATGGATCGTGAATACTTGATGTTTTTTAGATCTTATTAAGTTCTGATCTCTGGATATGCTAATCATGCCATCCAGATATTTAACATAGTCATCAAAGCTAATAGTATTTTTGACTACATAGTTCTTCACTCCTTGAGCTTTTTTATGACTTCCATCATCGGCATCATTATCGGTCCTAAAACAGTACATTTTCGCTCTCAGTCCAACAAAATCGATAATAATATTTCCATGAAGCTCATCTTTCATTAATCCAGGAACTTTTTTATTACAAAGCGGGATGTTGAAAATATTATTGTTCTCATAGTCGCTCTATCGAATTTATTAACATTATTTTTAATCATCAGCTCATATGGATCCATATCAGTAAACTCATATATTAATGAGTCTGTATCGGTATACAAGCATCTTGCTTTATCACCGAATTCCTTTGTTATGAATTCATAGTGGAAGTCGTATATACAGGTTTTCGAGATATCAAGTATCGCTTGGCCAACATAAATAGGTTTATTCATTTTAGCTGCCATCTTGTTTAACTCCACGGCCACTAGATTTTCGTCGAAAATTGATACGCTATGAAAGTTAGGTTTTGATATCATAGCTTGTGCACCATACCGCCCATCCCATTTTGTAAGGAGTTTTACAATCACCCTCTTCCGAACATTTCCCATGGTTTTACTAAATATTGCATTGATCAGTAATTTGAAGAAATCCTTTTCAAAATTGTTTGTTGCTCTGGTTCTAAAATGTGTATTTAAGTCAATGTAGTGTTTTAACCACGGTGATTGATTAAATTGAAGTACGCGATGAGTTTTCTTTAAAATCACACCATTTTTTAAATATTGTTTCAAATTGCGATAATGTATTATATATTTTTCTTTATTAAATAATGTAAGTAATAGCTTAGGAGTTTTAGAATTAGGTGGATTCATGCAAGTCGGCGCTAATGGTAGATCTTTGTGAATATCATGTATTGATGCTGGATATTCCAGATCTACTTCAAGAAGATACCCAACTGGTGAATCATCTGGAATACTATTAACATCAATGGATTCAATCCATTTAAAACCCCCCGTTGGTAGATATTGAGACATAGCCCATCCATATAAATTATTGGCATCTAAGTACATTAAGTACTTGTCCTCCTCATTGGGGTTATATTTCTTCATATATTTATTATTAGCTTTACCTCGTCTTCCGCTATATTGTGCTACTCCACCTCTGATGCCACGTTCAACAAATAATAACATGTCAATATCTGTTATTAATTCCAATGTAACACCTGTATATAGCAACATCGCATCTCAAGTTAGACCGGGTGTAGTGAAGTAGTGCGCTGGATCCAGTTTATGACTTTTTAAACATGTGTTTCTAAAGTTTTCAAAAATATCTGCTAAGAGCATTACATCTGTTTTGAGATATAAATCCGAATACTCCCCTAAAGTAGTAATATAAAAACTAGACCATACAATTAATGCATGCTGATAATCTTCTTCGCTTATATCGCTATCAGTGACTATGAAAGGAATCCTTAGATGGTAAGGTTGTTTCGTCAAATTTCTCCCATGAATCAACATAATCATATGGGAATACACCTTTCCTATGAAGAAGATTATAGTGGTTATTTGAAAACTGTTTTTCCAATAACGGAAATGATGTGCAATTCTTTGCTAACGCATCCAATGATGATGGAAGGAAGCGAATTGAATCAATAAAGCGTAGATTGATGGAGGTCTCTTCTACATGTTTGGTGAAGGAGATATACTTCTCTTTTGTTAGCGGTAATAAATCAATCCTTCCATTAATATTAAGTGCTATATCTTTTATTATGAAGTGGCTATCATATCCAGAAAGGTTATGGAAAACTACTGGAATAACATGGCTATCCTGATAAAGTAAATTACAGGTTTGATGAGCAACTCCTCGAAATTTTCCAGTAAGATGATCATGATCACAAACTCTAATATCAGATATTATAAAGGTTTTCTGACAAATATGACAACATTTGGCTGCTTTTTGCTTCATCTCTCGGTCCTTTGTATTCATATCCAGTGCAATTATCTTTTTAAAAATTTCTGATACATCTTTGCTAATCAGCTCCAATTCTTGAGCGAACCATTCCAAACATATTTCTCCTCTATAAGAGCGATAATAACTCAATTTATCATCGTAGGAACACTGGAAAAAGTATCCTATACTATGAGCTTCATGCTTTTGATAGGGTGTTGTATTACTTTGTGTATCATCGTTTAATGATTTTAATATGCACTCAATATCAGCATAAATAATGAATGGGCACTTTTCTTTATACTTATAGTTATTAAAATTTACCCATTTTTCTGTAGGTAATATGACTCTGCAGTTATTTATTTGCTTGCAATCTTCTATATGTTTGTTTAAATTGTACTCACTGATGAAATGGTTTAAGCATCGATCACAAATCCATGCTTTTTGTTTCTTTTTTGTAATTTGAGCACGAACTAACCTTGAGAGATCCTTTATCCAGCAGTAGTGGTAATTGCCACAATTTTCATCCACATTAATTTCATTCTCAGCATCATCATCATCAGCAAATATCAGTAAGTGTATGCATTTAGCATATTCATTCTTACTGATATATATTGGTACTGTTAATATTTTTTTATTTTCTTTAATTAATGTATACACATTTATTCTTAGATTATTATTTTTTTCAAATTTGGGTATATCTTTTATTTTCATAGGAAATTCAATATTATTTAAATTTAATACACTAGCATAATGAGGATAGGAGCCCTGGTTGTTTGTGAGGGTGTGCGTGTGGGTATGGGTGGGCGTGTGGGTATGGATGTATGTGTGGGTATGGTTGTGTGTGTGTGCTATACACGCATACATACAAACCTCAAAGTGTGGGTATCTGAGGGGGGAGCGGAAAGGCAAATATGAGAGGGGCCCAGAATCCCCCTTGCTTATCTACTAATTCAGAGGCAGTGAGGCAATAGTTAAAAACATGAGTGATAGGTTCAGCAATTAGGGGAGACAGAAGTTTGAGAAAACGTGGAGAAATTCCATCAAAGCCGATACTGTTCGAGGAAATAGAGGCTGGAGACTCAAGAACTTCTAAAGAATCAACACAGCGGAAGTAAAAGCCATCACTGAGCGAGTCAGAGCTGGAGGAACTAGAGAAAGAGGGACTAACGTAACTCGGCGGAGAGAGAATGAATGATGAGTTTAGGAGCTCAACATCAACATCAAAAGGCTCAGATGCGGCAGAATGAATACCAAGTGAGCAAAGGTTAGACCAAAGTCGTTTCGAACCTAGGTCAGTATTAAGCTTGCGGGCACAGAACTCACGTTTAGCAGATCTGACTTTGAGGTTGATGCGATTACGAAGCACTTTGTAATCAATTAGGTAACTGCGAATTTTAATTCTACGGTATCGCCGGTACATAGACTCACGCTGGATTATCAGATCCCGGATCTCGCGTGAAAACCATGGGCAACGAGAAGAAGTTTTGACTCTACGCATGACTAGCGGTACACATTGGTCATACAATGACTGAATGAAGGAGGACAAGATAGCGACCTTATCGTCGACAGAGGTAGTGATATAGATGTCATACCAGGGTAAAGAAGAAACAGCTCTTAAAAGCCGCTCAGGATTGATGCTGCTGTAGTCACGGTAGGAGAATGAAGAAGACGAAGAAGAAGGTAGGAATGAGAAATAAATAGAGAGAAAAAGGATGTCATGGTCAAGAAAACTCGGAGGAGATATTTGATTGTGCCTCACCACTGAGCCAACAGACGTAACAGCGAGAACATCAAGCAGCGATGGATTTCGGCAGTTCATAAACGTTGGGAGTTTATTTAAAACATGAAGGTCCAATGACTCAAACATATAATTAAGATATTTCGCTTGACCATTTGGTTTCAATAAGTTGACATTGAAATCACCTGCAACAATTATATTCTCATATTGACGAGAGAGATTAGAAACAATAGCATGGAACTCAGCAGCGACCACGGAGTCAAATATAGTGGGGGAGAGTATACACTTATGACAGCACATTTATCAAAGGCAGATTTTAATTCCACAGCAATGAATTCAAGTGGAGAATCTTTAGACTTGCCAAGCACTCTAGAGGAAAGCAAGGAGGAGACATACACAGCGACACCACCACCAGTGCGACCAACACGATCATTCCGGTGGATAGTACAACCAGGAAGGGAGACATAAGAGGATGGGATTTCAGGATTTAACCATGTTTCACTAGCAACTAAGACATGCATTTTAGGGCAATCAAGCAAGTTTCTAAGCTCATCCATCTTATTTTTTAAACTCCTAGCATTAAAAACGGCAATATTCAGCCCAGTAGATGAAGAGGAGAGGATATTGAGGAGTGTTCCCTCGATGTGCATACGACTACGAGAACAGCTCATAATATATACAGAGAGAGCACAGATCCACATGACCAAAAGCAGACAAGAAAGATGAAGGCGTTAAAAATATGGCGACATAGTAGAAGAGAAGAAAAGTTACTAGAAAGGAAGAAAAGAAAAGAAATAGAATAGGCAGCATAGACTAAATTACAAAGTATAAATATCCAAACTTTAAAACACAAATATCCAAAGTAGTAATTAAAACTAGAATTCATAAAGAGAAAAATTAAAAAAAAAATTAAAAAAAAAAGAATTCAGCAAGAGAAAAAAAAAGAAAATAAAAATCATAAAGAGAGAAAAAAAAACAGAATAAATAAATAAAGTAAGACTAAGTAGATGCTACATAACCCTGTCCTCAATATCAATCTCGGCACCAGTCGCTGCATCTAACTCATCCATCGTGATTATTTTCTTCGGCGGATCACCAGGCTTTACACAAATATAAACAAAACCTCTTCTAGTGAACACAGATTGCAGCAAATTCTCCTTCCGTAGCCTCAGTGCTTTTCGCAGAATTCTCTGATAAGCAGCAGCGAGACTTTCAAAGGCATTTAGTCTCATATATGCAGAGTACCCAGGAGAAATTTGGCTCAACTTCAAGCTTCCATTTCTCCGGAATTTATCCAAAAAAATTCGCTGCTCAGCTGCAGATGAGAATTTGACAATGAGCGGTTTCTTCATGCCGGAGCGTGCGCGAAATACATAGGCATAAGGTGATAAATCATGCCCAATGGCTGCACAGACAGACGCAATTAATTCATGTGGATTTTCGTCAGGCGTGCTGGGGATCCCAGTAATAACTGCATCGGTAAGTCGTGTTTGCCTCTGTATATCATTTATCTCGTGATGAGCACCTTGTAACTCCAGCTTTAGGTCCTCGATTTCGCCCTTCATTTTGCAAATTTCAGCATTTAACGAGTTTACCGTTTGATTGAACCTTGCTATAAAGCGCTCCTCAAACTCAGAGAATTTTTCCAAAATTATATTAGAAATGCTCCGCTCAAGTTTCTTCTCAAGTAGCTCAAAGCTATCGGTGGAGCAGATAGAACAGGAACGCCTCTGTTTAGTAGCGTTAGTTTTTCCATCGCCCTGCTGATTTCTTGAAGCTAATCTAGTGAAGGCCGGGCTAGGTTGTGCCGTTGCACCAGACGAGGATGCTCCAGATGATTTAGCAGATCCATGCAATTTTCCCATTATTAGATCAGCAGTAAACACTCGAGAAGAACACTGGCGTAAAAGACAACGAAACCACACGCATTAGGAAACCAGATGGGTGTATATTATAAATATTGGTAAAATAAGTGTAGGCGCGAGAAAAAATGTCAGACCGGACACAGAAAGCGACTACTCCCTACGAGACATAAACTCAGTTAAACAAAGAAGAGAAAAAAAATATTCGACCAATTGACACACGTTCGGTAAGCGTTCTTCACTTGATGAAGTCAGAACGGAAACTTAAGCTGGTGACATATACAAGCGTACATGCATTGCATTCAGCGGCTCCCTGATATGCGGAGATTTTCCACTGACACATAATTGCATGGTTGCGTTCCGTCCCGGCTCTCACAGATAGCCCAAAAATCTGAGTAACGAGTCGCATGTGTTTGTTGTGTATGCTTGTGTGTCCTATGTCGAATGCGGCAATGCAGAAAAATTTGAAAGTAGCCCGACATTTGCGTGGCATGCGAAACATTCACGGAATATTTCGTCAGGTCGCATTTGAATTCACACACTTCTATATTATCTGTCAACGAATGCAACGCATGTACGCTTGGATATGTCACCAGCTTTATGGTGACGAACCTCCTCAAAGGACGTTCGGACGTTCTTGTGTGATAATTTTTTGCCATTTTTAAAATTTTGTTTTTTTTCGTTTTGGTGGAGGCACCTGTGCTATAGCACTTGTTGCACATGCTTAAATCCGGCCCTGATCCTAGTTTGTGGAAAGCAGAGTTTCCAACTTTAGCTGAGCATTGTGAACTTATAATAGTCTTATCATTAGGCAATTTTGCTTAAAATGTGGGGATGACGCCATTTTGAATTTAAGCTCATAAAAATATATAAAATCATTTGATAAAAAAAATTGTGTACGGTATTTTTCGCATTACCAAGGCCTTTTTTCGACCTATTTATTAGACTAATAGGCGCGGAGATGATTTATTGGGACAGTTTCAAACACACTTATAACAAAAAGATGTGATATGGATTAGTCAATATGAATCGTTAATATCATGAAATAATTAAACACGTGAGTAGGTATGGGGGCACTTTGTCCAGACAGTAGTGCCATATGCAATGGCGTCAGTGTGTGCCAGACAGTGTTGCCCTATGGCAGTGGGGCCAGGTCGTTGACCTTGAGACTGGGTTGCTTTGAATTGAATCAACGAGTCGGGAACTGAGTCGGGGGTCAGTGGCTTGGGACTTGGCGGGAAGCCGGGGGGGCTTCTCGCGGGGCTCAGCATGAAGCGAAAGTGGAAAGTAGTGGAGTGGCCGATGTGCTATTCTTCGCGAGTATTGCATGGTTGTTGTTGTTGTTATAACCTGAACTTATGAAACCGAGTGGGGGAATGAGAAATAATCTGTTACTTGTTGACTACGGCGGTAGCTATCTTGCACTCTGTACAAGTCATTCCCTAGAAAAATCGCAAACATGGTTGGGAATCGAACTCGCGCCACGCGAATCGCGAATATAAAAAACTAACGCCTTAGCCAACTTGACCAAACCGGCAGTTGGATGAAGTCGGGTTATTTTTGTACATATATGCAGTTGTGGAATTCTATTTTTAGATCTTGCGAGGTTTACCTGTGTATATTTCGACCTAACGACCCGACGAAACTAATGTTGCAAGAGCCTGCGAAATGAGAAAGAAAGAAAAAACAAAACAAAAGAACTGCAGCAGCAGCAATTTGAGCAGCAAAGTCTGTCGGTATAAAAGGAAAAAGGAAACGGCAGTTCAAGCCATGCAAATAAAAAAAAACAACTTCTGCGTGAATGAAATTTTACGGAAATGTTTATGCTTTATTTTTAAAAAATTTAAGATAATGTGTGTGAGAAAGAGAAGGCTTTGTGTGTGATGTTCATATTACACCATGTTGTGAAATTAGGCTGTTGTTTCATTATAGAAAGAGGGGATATTCTTTACTAACAGCAGTTAATAATATTATTTGTAATAAAGAAAATGTTATGCGAGAACAAACAAAACATTTATTAAATTCAAAAAGCTGTTTTGACCGAGTGGATCTAAAAGCAAAGTAACAGGAACACAGAGTTCACAGTAGCAAAATCAGAATCACAACACATGATCGCAGCTGCAAAGACCCCCGCAAAAGAAGGTGTAATGAAAAACAAAATAATCAGCCATCCTCAGGTCGGTATCTCGACTGGATAAGAAAAGCAAAAGTAAAACTTGCAAGTTACTACAGGCCGCCTTTAAGCAATTATTCGTAATATGCATAAGCTTACGTCATAAGAATCAGTTTTTGTTTTTCTCTTTGCTACCCGGTGGCTGGCCTCAGATGCCGTATCTGAGTATTCTTAAGTTGCAAAAGTAGAATTTCCACTTGTGCATAGATTATCGCCTGGTAGAACATCACATGTTTGTTACTGTTTTTATTCAACGTTCCCCATACCCCTGATAAAAAAACAACATCACATCTTACCGTTGGAAAGATGTGATAAAAGCGTTTATCGTCCACGGGGCTCAGGCGGTTCTTCCGATCTAAAATCGAAACAGCAAAAAAGAAAAAAATGTCTGAAAAACACAGGTTTGTTGTTGTTTGATTCTTAACCTGGTAAAGGTTTAAAGGGAAATAAAAAAGCCGCGGCTCAATGATAAAAAAAAAATAAAAAAAGATCGTCTGCCTTTACACAGTTAATGAAAAAAGTGATCAATATAATTGTCTCATGACGGCTTTTCAAAAATTTCTGTAGAAAAAAAATGTCCAAGAAACAGTTGTTGAGAAAATTAACTACAAAAATGTAGAAGCATTAAAAATTGTTCACTAACATAAAAAATTACATGGCATAAATTTAATATACAAATGTATAATTTTTGTGGTAGTTCTTTATAATACATTTGTATTTAAAACTAAAATTGTTTTGTATTTTTAGTAAAATAAAAACAAATTAAGATGTGTATCTGCCGTAAAAGATGAAAAATAGAAAAATTAATATTGGATTTTTTTATTTACACACAAAAATTATTTTTTTTTTGCGCAATATTGAAAACAATGCACTTTACATATTTTTATTTGTGATTGTTGAACGAGTTTAGATTGAAAAGAGAATAGATTAATATGAATGCTGCTGTCAAATGGTTAAAAGAATGAATTTTGTGAACGTTGTTTATATATGAACATAAATTTCATTTTCGAAAATAATAATTTAAGCTTGTTTATAAAAAACATTTTTTAAAAATAAATTCGCCTCGCCTAATTTGTTTAAAACTTTAAAATGACTATAACATCTGGCTGGGGTTCTCACTATACGTAGAGAGGATATTAATTATTAACATCCGTTAATAATATAATTTGTATTAAAAAAATGTTATGCGAAAACAATCAAAAGTATTTGAAAGCAAAATAGTTGTATGTATCAAGTAAATCTAAAGCAAAAGTAACAGGAACACAGATTGAAGAAAAAGCCGGAATCACAATTGTTGATCTTGACCGCAGTTGCAAAGAGCCCGTGACATCTGGTATAAGAAAAAAACACATAAAAAATTCTCTCGATGGAAGCAGCCAAGCAAATTGATTTTGTCAGATATCTTTTTCACTTGCAACAAAGTCTGCTAGAGTGCATAAGTTTTTACAGCTTTTTTTATATATTGGAAGCCCCTGCCTAGTGGCAAGATGCCAACTGGAATTTTAATTTATGGATAACATGTTTTAGTAGTATAACAGAAATATTGAAACCGTCCTATTTTTTTATTATTAACAGCAGTTGATAATATTATTTGTAATAAAAAATCTTATGCGAGAACAAAGAAATTCATTTTAAAAGATGTATGTACCTAAAAGAAACGTAACAGGAACACAGAATTGAAGAAAAGTCAGAACCACAACGCACATTTTCCAATGATCTTGGTCACAACTGCAGAGAGATCGCGGAATTTGGTGTAAGGAAAAACAAAAACAGCAACTAAGCAAATTGATTGAGCCAGCAGGTTTTTTACTTGCTGCAAAGTCTGCTGAAGTGCATAACTATTTGCAAATAATTAATATTATTGATGAAAAAATACCAAATTTAAATAACACTCGTTTTATAGTCGCAAGATGCTTTTTAGCAATTTAACATTTATTTGAAGGGTGCCCGTATACATATATACTATACATACTAGCACTAAAAAAAAGATTGTTTTTAGTGGACATCTCGTCTACATGAGAAAAAACAAAGCTTAAACTGGCGGCCAACTAGAGAGCAGTTAATCATGCCGGTGTGTTATAAGTCGGAAGCCGGTGCAAATTATTTGTAATATGCATAAGCTGACGTCATGCATCTGTGTATTAATAAGTAAGCTACGAAACCATAATTTACACTTGCGCATAGATTATCGCCTGGTAGAAGATCCTTAGCAGCAAGAAAATTAGTTCCAAGAATTTAATTAATGATTTATTTTCGCATTCTTTCGCATGTATTTAAAATGCTGACTTTGTTTTTGTCTTCTTCGATTCAGATCTAGATTTTAAGTGAGAAACTCTTTTTTCCTAACATTTACCGTAATTTCCAGTTTTTTTAGGGTGCACAAAGTAAGCATTTAAATAAAATAAAAAAGGCGTGTTATTTATACATCGTTGATGTTTGAAAAACAATTAGCAAAAAAAATATTAGAGCGGAAAAATTCAAAAACATTGTAAAAGTAAAGTGATACCCATTTTTACTTCAAATTTCTTTTGATTTGTAATTTTTTTTATTTATTTATGGATATAAACTAAACAGTGATCCATTGACATAAATATATGTATATTTTTTTGACGTTTTCGTCCATACATATTCTATGACATAATTGTTACAGTTCTAAATTTTTTTTTGTTGTCGTTCGGGTAAATGCATATTTACAGTTTGAATAGCGGATAAAATGTTTTTAAAATAAAAAAACAGTTTTTACAATATAAGTATAAAAAAAATTACGCATTATATGGAGGCTTTGTTTTTATTTTGTTTCAGAAATTTTTTATGAATAACAAAATTTCACAAAAGGAAAATAACTTAACTTCAAATTTTGAAAAAAATTGATTTTTGAATTTTTTAAATTAAATATTAATTAAATTTTGTGTTTAAATAATTAATAAAATTCTCAGGAAAAAATATAATATATGTTAGATAAAATTTAAATAAAAACAAGCTGTTAAATTTTTTAACTTTATGTGGAACAGTTCAGTCTTGTTGAAAGCAGCTTCATCAGTTAACAATTCTGTTGCTTCGATAGGTTTTTGCGTACCCTATTCGTTTATAAAAGGGGCATACACTACACGTTTATCTCATTTCGAGTTGTGATGCTAAACAATTAACAACAACAGCATGAAGAGCTTCATCTGCATAAAATGCGAAAATTCGTTTTCAAGCGCTGATACCTTAAGACGACATCAGAAGTATAGCTGCAAGAAAACATTCATCTCAGAAAAACCTGCATCCAGGTTAGAGCAGTCCGTTACACAATTACCCGATCAGTCCGCAACACAGATATCAGACCAGCCCACCTTTAAGATACAGTTCAATCCTACATGGGATGAAATGTTACTAGGAATATTTAATAAAATACCTTTCGGGGCAGCCTCTCAAAAATATTTACTAGAACATTTTTATTTCCGGCAATTTCAAGAACCAATTCAAAAACTACAAAAAAGCATTAAAGATGTACCAGTTAAAATTATTGCGCGATTCAAATGCATTCTAGAAAGTAATGAACGCAAGTTAGAAACGATGGAGTTTACTAGAAAGCTGAATGGTGATACAGATATTAAAAAAGTATACCTTGACAAAGTGGTTCATCCTATAGTGGAGAAGATGATGAAAATTGAAGCAAACAAAGATATTTTCGTTATGCATATGTGTTTCATCAAATTCTTTTTTGAAAATTTACAACCGCTGGAAAAACCAGGAGTTAGACACGTAAGAATCAACAACAAAAGGTACGAGACGAATGAAGATTGCGATTTAAAATTTATAGGCCTAGAAGAAGAAGAAGAAATGCCTGGTTATAGACATATGTAAAAAAAAAGCAATAAAAACAATAAAATTGACTTCAGAAATTTAAAAAAAAAATATTCTTTTTATTTATTTATTTATTTATTTTATACTTATTAATCTTATTACATAAACTATAATAAATATTAATCTAACAATTTTGATCTAATCTCTCTTTCTTTTAAATCCATATGGCACCGAACTATAGTCTGGAAGAAATCTTCGCTTTTCCGCTTTAAACCTGTATTTCTTTACCTCTGGAACAGTTACTACCTCGTGATTTTGTGTGCGACGTATTTTTCTTGAAAGTATTGGTATGTGGTCCTGTTCTTTGGGGTTTAAAATCGTGTTTTTCATCGTATCCAAATTCACCAGTTCTGACGCTTTGTAGTTCAAACATATGCCTTTTACCTTGCACTTTAGCCTAGTGGAGCTGTCCTTTGTGCTATGTACTGCGTAAGCATAGTTTTTAGGTCCTCCAGATACAAACTCAGTGATATAGCTGCCCTGTCCGAAGCATTGAAGCTCATCTGTCATGTCACCCACAAATTCCCCCACAGGCGGATCATATTCTCCTTCTCGACTAATGTAGATAACAGAGTCTGTGTCGTTGTATAAAACTCTGTCTCCCAGTTGGTCCAAGTAGCTGTATAATTTTAGCCGGGCTTGCGCAGTAGTATAAGCAGCAATACAAACATTAACAGTGGACAAAGAATCGGCTGCCTCTTCTTTATAACCCCAATTGACGACCAGAACTTCTTCGTTAATTGGAAGGACATGGTGTACTTCGATTGCGGGGTTGGTTAACATGACGTATAAATCAGCTGCGTTGTTTATTATACTTGTTTTGGGCTGGTTTTCTCGTTGACCAAATTTTCCCCAAAAGGAGTTTAATATAAGTTTGGCTAGTGATCTTAATCCGGGGTTGTTTTTAATTTCGGAATAATCTAGTTGTACACCCTCGTTCTCAAAGAAGTCCTCAATGTATTGCGCCCTTTCCTCGTTCGTATTGATTTTACCAGACCAACCCGATGCCTGCTGCTTCATCTTAATGAATTTGTTCATCATGTCCGTGAATAAGCCTCCAGTGCGGGTTACCTTATCATACTCTTAAATTTCATAACACCATATTTCACAGACTTCAATTAACTTGTACCCTTTATCTAAAGCAACTTTGATTTCGTCTGTTGACCATGTTCCTATTAAAGCTCTTTCTTCGTCTGTGTGCGGGCACAATTGCTGCTGCTGGTTTCTGTGCTCACAGCATTTACGACATAGGGGGAACATTAGCTTGTTGTTCTGCTTGATGGGGAGAACAGGGTGAAATAAGTCTTCTGGTGGTAGAATTTTGCATTTCACCAAACCCTCTGTTTTTTCCAAGTCCACTTTAGAGCATTCCTGATTTCCAACATATAACTTCGGGTGACCAACTGGAAACTTGCCATTTTTGCAAACCCATGGGTAGAGCGAACAAACATCGATGTACGTGATTTTCTGTCCAGGCTGACATTTGTAATAGACATATACGTTTCCTGTGCGTCCGCCATAAAATGGATCACGTGGATTCAAGGCCGCATTGACCAATAGGGGATGTTCTTTTAAATACGCCGGGTCTTTATTTCCCTCCAGCTGTCTACGAAATGCACACTCCCACATTTCAATTACATCATGGCCTAGAGAGCGTAAGCGCTCGATTTTTGCGACAGTTGTGCTGTGTCGGCGATTCAAAGTATCTTCCTTGTCGTCGTATAGCGGCTTATCACGATCATGAGATAGACATGCTGGGTGCCCGTGATAATAACACCCGGGCAATTCAAAAACTTGGTTAGTTTCCGCACAGTATCCATCTACCTTGACCCCATTTAATATGGTTTCCCTCTGTTTAGCTGCATGCAAAATGTTAATTTCGCGTTGTTTTTCATCCCATAGCAGCCATTGTATTGCTATTTTAGATTGGTTGTCAGAATTCCGGTATCCATTCTTCGGGATGATACCAATCCTATTTGGTTCGAGGAAGTTTCGCCGAAAGACAAGGTTACATGCTGAGGCGATTGTTGTGGCTTCGATAAACGGATCTACATTACATGCACCTATCATTAATTTTCGAAATTTTAGGCAGGCTTCTGTCAAAATTTGCACGTCACGAACACAATATTCGACCAAATCACGCTGCATATCGAACACATCACTTTTATGTTCTTCGTACCAACTAAGGAAAATTTTACGTTCTTCATTCTTCATTGTGTCGGGGCTATAATATTCCAATGCAGGCAGTAATCCAGTGTAGTATTCATTTTCAAGAGTATTGAAAAGGTGCGGAAAATAACCCTTTTTCAAAACTGGCGGCAAATCAAATGCTTTTGGTAGTTCACAGAGAGCCATTGGGAAATAGTTGAGTGAGTCTATAAATTTAATATTTTCCATCCGCATCATTAAAATTTTTGTACCGCGCATTATTAATTCTGGTTTTAAATTCGTTTGATGAAGTATATGATTTAGCAGAAATTGATGATCATATGCCTGTCCATTATGTGCAATTACTATCACCTTTTTAAATAATTTTCTCTGATTCAACAAATATTCGATGAACAATTTAATAGGATTTATTTTTAAAATTTTCTGCCTTATTCCACATTTTTCACACACTGTTTTATTTTTGTCAATGCATTTATCACATCTCTGCTGAAAGACACACAAATTGGGTTCGTGCTGATTGATTTCACCAATATCCTGTTTTTCTCCCACCACTTTTTCCTGTCGGGTTTCTAAATCGTAGAAAACAAAATGGAAGTCTTTCATTAGTGGATTGCGACGATCCCGCTGAATAAAACAAAGGGGTCCTTGCGGCACGTGTTTATCGCAGATTTTACAGAACACTTCTCCACATATATGATGTTTATCTGCTTTAAATGTTTTTAGGCACTCCAGACACTTTTTCACCTCTTCACACACAGTTTTCCGATTTAAAGACCCCGAAGCCAAATGATTGCTGTAACACTGCTTTCCTCTAAAATTCCTGCTGCAATCTTTACAGAAAATTTCGTCATCAGCACTGCTACATGTAGGAGATTGTTGACAGCAGGGGCAGGTTCCTCCGCATCTATGACGGTTTTTGTTATTATATGATTGATGACATCGATCGCAATAATAACTACAACAGAAAGCGGCTGTAGTTGAGGTTATAACATTGTAATGACCATCGTGATATAATAAATTTAGCCGTAGCCCATCATCAGAGATAACGTAATGTATAAAGATGCGACAGCTAGAACAAAAAACCCAAACGCATTTCGCATCTGCAGACTTCTGAGATTGCCTCCACCTTAGCAACATGCAACAAATTAAAGTTTCCAGCTACACTACGATGCGAACGTATTCTTCTCAGCCATGGTCCGCAACACAAGAGATGCGGTGAGTTTGTTGATAGGGAAGCTGGCAGTTTAGGGGGGCAAGGAAAGGAACTGCCAACAGAATATTTTTCGCAACATTGTGATCTTTCGGACTTTTGCCTCTAGTGCTGCATTGAAGAATTGTGCTGGAATTTTGTATTTTAATCATTTGTGGACATCTCGTCTACATGAGAAAAAACAAAGCTTAAACTGGCGGCCAACTAGAGAGCAGTTAATCATGCCGGTGTGTTATAAGTCGGAAGCCGGTGCAAATTATTTGTAATATGCATAAGCTGACGTCATGCATCTGTGTATTAATAGGTAAGCTACGAAACCATAATTTACACTTGCGCATAGATTATCGCCTGGTAGAAGATCCTTAGCAGCAAGAAAATTAGTTCCAAGAATTTAATTAATGATTTATTTTCGCATTCTTTCGCATGTATTTAAAATGCTGACTTTGTTTTTGTCTTCTTCGATTCAGATCTAGATTTTAAGTGAGAAACTCTTTTTTCCTAACATTTACCGTAATTTCCAGTTTTTTTAGGGTGCACAAAGTAAGCATTTAAATAAAATAAAAAAAGGCGTGTTATTTATACATCGTTGATGTTTGAAAAACAATTAGCAAAAAAAATATTAGAGCGGAAAAATTCAAAAACATTGTAAAAGTAAAGTGATACCCATTTTTACTTCAAATTTCTTTTGATTTGTAATTTTTTTTATTTATTTATGGATATAAACTAAACAGTGATCCATTGACATAAATATATGTATATTTTTTTGACGTTTTCGTCCATACATATTCTATGACATAATTGTTACAGTTCTAAATTTTTTTTTGTTGTCGTTCGGGTAAATGCATATTTACAGTTTGAATAGCGGATAAAATGTTTTTAAAATAAAAAAACAGTTTTTACAATATAAGTATAAAAAAAATTACGCATTATATGGAGGCTTTGTTTTTATTTTGTTTCAGAAATTTTTTATGAATAACAAAATTTCACAAAAGGAAAATAACTTAACTTCAAATTTTGAAAAAAATTGATTTTTGAATTTTTTAAATTAAATATTAATTAAATTTTGTGTTTAAATAATTAATAAAATTCTCAGGAAAAAATATAATATATGTTAGATAAAATTTAAATAAAAACAAGCTGTTAAATTTTTTAACTTTATGTGGAACAGTTCAGTCTTGTTGAAAGCAGCTTCATCAGTTAACAATTCTGTTGCTTCGATAGGTTTTTGCGTACCCTATTCGTTTATAAAAGGAGCATACACTACACGTTTATCTCATTTCGAGTTGTGATGCTAAACAATTAACAACAACAGCATGAAGAGCTTCATCTGCATAAAATGCGAAAATTCGTTTTCAAGCGCTGATACCTTAAGACGACATCAGAAGTATAGCTGCAAGAAAACATTCATCTCAGAAAAACCTGCATCCAGGTTAGAGCAGTCCGTTACACAATTACCCGATCAGTCCGCAACACAGATATCAGACCAGCCCACCTTTAAGATACAGTTCAATCCTACATGGGATGAAATGTTACTAGGAATATTTAATAAAATACCTTTCGGGGCAGCCTCTCAAAAATATTTACTAGAACATTTTTATTTCCGGCAATTTCAAGAACCAATTCAAAAACTACAAAAAAGCATTAAAGATGTACCAGTTAAAATTATTGCGCGATTCAAATGCATTCTAGAAAGTAATGAACGCAAGTTAGAAACGATGGAGTTTACTAGAAAGCTGAATGGTGATACAGATATTAAAAAAGTATACCTTGACAAAGTGGTTCATCCTATAGTGGAGAAGATGATGAAAATTGAAGCAAACAAAGATATTTTCGTTATGCATATGTGTTTCATCAAATTCTTTTTTGAAAATTTACAACCGCTGGAAAAACCAGGAGTTAGACACGTAAGAATCAACAACAAAAGGTACGAGATGAATGAAGATTGCGATTTAAAATTTATAGGCCTAGAAGAAGAAGAAGAAATGCCTGGTTATAGACATATGTAAAAAAAAAGCAATAAAAACAATAAAATTGACTTCAGAAATTTAAAAAAAAAATATTCTTTTTATTTATTTATTTATTTATTTTATACTTATTAATCTTATTACATAAACTATAATAAATATTAATCTAACAATTTTGATCTAATCTCTCTTTCTTTTAAATCCATATGGCACCGAACTATAGTCTGGAAGAAATCTTCGCTTTTCCGCTTTAAACCTGTATTTCTTTACCTCTGGAACAGTTACTACCTCGTGATTTTGTGTGCGACGTATTTTTCTTGAAAGTATTGGTATGTGGTCCTGTTCTTTGGGGTTTAAAATCGTGTTTTTCATCGTATCCAAATTCACCAGTTCTGACGCTTTGTAGTTCAAACATATGCCTTTTACCTTGCACTTTAGCCTAGTGGAGCTGTCCTTTGTGCTATGTACTGCGTAAGCATAGTTTTTAGGTCCTCCAGATACAAACTCAGTGATATAGCTGCCCTGTCCGAAGCATTGAAGCTCATCTGTCATGTCACCCACAAATTCCCCCACAGGCGGATCATATTCTCCTTCTCGACTAATGTAGATAACAGAGTCTGTGTCGTTGTATAAAACTCTGTCTCCCAGTTGGTCCAAGTAGCTGTATAATTTTAGCCGGGCTTGCGCAGTAGTATAAGCAGCAATACAAACATTAACAGTGGACAAAGAATCGGCTGCCTCTTCTTTATAACCCCAATTGACGACCAGAACTTCTTCGTTAATTGGAAGGACATGGTGTACTTCGATTGCGGGGTTGGTTAACATGACGTATAAATCAGCTGCGTTGTTTATTATACTTGTTTTGGGCTGGTTTTCTCGTTGACCAAATTTTCCCCAAAAGGAGTTTAATATAAGTTTGGCTAGTGATCTTAATCCGGGGTTGTTTTTAATTTCGGAATAATCTAGTTGTACACCCTCGTTCTCAAAGAAGTCCTCAATGTATTGCGCCCTTTCCTCGTTCGTATTGAATTTACCAGACCAACCCGATGCCTGCTGCTTCATCTTAATGAATTTGTTCATCATGTCCGTGAATAAGCCTCCAGTGCGGGTTACCTTATCATACTCTTAAATTTCATAACACCATATTTCACAGACTTCAATTAACTTGTACCCTTTATCTAAAGCAACTTTGATTTCGTCTGTTGACCATGTTCCTATTAAAGCTCTTTCTTCGTCTGTGTGCGGGCACAATTGCTGCTGCTGGTTTCTGTGCTCACAGCATTTACGACATAGGGGGAACATTAGCTTGTTGTTCTGCTTGATGGGGAGAACAGGGTGAAATAAGTCTTCTGGTGGTAGAATTTTGCATTTCACCAAACCCTCTGTTTTTCCAAGTCCACTTTAGAGCATTCCTGATTTCCAACATATAACTTCGGGTGACCAACTGGAAACTTGCCATTTTTGCAAACCCATGGGTAGAGCGAACAAACATCGATGTACGTGATTTTCTGTCCAGGCTGACATTTGTAATAGACATATACGTTTCCTGTGCGTCCGCCATAAAATGGATCACGTGGATTCAAGGCCGCATTGACCAATAGGGGATGTTCTTTTAAATACGCCGGGTCTTTATTTCCCTCCAGCTGTCTACGAAATGCACACTCCCACATTTCAATTACATCATGGCCTAGAGAGCGTAAGCGCTCGATTTTTGCGACAGTTGTGCTGTGTCGGCGATTCAAAGTATCTTCCTTGTCGTCGTATAGCGGCTTATCACGATCATGAGATAGACATGCTGGGTGCCCGTGATAATAACACCCGGGCAATTCAAAAACTTGGTTAGTTTCCGCACAGTATCCATCTACCTTGACCCCATTTAATATGGTTTCCCTCTGTTTAGCTGCATGCAAAATGTTAATTTCGCGTTGTTTTTCATCCCATAGCAGCCATTGTATTGCTATTTTAGATTGGTTGTCAGAATTCCGGTATCCATTCTTCGGGATGATACCAATCCTATTTGGTTCGAGGAAGTTTCGCCGAAAGACAAGGTTACATGCTGAGGCGATTGTTGTGGCTTCGATAAACGGATCTACATTACATGCACCTATCATTAATTTTCGAAATTTTAGGCAGGCTTCTGTCAAAATTTGCACGTCACGAACACAATATTCGACCAAATCACGCTGCATATCGAACACATCACTTTTATGTTCTTCGTACCAACTAAGGAAAATTTTACGTTCTTCATTCTTCATTGTGTCGGGGCTATAATATTCCAATGCAGGCAGTAATCCAGTGTAGTATTCATTTTCAAGAGTATTGAAAAGGTGCGGAAAATAACCCTTTTTCAAAACTGGCGGCAAATCAAATGCTTTTGGTAGTTCACAGAGAGCCATTGGGAAATAGTTGAGTGAGTCTATAAATTTAATATTTTCCATCCGCATCATTAAAATTTTTGTACCGCGCATTATTAATTCTGGTTTTAAATTCGTTTGATGAAGTATATGATTTAGCAGAAATTGATGATCATATGCCTGTCCATTATGTGCAATTACTATCACCTTTTTAAATTATTTTCTCTGATTCAACAAATATTCGATGAACAATTTAATCGGATTTATTTTTAAAATTTTCTGCCTTATTCCACATTTTTCACACACTGTTTTATTTTTGTCAATGCATTTATCACATCTCTGCTGAAAGACACACAAATTGGGTTCGTGCTGATTGATTTCACCAATATCCTGTTTTTCTCCCACCACTTTTTCCTGTCGGGTTTCTAAATCGTAGAAAACAAAATGGAAGTCTTTCATTAGTGGATTGCGACGATCCCGCTGAATAAAACAAAGGGGTCCTTGCGGCACGTGTTTATCGCAGATTTTACAGAACACTTCTCCACATATATGATGTTTATCTGCTTTAAATGTTTTTAGGCACTCCAGACACTTTTTCACCTCTTCACACACAGTTTTCCGATTTAAAGACCCCGAAGCCAAATGATTGCTGTAACACTGCTTTCCTCTAAAATTCCTGCTGCAATCTTTACAGAAAATTTCGTCATCAGCACTGCTACATGTAGGAGATTGTTGACAGCAGGGGCAGGTTCCTCCGCATCTATGACGGTTTTTGTTATTATATGATTGATGACATCGATCGCAATAATAACTACAACAGAAAGCGGCTGTAGTTGAGGTTATAACATTGTAATGACCATCGTGATATAATAAATTTAGCCGTAGCCCATCATCAGAGATAACGTAATGTATAAAGATGCGACAGCTAGAACAAAAAACCCAAACGCATTTCGCATCTGCAGACTTCTGAGATTGCCTCCACCTTAGCAACATGCAACAAATTAAAGTTTCCAGCTACACTACGATGCGAACGTATTCTTCTCAGCCATGGTCCGCAACACAAGAGATGCGGTGAGTTTGTTGATAGGGAAGCTGGCAGTTTAGGGGGGCAAGGAAAGGAACTGCCAACAGAATATTTTTCGCAACATTGTGATCTTTCGGACTTTTGCCTCTAGTGCTGCATTGAAGAATTGTGCTGGAATTTTGTATTTTAATCATTTGTGGACATCTCGTCTACATGAGAAAAAACAAAGCTTAAACTGGCGGCCAACTAGAGAGCAGTTAATCATGCCGGTGTGTTATAAGTCGGAAGCCGGTGCAAATTATTTGTAATATGCATAAGCTGACGTCATGCATCTGTGTATTAATAAGTAAGCTACGAAACCATAATTTACACTTGCGCATAGATTATCGCCTGGTAGAAGATCCTTAGCAGCAAGAAAATTAGTTCCAAGAATTTAATTAATGATTTATTTTCGCATTCTTTCGCATGTATTTAAAATGCTGACTTTGTTTTTGTCTTCTTCGATTCAGATCTAGATTTTAAGTGAGAAACTCTTTTTTCCTAACATTTACCGTAATTTCCAGTTTTTTTAGGGTGCACAAAGTAAGCATTTAAATAAAATAAAAAAAGGCGTGTTATTTATACATCGTTGATGTTTGAAAAACAATTAGCAAAAAAAATATTAGAGCGGAAAAATTCAAAAACATTGTAAAAGTAAAGTGATACCCATTTTTACTTCAAATTTCTTTTGATTTGTAATTTTTTTTTATTTATTTATGGATATAAACTAAACAGTGATCCATTGACATAAATATATGTATATTTTTTTGACGTTTTCGTCCATACATATTCTATGACATAATTGTTACAGTTCTAAATTTTTTTTTGTTGTCGTTCGGGTAAATGCATATTTACAGTTTGAATAGCGGATAAAATGTTTTTAAAATAAAAAAACAGTTTTTACAATATAAGTATAAAAAAAATTACGCATTATATGGAGGCTTTGTTTTTATTTTGTTTCAGAAATTTTTTATGAATAACAAAATTTCACAAAAGGAAAATAACTTAACTTCAAATTTTGAAAAAAATTGATTTTTGAATTTTTTAAATTAAATATTAATTAAATTTTGTGTTTAAATAATAAATAAAATTCTCAGGAAAAAATATAATATATGTTAGATAAAATTTAAATAAAAACAAGCTGTTAAATTTTTTAACTTTATGTGGAACAGTTCAGTCTTGTTGAAAGCAGCTTCATCAGTTAACAATTCTGTTGCTTCGATAGGTTTTTGCGTACCCTATTCGTTTATAAAAGGGGCATACACTACACGTTTATCTCATTTCGAGTTGTGATGCTAAACAATTAACAACAACAGCATGAAGAGCTTCATCTGCATAAAATGCGAAAATTCGTTTTCAAGCGCTGATACCTTAAGACGACATCAGAAGTATAGCTGCAAGAAAACATTCATCTCAGAAAAACCTGCATCCAGGTTAGAGCAGTCCGTTACACAATTACCCGATCAGTCCGCAACACAGATATCAGACCAGCCCACCTTTAAGATACAGTTCAATCCTACATGGGATGAAATGTTACTAGGAATATTTAATAAAATACCTTTCGGGGCAGCCTCTCAAAAATATTTACTAGAACATTTTTATTTCCGGCAATTTCAAGAACCAATTCAAAAACTACAAAAAAGCATTAAAGATGTACCAGTTAAAATTATTGCGCGATTCAAATGCATTCTAGAAAGTAATGAACGCAAGTTAGAAACGATGGAGTTTACTAGAAAGCTGAATGGTGATACAGATATTAAAAAAGTATACCTTGACAAAGTGGTTCATCCTATAGTGGAGAAGATGATGAAAATTGAAGCAAACAAAGATATTTTCGTTATGCATATGTGTTTCATCAAATTCTTTTTTGAAAATTTACACCCGCTGGAAAAACCAGGAGTTAGACACGTAAGAATCAACAACAAAAGGTACGAGATGAATGAAGATTGCGATTTAAAATTTATAGGCCTAGAAGAAGAAGAAGAAATGCCTGGTTATAGACATATGTAAAAAAAAAGCAATAAAAACAATAAAATTGACTTCAGAAATTTAAAAAAAAAATATTCTTTTTATTTATTTATTTATTTATTTTATACTTATTAATCTTATTACATAAACTATAATAAATATTAATCTAACAATTTTGATCTAATCTCTCTTTCTTTTAAATCCATATGGCACCGAACTATAGTCTGGAAGAAATCTTCGCTTTTCCGCTTTAAACCTGTATTTCTTTACCTCTGGAACAGTTACTACCTCGTGATTTTGTGTGCGACGTATTTTTCTTGAAAGTATTGGTATGTGGTCCTGTTCTTTGGGGTTTAAAATCGTGTTTTTCATCGTATCCAAATTCACCAGTTCTGACGCTTTGTAGTTCAAACATATGCCTTTTACCTTGCACTTTAGCCTAGTGGAGCTGTCCTTTGTGCTATGTACTGCGTAAGCATAGTTTTTAGGTCCTCCAGATACAAACTCAGTGATATAGCTGCCCTGTCCGAAGCATTCAAGCTCATCTGTCATGTCACCCACAAATTCCCCCACAGGCGGATCATATTCTCCTTCTCGACTAATGTAGATAACAGAGTCTGTGTCGTTGTATAAAACTCTGTCTCCCAGTTGGTCCAAGTAGCTGTATAATTTTAGCCGGGCTTGCGCAGTAGTATAAGCAGCAATACAAACATTAACAGTGGACAAAGAATCGGCTGCCTCTTCTTTATAACCCCAATTGACGACCAGAACTTCTTCGTTAATTGGAAGGACATGGTGTACTTCGATTGCGGGGTTGGTTAACATGACGTATAAATCAGCTGCGTTGTTTATTATACTTGTTTTGGGCTGGTTTTCTCGTTGACCAAATTTTCCCCAAAAGGAGTTTAATATAAGTTTGGCTAGTGATCTTAATCCGGGGTTGTTTTTAATTTCGGAATAATCTAGTTGTACACCCTCGTTCTCAAAGAAGTCCTCAATGTATTGCGCCCTTTCCTCGTTCGTATTGATTTTACCAGACCAACCCGATGCCTGCTGCTTCATCTTAATGAATTTGTTCATCATGTCCGTGAATAAGCCTCCAGTGCGGGTTACCTTATCATACTCTTAAATTTCATAACACCATATTTCACAGACTTCAATTAACTTGTACCCTTTATCTAAAGCAACTTTGATTTCGTCTGTTGACCATGTTCCTATTAAAGCTCTTTCTTCGTCTGTGTGCGGGCACAATTGCTGCTGCTGGTTTCTGTGCTCACAGCATTTACGACATAGGGGGAACATTAGCTTGTTGTTCTGCTTGATGGGGAGAACAGGGTGAAATAAGTCTTCTGGTGGTAGAATTTTGCATTTCACCAAACCCTCTGTTTTTTCCAAGTCCACTTTAGAGCATTCCTGATTTCCAACATATAACTTCGGGTGACCAACTGGAAACTTGCCATTTTTGCAAACCCATGGGTAGAGCGAACAAACATCGATGTACGTGATTTTCTGTCCAGGCTGACATTTGTAATAGACATATACGTTTCCTGTGCGTCCGCCATAAAATGGATCACGTGGATTCAAGGCCGCATTGACCAATAGGGGATGTTCTTTTAAATACGCCGGGTCTTTATTTCCCTCCAGCTGTCTACGAAATGCACACTCCCACATTTCAATTACATCATGGCCTAGAGAGCGTAAGCGCTCGATTTTTGCGACAGTTGTGCTGTGTCGGCGATTCAAAGTATCTTCCTTGTCGTCGTATAGCGGCTTATCACGATCATGAGATAGACATGCTGGGTGCCCGTGATAATAACACCCGGGCAATTCAAAAACTTGGTTAGTTTCCGCACAGTATCCATCTACCTTGACCCCATTTAATATGGTTTCCCTCTGTTTAGCTGCATGCAAAATGTTAATTTCGCGTTGTTTTTCATCCCATAGCAGCCATTGTATTGCTATTTTAGATTGGTTGTCAGAATTCCGGTATCCATTCTTCGGGATGATACCAATCCTATTTGGTTCGAGGAAGTTTCGCCGAAAGACAAGGTTACATGCTGAGGCGATTGTTGTGGCTTCGATAAACGGATCTACATTACATGCACCTATCATTAATTTTCGAAATTTTAGGCAGGCTTCTGTCAAAATTTGCACGTCACGAACACAATATTCGACCAAATCACGCTGCATATCGAACACATCACTTTTATGTTCTTCGTACCAACTAAGGAAAATTTTACGTTCTTCATTTTTCATTGTGTCGGGGCTATAATATTCCAATGCAGGCAGTAATCCAGTGTAGTATTCATTTTCAAGAGTATTGAAAAGGTGCGGAAAATAACCCTTTTTCAAAACTGGCGGCAAATCAAATGCTTTTGGTAGTTCACAGAGAGCCATTGGGAAATAGTTGAGTGAGTCTATAAATTTAATATTTTCCATCCGCATCATTAAAATTTTTGTACCGCGCATTATTAATTCTGGTTTTAAATTCGTTTGATGAAGTATATGATTTAGCAGAAATTGATGATCATATGCCTGTCCATTATGTGCAATTACTATCACCTTTTTAAATAATTTTCTCTGATTCAACAAATATTCGATGAACAATTTAATCGGATTTATTTTTAAAATTTTCTGCCTTATTCCACATTTTTCACACACTGTTTTATTTTTGTCAATGCATTTATCACATCTCTGCTGAAAGACACACAAATTGGGTTCGTGCTGATTGATTTCACCAATATCCTGTTTTTCTCCCACCACTTTTTCCTGTCGGGTTTCTAAATCGTAGAAAACAAAATGGAAGTCTTTCATTAGTGGATTGCGACGATCCCGCTGAATAAAACAAAGGGGTCCTTGCGGCACGTGTTTATCGCAGATTTTACAGAACACTTCTCCACATATATGATGTTTATCTGCTTTAAATGTTTTTAGGCACTCCAGACACTTTTTCACCTCTTCACACACAGTTTTCCGATTTAAAGACCCCGAAGCCAAATGATTGCTGTAACACTGCTTTCCTCTAAAATTCCTGCTGCAATCTTTACAGAAAATTTCGTCATCAGCACTGCTACATGTAGGAGATTGTTGACAGCAGGGGCAGGTTCCTCCGCATCTATGACGGTTTTTGTTATTATATGATTGATGACATCGATCGCAATAATAACTACAACAGAAAGCGGCTGTAGTTGAGGTTATAACATTGTAATGACCATCGTGATATAATAAATTTAGCCGTAGCCCATCATCAGAGATAACGTAATGTATAAAGATGCGACAGCTAGAACAAAAAACCCAAACGCATTTCGCATCTGCAGACTTCTGAGATTGCCTCCACCTTAGCAACATGCAACAAATTAAAGTTTCCAGCTACACTACGATGCGAACGTATTCTTCTCAGCCATGGTCCGCAACACAAGAGATGCGGTGAGTTTGTTGATAGGGAAGCTGGCAGTTTAGGGGGGCAAGGAAAGGAACTGCCAACAGAATATTTTTCGCAACATTGTGATCTTTCGGACTTTTGCCTCTAGTGCTGCATTGAAGAATTGTGCTGGAATTTTGTATTTTAATCATTTGTGAGAACAGTCAGTCCATTTTTGGGGCGTCTATTAATTACGTGAGGCGACCCCTCCACCTTGGTGAGATGTCGTGAGATTTGTCTCGGCCCCCTCCCCCACCCCCTGATTTGAGGTCGATTTTTGAGATATTTCTTGTCCATCAGATTTTTTTGGATAGAATGATAGCTCTAGGCGTAAATACATAACTATAAAATCATAGTACGTAAGCACAGTTTTGGCTCTCCCATTGTTTTTCAAATACAATTGTTTAAAAATAATTAATATTGGCCAGCATTTTTTTTATTTTATTATTACATAAACTTTATTGTGCATATAGACTCGTGTCTGACCCTCCAGGTGCAATTTTAGCCCTTGATTGCATTCAAAAGTGCATTTTATGAATGCTAGTCCATTCAGAACGCGGAGGGGAGGGTGTCAAAACATAAATTCGTTTTCTATAAGTTTTTTAGGTCGCTGATTACGAAAATCGGGGTCCCGCAGTCCTAAAGTATGGGCGTAACCCTAAAAAATGCAAAAAACACCCCTTTTTAAGGCGTTTTCGCGATAATTTCAATAACAATCAAAAATTATCCAATGAAAGACACTTTTTTCAATATTTATTTGCGAAGGTGGTCGATTTATACGAAATCAAGCCAAATTTTGTGATAAGGGATAATCCTAAAATTGTTTTTCCAACTACAATGCTTCAAATTCGATTGAATGCGTATTATCAGCCAAAAATAAATTATTTTCAACCCTTAAGGGGTTAAACCACCCCTAGATTAAAGTAAATAAATATAACTAATATAAATAAAATTTAAATGCAAAAAAAAAAAAAATATGGTAATATAAAAAAAAGTAAATAGTTATAGGATATCAAATAAGATGCAAAGTATATTATAAATAAAAAAATTAGTATTTTATAAATAAAAAATGGAACAGAAATATTTTATTATTTGTTAAGGATAAAATTTGTTATATGTATAATGCATGTACCTTAGGGTGGCCCTTATTTTTAAAAGTCAGAAATTTCAACATGCTAACCATGTGGTGCACGCGGCTAGTCCTTCAAAACATTGTTAAATGCTACGTTAATTCGACAAACTAATGCAACATTTCTTTGTTATACCTTAAATGTTATACTCCTATTCAATTTTAGTCAACAATTATATGAAATTGTCGAAAAATCTTTAAGTAAACATATATTGTAACACGAGTACGTCGTCACTTTCCATTTATTGCTCGGCACTGCATTCGGGAACGACTCATGATTGCATCACTCAGAATATCTTCCATCCTTTTCTAACATAGTCAAACAGACACGTCCGTGATTACCCCGCGTCCGTGATTACCCCACTCTCCCCTAATAGTTGTAAACAATTTTTCAATTTAGTATTTGTTATTAACAATACAAACACAAAACAAAAAAACATTTTCTCCGCGTTTTCGGCACGGGTAAGACGGTACCAATTCAGCTGAAATTGTTATATGATTTTTTTTTTCGGTATAGAGAACCATTTTAGGGGTTAGCACCACCAAAAATGTAAAAAAAAATCGCCCATTTAAATAAGGGCCACTTTAAGTACATATTATTTATTAAAATTTATTTTTTTTATGGAGCTTCACTGCTGTCTTCACGTACAAAATTGTGTAAGGCTGCTCGCACACTGGATCAAAATTTGTACGAATTTGTGCGAACTCTGATGAAATCGATACGGCAGCCTAATATAGGAAATTCTCGTATGCAATTTTCATGGTTTTCTTTTACGTTTTAAGTGAAAAAAACCAAAATATTACCATTCTGAAGCAATGTAAGAACCTTCGATTTTGAGAGACCAAAATTTCGAACAAGATCATTCAAATCAATGTCTAAGGAGATGAGGTTCTTTCCATAGGCTTGAAGTAGTGCTTACAAACCAGTTGTGCGATTCACGCTGTTGAGGAACTGGTCTTCGTGAATCCTAGCGTCATAGTCATACAAAAGTAACAATCGTTTCTATGGTTTTATTATGGTCGTTGCAAATGGCATGGTCTTATGATTTCCTGCGAGCGAACCCATTAAAGAACTTGAGCAACTTTTGCAACAGTTTTTCGGCAGCCAATATTTGTCTTGTTCTATCATTTTGATCTCGTCCATGCTCACTATTTAAATAGATGAAAGTAGCGTAAACGCAAAATCGAAACACAATATATTCTGAATTTTGAGAAATTTACAAAAAAAACTAATTAACTAGGTCTAGACGTGCCATCAAAAAGTGAAACCAGATTTAGATTCAACACGTTAAAACCTTCCTATCCAATTTTATTTGAAGGAGGATTGACCAGTGTAATCTACCTAAAAGAAATGTATGATTTTTTACAATTTTTTTTTTCAGTCGATTTAGGGTTGGTTTTCACCATTTAGGACTATCCCTTATCATAAAATTTGACTTGATTTGGTATAAATCAACCACCTTCGCAAATAAATATTGAAAAGTGTATTTCATTGGATTATTTTTGACTAGTGCGGCCCCTGTTTAAACACAAAATGTAAAATAGCAACAATATCAAACACAAAACGAAACTCTCTTCTTTAAAAAATTCTCTTCCGAGCAAACCCCAGCGGGAAATGGAATCACACCAAGAAGCATGACGGTAGCCTTTTTTGGAAGGCGAGAATTCTTCCTTTTCGCATTCCGCTCCATATCTTTTTTGTGCAGGCATGTCATTAGAAGGAATGAGTCTAAAAGCTCATTCGCCTTCCCCACGCATTCCCGGTAAGGTGTTTGTGATAGTTCTCTTTTATTTCTTCCAAGGAAGTACAATTTCTTACACCTTCTAAATATATTGAGATCCTTGGAAGATATTGCTTCAATCCTTTTATAATAATCTTTTAGATACACATTTTTTGCACAATTTAATGGTAAATTGAATTAACTGAATAAAAACTGTACATTAATTACATATCCATATTTGACCCTTCCATCCTACTTTTGTGGAACTACGAATACGAACTCCTTCCTAAAAGCTTCTTGAGGAAGGCCTTCAAACTTTTCCCGCTGGAAAACAACAGAAAATAGAAATATTCTCTTCTGAAAAAAATTCTCGTTCGATTTCTTGGAAAAATGTTGAAAGTGGCACAACTAGAATATTATTTTTGATTTTTATTGAAATTATCGCGAAAACGCCTTAAAAGGGGTGTTTTTGCATTTTTTAGGGTGACGCGCATACTTTAGGACTGCGGGACCCCGATTTTCGTAATCAGCGACCTAAAAAACTTATAGAAAACGAATTTATGTTTTGACACCCTCCCCTCCGCGTTCTGAATGGACTAGCATTCATAAAATGCACTTTTGAATGCAATCAAGGGCTAAAATTGCACCTGGAGGGTCAGACACGAGTCTATATGCACAATAAAGTTTATGTAATAATAAAATAAAAAAAATGCTGGCCAATATTAATTATTTTTAAACAATTGTATTTGAAAAACAATGGGAGAGCCAAAACTGTGCTTACGCACTATGATTTTATAGTTATGTATTTACGCCTAGAGCTATCATTCTATCCAAAAAAATCTGATGGACAAGAAATATCTCAAAAATCGACCTCAAATCAGGGGGTGGGGGAGGGGGCCGAGACAAATCTCACGACATCTCACCAAGGTGGAGGGGTCGCCTCACGTAATTAATAGACGCCCCAAAAATGGACTGACTGTTCTCACAAATGATTAAAATACAAAATTCCAGCACAATTCTTCAATGCATCACTAGAGGCAAAAGTCCGAAAGATCACAATGTTGCGAAAAATATTCTGTTGGCAGTTCCTTTCCTTGCCCCCCTAAACTGCCAGCTTCCCTATCAACAAACTCACCGCATCTCTTGTGTTGCGGACCATGGCTGAGAAGAATACGTTCGCATCGTAGTGTAGCTGGAAACTTTAATTTGTTGCATGTTGCTAAGGTGGAGGCAATCTCAGAAGTCTGCAGATGCGAAATGCGTTTGGGTTTTTTGTTCTAGCTGTCGCATCTTTATACATTACGTTATCTCTGCCATCATTTTGTCCTTCGAAAATGACATCTCGCCCTTTAGTACCGTATTGATATGCTACAATAGTATAACCTTTTAGGTAGTCTTGAAATTGTTGCAGTTCGGGAATTCCAGCCCCTTCAGAGGGTATATGTATTTTTGCCCTTTCGAGCAGTTGTACAGCTCGTTGAGTTTGAACTTTTCCAACATTCTTCATAATATAAGCAACATCTTTGTTAGCCTTTGCAATTGCTACTACTAGAGCGCGTGGTGGACATATCTTTATTGTCGATAGTTACAATGCCTTTTCTCATGATGCATTCCTCGTTAAATGTGTTGTATTTATGGCCACGACCTTTACCGTGAGGTAGGCGTACAGAGGTCACTCCCAAACAAAATTTATCCGCACTAAACCCTAGATAAAAAGATAAAAAAAGATTCAATTAGTTAAAACATAATACCATATCACAAATAATAATAGCAACTACCTTCCGAATTGCTTTGAAAAATTTTAGTGATCGATTCCCAAATATCATCCATTGTAACTGTAGACACCTCTCTAAAGCTTATCCAGGCAGGTCCTCTCTCCTTGAAACTATCCCCGCAAAATGTAATTCCAACCTGATCACTCGGGTCGAGCCCCTCCAAAGAATGCTCGATTATTAATTCTATGGAGTTCTTAATCCATGTTGAGGGATCTACATCTTCAGGCACGGGATTAATTTTAAACTCCACCTTTCGCCCCATCGTACTAAAGCGTTTTACAGACGTAGAATAATCTTTTGTTATGGTAAATTGAGACATTTTCACTTATTACAACCGATAGCTTTAAAACCCCTAGATGAAGTGAAGAAATTAAATGCATGCGGCCACTTTTATAATCTTGCTCCAAGACTCCATGCTCAATATTTGCGAATACATTTTTAAAAGCTTCAGAATACTATTTCACGTATGAAGCTATTGTTTTTTATTTTGTTTCAGATATTTTTATGAACGAAATAAAAATTTACATATAATGATCTTAATTTGTGTGAGAGAGAACGGGTGACGATGCGTCAGATATTCATGTTATATCATGATATGAAAAGGCAATTTTTATTTTCGGGTTCCTATGATTTATCGGAAGAGAGGATATTTTTTATCGACACTTTTTTATATTAAATTAATTATTATTAAACTAGTTGGGATGTGGCTTTTGACCCTTTCGGTCCACAAGATTAACTTCCCAGTATTCGTTCAAACAAAAAAACGACTCGAACGATTTTTATGAAAATCTTTTCAGATCATACTTCCTTTAACACGCTTTGAACCGCATCTTAACGAAGTCGGTATCTTTTTTGGTTCGCGCGAAATCGTGCCGGTACAAAAATCACTTACGTCGTTCAAACAAAAAAATGGTTCGATCGATTTTTATGAAAATCTTTTCAGATCATATGTCCTTTAACGTGCTTCGAACGGCACCTTAACGAAGTCGAAATCTTTTTTGGTTCTCGCGAAATCGTGCCGGTACAAAAATCACTTAAGTCGTTCAAACAAAAAAACGGCTCGACCGATTTTTATGAAAATCTTTTCAATTCATATGTCCTTTAATACGCTTCGAACGGCACCTGAACGAAGTCGATATCTTTTTCGGTTCGTGCGAAATCGTGCAGGAAAAAATGACCACATACGTACGCACACACACACACACACACACACACATATTTCTTCTCAAATTTTTGCTTAAAATGCTATTGGGACCTTGAAACGTTTACATACATTGAAAATTTCGAATCCGATTTTCGGACCGATTACAATAACTTCCTACTGGGAAGTTAATAAATGTTACGCAGCAAACAATCAAAAATATTTTAAAAACGAAGTCACGGTGAAGATAAAGTGGCCGTAAAGACCAAGTAAGTAGCAGGAACACAGAATTAAAGAAAGAAACGGTTCTTAATCGCAAGAAAAATTAAAAAAACTGCTTAGGCAGTAAGCAACTGATTCTGCTCAGCAAGTTTTTACGAGTCAAGGATATCAATGCAAGTGTAAAAGCTTTCAATATAAAATAAGTAGTTTGTCTACTGACTTGAATGAAAAGCTTTTGCAAAAAGTTATGCACTTTAGCAGACTTTGCTGCAAGGCACTGCTGGCACTGCTTAGTTGCTGTTTTTTGTTTTTCCTTACACAAGATTTCGCGATCTCTCTGCAGTTGTGACCAAGATCATGTGGAAATTCTTCTTCAATTCTGTGTTCCTGTTACTTTTCTTTTAGATCTACTGGTACATACCACCTTTTGAAATGCATTTCTTTGTTCTCGCATAAGATTTTTATTACAAATAATATTATCAATTGCTGTTAATAATAAAAAATAGGACGACTGGTTTTAATATTTCTGCTACACTACTAAAACATGTTATTCTTCTATCCTATTCTTTCACAATTTCTTATATAAATTACCACCGCTAGTGTGAGAAAATGTGTTATGTATTTTAGCGGACAATAATATAGCAAATAAATGTTGTTTATTTGCTTGGAATTTTATTTATTATTAATCTCGATCTATGGCTATGCTGAATTGAGAAATTCTGTTTTTAAACGAAACAAGAATTCAACGCAAATGTTTTTCCTGATAACAGATACGCATGTGCAAAAAGATTTTAATATGCTTAGAAGGCCCTTTAAGTAAAAATCCATAAATTAAAATTCCAGTTGGCATCTTGCCACTAGGCAGGGGCTTCCAATATATAAAAAAAAGCTGTAGGTTGTCTACTGACGTGAACGAAAAGTTTTTTTTGGAAAAACTTATGCACTCTAGCAGACTTTGTTGCAAGTGAAAAAGATATCTGACAAAATCAATTTGCTTGGCTGCTTCCATCGAGAGAATTTTTTATGTGTTTTTTTCTTATACCAGATGTCACGGGCTCTTTGCAACTGCGGTCAAGATCAACAATTGTGATTCCGGCTTTTTCTTCAATCTGTGTTCCTGTTACTTTTGCTTTAGATTTACTTGATACATACAACTATTTTGCTTTCAAATACTTTTGATTGTTTTCGCATAACATTTTTTTAATACAAATTATATTATTAACGGATGTTAATAATTAATATCCTCTCTACGTATAGTGAGAACCCCAGCCAGATGTTATAGTCATTTTAAAGTTTTAAACAAATTAGGCGAGGCGAATTTATTTTTAAAAAATGTTTTTTATAAACAAGCTTAAATTATTATTTTCGAAAATGAAATTTATGTTCATATATAAACAACGTTCACAAAATTCATTCTTTTAACCATTTGACAGCAGCATTCATATTAATCTATTCTCTTTTCAATCTAAACTCGTTCAACAATCACAAATAAAAATATGTAAAGTGCATTGTTTTCAATATTGCGCAAAAAAAAAATAATTTTTGTGTGTAAATAAAAAAATCCAATATTAATTTTTCTATTTTTCATCTTTTACGGCAGATACACATCTTAATTTGTTTTTATTTTACTAAAAATACAAAACAATTTTAGTTTTAAATACAAATGTATTATAAAGAACTACCACAAAAATTATACATTTGTATATTAAATTTATGCCATGTAATTTTTTATGTTAGTGAACAATTTTTAATGCTTCTACATTTTTGTAGTTAATTTTCTCAACAACTGTTTCTTGGACATTTTTTTTCTACAGAAATTTTTGAAAAGCCGTCATGAGACAATTATATTGATCACTTTTTTCATTAACTGTGTAAAGGCAGACGATCTTTTTTTATTTTTTTTTTATCATTGAGCCGCGGCTTTTTTATTTCCCTTTAAACCTTTACCAGGTTAAGAATCAAACAACAACAAACCTGTGTTTTTCAGACATTTTTTTCTTTTTTGCTGTTTCGATTTTAGATCGGAAGAACCGCCTGAGCCCCGTGGACGATAAACGCTTTTATCACATCTTTCCAACGGTAAGATGTGATGTTTTTTTATCAGGGGTATGGGGAACGTTGAATAAAAACAGTAACAAACATGTGATGTTCTACCAGGCGATAATCTATGCACAAGTGGAAATTCTACTTTTGCAATTTAAGAATACTCAGATACGGCATCTGAGGCCAGCCACCGGGTAGCAAAGAGAAAAACAAAAACTGATTCTTATGACGTAAGCTTATGCATATTACGAATAATTGCTTAAAGGCGGCCTGTAGTAACTTGCAAGTTTTACTTTTGCTTTTCTTATCCAGTCGAGATACCGACCTGAGGATGGCTGATTATTTTGTTTTTCATTACACCTTCTTTTGCGGGGGTCTTTGCAGCTGCGATCATGTGTTGTGATTCTGATTTTGCTACTGTGAACTCTGTGTTCCTGTTACTTTGCTTTTAGATCCACTCGGTCAAAACAGCTTTTTGAATTTAATAAATGTTTTGTTTGTTCTCGCATAACATTTTCTTTATTACAAATAATATTATTAACTGCTGTTAGTAAAGAATATCCCCTCTTTCTATAATGAAACAACAGCCTAATTTCACAACATGGTGTAATATGAACATCACACACAAAGCCTTCTCTTTCTCACACACATTATCTTAAATTTTTTAAAAATAAAGCATAAACATTTCCGTAAAATTTCATTCACGCAGAAGTTGTTTTTTTTTTATTTGCATGGCTTGAACTGCCGTTTCCTTTTTCCTTTTATACCGACAGACTTTGCTGCTCAAATTGCTGCTGCTGCAGTTCTTTTGTTTTGTTTTTTCTTTCTTTCTCATTTCGCAGGCTCTTGCAACATTAGTTTCGTCGGGTCGTTAGGTCGAAATATACACAGGTAAACCTCGCAAGATCTAAAAATAGAATTCCACAACTGCATATATGTACAAAAATAACCCGACTTCATCCAACTGCCGGTTTGGTCAAGTTGGCTAAGGCGTTAGTTTTTTATATTCGCGATTCGCGTGGCGCGAGTTCGATTCCCAACCATGTTTGCGATTTTTCTAGGGAATGACTTGTACAGAGTGCAAGATAGCTACCGCCGTAGTCAACAAGTAACAGATTATTTCTCATTCCCCCACTCGGTTTCATAAGTTCAGGTTATAACAACAACAACAACCATGCAATACTCGCGAAGAATAGCACATCGGCCACTCCACTACTTTCCACTTTCGCTTCATGCTGAGCCCCGCGAGAAGCCCCCCCGGCTTCCCGCCAAGTCCCAAGCCACTGACCCCCGACTCAGTTCCCGACTCGTTGATTCAATTCAAAGCAACCCAGTCTCAAGGTCAACGACCTGGCCCCACTGCCATAGGGCAACACTGTCTGGCACACACTGACGCCATTGCATATGGCACTACTGTCTGGACAAAGTGCCCCCATACCTACTCACGTGTTTAATTATTTCATGATATTAACGATTCATATTGACTAATCCATATCACATCTTTTTGTTATAAGTGTGTTTGAAACTGTCCCAATAAATCATCTCCGCGCCTATTAGTCTAATAAATAGGTCGAAAAAAGGCCTTGGTAATGCGAAAAATACCGTACACAATTTTTTTTATCAAATGATTTTATATATTTTTATGAGCTTAAATTCAAAATGGCGTCATCCCCACATTTTAAGCAAAATTGCCTAATGATAAGACTATTATAAGTTCACAATGCTCAGCTAAAGTTGGAAACTCTGCTTTCCACAAACTAGGATCAGGGCCGGATTTAAGCATGTGCAACAAGTGCTATAGCACAGGTGCCTCCACCAAAACGAAAAAAAACAAAATTTTAAAAATGGCAAAAAATTATCACACAAGAACGTCCGAACGTCCTTTGAGGAGGTTCGTCACCATAAAGCTGGTGACATATCCAAGCGTACATGCGTTGCATTCGTTGACAGATAATATAGAAGTGTGTGAATTCAAATGCGACCTGACGAAATATTCCGTGAATGTTTCGCATGCCACGCAAATGTCGGGCTACTTTCAAATTTTTCTGCATTGCCGCATTCGACATAGGACACACAAGCATACACAACAAACACATGCGACTCGTTACTCAGATTTTTGGGCTATCTGTGAGAGCCGGGACGGAACGCAACCATGCAATTATGTGTCAGTGGAAAATCTCCGCATATCAGGGAGCCGCTGAATGCAATGCATGTACGCTTGTATATGTCACCAGCTTAAGTTTCCGTTCTGACTTCATCAAGTGAAGAACGCTTACCGAACGTGTGTCAATTGGTCGAATATTTTTTTTCTCTTCTTTGTTTAACTGAGTTTATGTCTCGTAGGGAGTAGTCGCTTTCTGTGTCCGGTCTGACATTTTTTCTCGCGCCTACACTTATTTTACCAATATTTATAATATACACCCATCTGGTTTCCTAATGCGTGTGGTTTCGTTGTCTTTTACGCCAGTGTTCTTCTCGAGTGTTTACTGCTGATCTAATAATGGGAAAATTGCATGGATCTGCTAAATCATCTGGAGCATCCTCGTCTGGTGCAACGGCACAACCTAGCCCGGCCTTCACTAGATTAGCTTCAAGAAATCAGCAGGGCGATGGAAAAACTAACGCTACTAAACAGAGGCGTTCCTGTTCTATCTGCTCCACCGATAGCTTTGAGCTACTTGAGAAGAAACTTGAGCGGAGCATTTCTAATATAATTTTGGAAAAATTCTCTGAGTTTGGGGAGCGCTTTATAGCAAGGTTCAATCAAACGGTAAACTCGTTAAATGCTGAAATTTGCAAAATGAAGGGCGAAATCGAGGACCTAAAGCTGGAGTTACAAGGTGCTCATCACGAGATAAATGATATACAGAGGCAAACACGACTTACCGATGCAGTTATTACTGGGATCCCCAGCACGCCTGACGAAAATCCACATGAATTAATTGCGTCTGTCTGTGCAGCCATTGGGCATGATTTATCACCTTATGCCTATGTATTTCGCGCACGCTCCGGCATGAAGAAACCGCTCATTGTCAAATTCTCATCTGCAGCTGAGCAGCGAATTTTTTTGGATAAATTCCGGAGAAATGGAAGCTTGAAGTTGAGCCAAATTTCTCCTGGGTACTCTGCATATATGAGACTAAATGCCTTTGAAAGTCTCGCTGCTGCTTATCAGAGAATTCTGCGAAAAGCACTGAGGCTACGGAAGGAGAATTTGCTGCAATCTGTGTTCACTAGAAGAGGTTTTGTTTATATTTGTGTAAAGCCTGGTGATCCGCCGAAGAAAATAATCACGATGGATGAGTTAGATGCAGCGACTGGTGCCGAGATTGATGTTGAGGACAGGGTTATGTAGCATCTACTTAGTCTTACTTTATATATTTATTCTGTTTTTTTTTCTCTCTTTATGATTTTTATTTTCTTTTTTTTTCTCTTGCTGAATTCTTTTTTTTTAATTTTTTTTTTTAATTTTTCTCTTTATGAATTCTAGTTTTAATTACTACTTTGGATATTTGTGTTTTAAAGTTTGGATATTTATACTTTGTAATTTAGTCTATGCTGCCTACTCTATTTCTTTTCTTTTCTTCCTCTCTACTAACTTTTCTTCTCTTCTACTATGTTGCCATATTTTTAACGCCTTCATCTTTCTTGTCTGCTTCTGGTAATGTGGATCTGTGCTCTCTCTGTATATATTATGAGCTGTTCTCGTAGTCGTATGCACATCGAGGGAACACTCCTCAATATCCTCTCCTCTTCATCTACTGGGCTGAATATTGCCGTTTTTAATGCTAGGAGTTTAAAAAATAAGATGGATGAGCTTAGAAACTTGCTTGATTGCCCTAAAATGCATGTCTTAGTTGCTAGTGAAACGTGGTTAAATCCTGAAATCCCATCCTCTTATGTCTCCCTTCCTGGTTGTACTATCCACCGGAATGATCGTGTTGGTCGCACTGGTGGTGGTGTCGCTGTGTATGTCTCCTCCTTGCTTTCCTCTAGAGTGCTTGGCAAGTCTAAAGATTCTCCACTTGAATTCATTGCTGTGGAATTAAAATCTGCCTTTGATAAATGTGCTGTCATAAGTGTATACTCTCCCCCACTATATTTGACTCCGTGGTCGCTGCTGAGTTCCATGCTATTGTTTCTAATCTCTCTCGTCAATATGAGAATATAATCGTTGCAGGTGATTTCAATGTCAACTTATTGAAACCAAATGGTCAAGCGAAATATCTTAATTATATGTTTGAGTAATTGGACCTTCATGTTTTAAATAAACTCCCAACGTTTATGAACTGCCGAAATCCATCGCTGCTTGATGTTCTCGCTGTTACGTCTGTTGGCTCAGTGGTGAGGCACAATCAAATATCTCCTCCGAGTTTTCTTGACCATGACATCCTTTTTCTCTCTATTTATTTCTCATTCCTACCTTCTTCTTCGTCTTCTTCATTCTCCTACCGTGACTACAGCAGCATCAATCCTGAGCGGCTTTTAAGAGCTGTTTCTTCTTTACCCTGGTATGACATCTATATCACTACCTCTGTCGACGATAAGGTCGCTATCTTGTCCTCCTTCATTCAGTCATTGTATGACCAATGTGTACCGCTAGTCATGCGTAGAGTCAAAACTTCTTCTCGTTGCCCATGGTTTTCACGCGAGATCCGGGATCTGATAATCCAGCGTGAGTCTATGTAGAATTAAAATTCGCAGTTACCTAATTGATTACAAAGTGCTTCGTAATCGCATCAACCTCAAAGTCAGATCTGCTAAACGTGAGTTCTGTGCCCGCAAGCTTAATACTGACCTAGGTTCGAAACGACTTTGGTCTAACCTTCGCTCACTTGGTATTCATTCTGCCGCATCTGAGCCTTTTGATGTTGATGTTGAGCTCCTAAACTCATCATTCATTCTCTCTCCGCCGAGTTACGTTAGTCCCTCTTTCTCTAGTTCCTCCAGCTCTGACTCGCTCAGTGATGGCTTTTACTTCCGCTGTGTTGATTCTTTAGAAGTTCTTGAGTATCCAGCCTCTATTTCCTCGAACAGTATCGGCTTTGATGGAATTTCTCCACGTTTTCTCAAACTTCTGTCTCCCCTAATTGCTGAACCTATCACTCATGTTTTTAACTATTGCCTCACTGCATCTGAATTTGTAGATAAGCAAGGGCCCCCCTCATATTTGCCTTTCCCGCTCCCCCCTCAGATACCCTCAGTTTGAGGTTTGTATGTATGCGTGTATAGCACACACACAACCATACCCACACATACATCCATACCCACACGCCCACCCATACCCACACGCACACCCTCACAAACAACCAGGGGGAGGAGCCCCACACACGCCTTCTATGGAAAACACCCCTCATATTTACCTCCCCGCCCGATCTATACATAACACACACCCCACCTTGTATGGTATACCCCTTCATATTTACCTTCCCCCGCAGGCATACCCCATCATATTTACCTTCCCTCGACGCCGAACGAGTGCAAAGCTTCCCGCCCAAAGCTTTCTACCCCTTATATTTACCTACCCGCCCGATCTATACATAACACACACACAACCTTGTATGGCATACCCCTTCATATTTACACCCTCACACACAGGGCATACCGCTTCATATTTACTTTCGCCCCAGGCATACCCCTTTTCTGGTTTGTTTATACGGTTACCGTGGCGCCACACACACCCTCATACACATGGCATCGCTGTTGTGCGCAAAGCTTCCCGCCCAAAGCCTTCTATATTGGAGATTTGAAATCCTATTGTTTATACGGTTATCGAGGCGCTGCTGAACGAGCGATCTAAAAATAGAATATTTATCTTTCTTTCGATCAATATGAGTGTGTGTGCATGTGTCTCTTCTTCTCAACTTCTCGTAGGCAGAGATACCTCCCCGCCGATCTATGCATAACACACACCACCTATATTCTATATTTACAAGCAATGCTATAGAAAATTTGGCTCTCAAAATTTCCTCTCAATAGAACTTCTTGTATATTATTTTCAGTTCCCCACATGCGCTTTACTTTATCTCCCCATACATACCACCTTGCATGGAGATTTGAATTCCTTTTCATAGGGAAATCAGCGCTCAATATTTTTTCTACATCATGGTTTGTAAATATTTGTTCCCGCTCGATCTATAGAAACTTCAACCGGATGAGTACAGATGTGTACACCCTTCACATCTGCCTTCGCCGATCCCAACAGACACCAGCAATATATTTCGCAAAATCAGCTTTTATCGAGGCTTTCTGGATTTGTTTATAAAAGCGCTCAACATGCGATCGAAGAATAGAATTTTTATCTTTCTTTCGACCAATATGAGTGTTTGGATCTGTGAATGGAATAAGCACTGGCAGAGATCGACGTAGATGAATATGAGGTCACTGGGTGACGTAACATTTTTCTACGATATTCGAAGCTGTGAGTCTCTTCTACATTACCTTCTTTCTGTATACCGTGAGAATTTTTATCTTTCTTTCGGCCAATATGAGGGTGTGTAGGTATGAATAAGCAGATATCGCCTTTTAATGTTGGTGTTTTTTCATCCACCTGTTCAAGATAACATTTGGTAAAATAAAAACACCGAAATATTGTATTTATGAAAATCTTTATTTTAACAATTATTAACAGTAATTACAAAACAGCTTTTTAGAATGAATTTTCTCATGATAATGATCTTAAGAGTGACTTATGATATTTATTTTTCTTAGATTCTAAAATTTTATTTTTTTGTTAATGAGTTGGTTGAGAGTTTAAATTTTTTTTCCCATAGGAAGTGAAGCTTCATATTTAGTCTGGGAATTTATTCATTGTTTTACAGTTTGACTCCTTAGGTGCCATTGATGATAACAATAGGAGGCATACTATGCAATTTTCCTGACTTCACTGGTAAGTGGTATGTATTCCACTATTCTATCATGCAGCAATAAACAGTAGGCTGTAGTGTTGGCTGGAACGTTCGCAGATGTCTTGAACTCCACCCTTATATCCACAGGACCGGTTTTAATAGCCTGGTTTTGACGTGAACAATCAATTACTGAGATTGGTGCATTGCTCTTAAACTCATCCCATGAGAGGAGCGGCTGGAATTGACGTTGATAGTACGAAGGTTGAAATTTTATATACATATCATATAGACGTGCACATTTATCTATATCAAACTTCAGATTCAAATCGCTATACGGGTATGATTCAGAATTCAGATGTACTTTAACATCTGTTAGCATGCAATGATCAAATTTGCTGGCATTTTTTGTTCTATCATTTTTGCGATTTGTTTGTAGAGCAAAGATAATATAGCGAGGTTTTTCCATCTGGGCAGGGGCGGCGCTTTCATAGGTGCGAATGGTGCACTTGCACCGGGCGCTATTGGACGGGGGCGTCATTTCAGATATTCAGATTTTAAAAAAAAATTAAAAATTTGAAAAAAAAAATTTGAAGTCTTTTTCTTTCATCCTTTTCATATATTAAAGGATTTCATTTTTATTAAGACGATTTAATTTTCTAATTTATTTTCCCAATAAAATATTCTATATTTCAACTCATGTAACAACACAATACAAATTCCATGCAAAAAAACCTGGAAATTTTACTTCCTCTCGTACTCTCGAGACTTTTGCTACTTCCTCTCGAGACTTTTGCTTCAACATTTTCATATACTTTCTGTCCAGAGAATCAGCAGAAGTAAAAATTCAGGAGAAATATCCACCAAGTGAGAGAAAAATCTCTCATTCAACTGATGTTCTCAAATTTGAACGTGAGATGTAAATACAGAATTAACCAGTGGAATGAAGGAGACGAAACACAAAATAATTTCATTTTCACTACGCTGGAGCACTTTTTGAAATGTTTGTAAAATGCACCATATCAACTCACACAAAGGAAAAAATTGTTCCGATGGTTCTGTATTGTGTATTGCTGTTACTGTGATTGATATAAACTTCGGGGCGCTGGTGGTGCACTTTTAAATTTTGTTCCAAGATTTGTTCAAAGAGGTAAATAAACGAAATGAGAACAAAATATCTTGCGATTTTTTGTGCGTTCCCTTACTGTCTAACAAATTAATATGTAGATTTATTTTTATGTTATACGAGTTATTGATAGAGCAATTTTAAGTTTTGTGCCTGTTTCTCTGGAAGAATTTATAAAGAGAAAATTGAGTGAAATATTTTTATTAGATTTAAAATGTTGAGTTATAAAAGTAATATTTTAGATTTTATAATAATTATTAAATTACTAATTTTAGTTAATACATTTTTAAATTATATTATTTATATTTATATTTTATTGGAATTACTTTGTTTATTATTTTTATGTTACGAAATGTTTTTATGTTACGAATTTTACTGTGCCGCGAATTATGAAAATGGTACCGGGCAAATATAAATAGTACCTACATACAATTTTCCATTAAATACCTCTTAAACTCAGAATTCACTGATGCATCGTTTGATAATAGGTGTGAATTTCGAAGAAAACGTATGTTTCTAAAGGCAACTTCTTGTTTTGACACTATTCAAAATTTATATGCTTATTTCTCCAGTTCCAAGATTATTATTTTGAAAAAGAGGGCACTAAAAAGCCTAGTAAGACTAGTAGTGAAAGTAGCATAGACGCGTTAAAACTATTAGTTCGTCAATTAGATGGTGTCTACGAGGCGTTGGTAGAACTCGTTCAGGTAGGGAACCCGTATCGAAACATACAGTAGAATTACGAAATAAAATTACTGAGTTAAATTTAATTTGTTCCATAGCAATCTAGTGTGACATTTTAGAAAAATAAATATACTTACAAAGCCCAAATGTCTGCTGCAGTTGATATTTTAAATTCCACAAAAGGTTTTTTGATAGATTTACGATCAGAGCAAAATATCAGGAAGTTATTGAAAAGGCCAAGCAAATTGCTACCAAGTTGAGATCCCAGCTAGCACAAATTAGTAGCAATGGAGTTAATCTAACAAGTTAATTTAATTTAAATATGACATCTTTTTTTGCAACTTTTATGGAACATTTCTACAACAAGTTCGTTTTTCCGTAACAAAATTAAAACTGTAGTGTAACTGAACCGGATGAATTGTTGCAAAATACTAATTCGAAACAATAATTTAACCTATATGTGACTAAATTTGTTTAAAAAAACTGGATTACAACCCAAATGTAACATATTTTTGTTAAAATTGAAATCGGTGCTAGCAGGGATGTGCCTTGTGTATTTTCCGCTTCTTCGTCCTTGCGACCCAGACGAAAAAAGTTTTTTTCATATTATCAGCTGATGGGGCGCAATATAGCATAATGCACCGGGCGCAAAAACACCACGCGCCGTCCCTGCATCTGGGATGACGTTTTAACAGACCAAGTGTGATGAGTTGTTGCTGGTAACGCCGGATACTCATATAAATCCCAACTTCTGAATGGCATTCGTATTTCACGCCCACTCTCAATGATTTTAAATATGACCAATTTCTCATGATCGGCAACATTAACATGTGGAACGTGCCATTGAACTTTAAATATTTCAATTTTTACATCATCTGTTGGTGATATGATTGCATCTTCATCTGCCCTGCTTCGTATTAATACGAGTTCATGCTTAGCATTCGCAATAATTTTCTTATAGTCTTCAGCAAACCCCAACAATGATTTCAGTGGTACACAGAAATTGAAAAATCCTTCGGTTGGTGTAATCGACTTCTCAGGCGACCAGCTGGCGTTGAGTAACATTTTACTCTCATTTTCACTCAATGATATATAATTTTTTAGTGTTGTAGCAATTCCAAGATTTCGAGTTCTATCAATTTCTACGCCCTTGAGCTCATATCGAATTTCCTCAAAGAGGAACGGTATAATATTATTCACCAGCTCTGCAGTGTCTGATATTGATTCATCTGATTTAATTAGTTTTCCTTCTATGTATATAAAAATTTCGGCTGGTAAGACATATAGGTCTTGATGTTGCACAGAAATACGGATTTCATCGCTGTTTTTGAATGATGTTAAGAATGGTGAATAGATGTGGTAGTCAATTTTTGATATACTATTATCATAATTTATTTCCCCAGTAATACTCAAGATGTTGCTCATTGCTTCAAATTTAGTTCTAATGATTTTAGAAATTTTATATTATCGGCTGTCAGCAGACGTCTTGCACGCTTCAAGGTCACTGGTTGACTAATGTTTCCGGTGAAGTTCGTCCTATATATATCCTTATTGTTGTAAATTAGCATTCTGCGGCTTCAAGTGCAATCTGATAGTTATCGTTTCACCTCGAAAATTTATTAGATCTCCGTCCTGATCAACGATCTTCAGTGTGAGAGAACTTATCCGTTTGACGTTCACAGGTAAATAGATCACATTCGAGGGAACCTCTACTATTTTATAACCAGGTCCCACGATTGGAGCAAATTCTTGGAGCATATGCACATGTTTATTGTTAATGTATGAGCCTGATATGATGTTACATTCTACCCGAATAGTATTAACTTTAATTATATTAACAGGTAAATCTGATGTATGTAGCATATTTGCACCCAATAAACGTTTTCCAAATCCCAACAGTGGAGCGATAGATCGCTCTTTTTCAAAATGTAAAACTTCGGAGGCCTTTATTTCACTCTTCAAGGTATTATTGTTTGCTCTTAATAAGACTGATACCTTGCTGTTGCTTTTATTTAAACTTTGCTGCACCAATGTTGCTATATCATCAATCTCATATGATCCCACAGGTATTTCGATAGACGCATCCCCCACATGCAATAAATTGTTGCTCTCATCAATATTAGGTATAGAATTGTACGTTTGAAAATCGATCAATCCGCAAACGTAATCTCCAACTAATTCCAATGGTGGAAAGTATTCGGCGGCGATAACCGATGTATTGCCTGTAAGAGAGAGTGTTATCGACATGGCTACTTGAAATGAAATGACTATGGTTATTTGCGAAAGTCTTTATTTATATATGTTGAATAACATTATGTAAGAATTTTAAACATAAGTGACCGCAAATTACTGAATCGAAATTTTGATGAGGTGTATAGTTGTATGTAACTGCATCACCCAAATAATTTGCAACTTCTCGCGGCCGCTGGAAGTTTCCAAAACTATCAAAGTAATTTATGACATTTCCATTCTTCTTGTACGCTACCCAATGCGTTCCAGGTCCAGATGACACATCTAGATTTATAATGCCACTCTCATTTTTCCATGGTTTTCTAGGTAATTGATCGCGCATAAATACTCCTCGAAAGTGGGCTATGTGCTGTGAATATTTACGTATATCATTTTCATTGAGAGCTCTTTTGGGTAGCGACTTTAGTAGTTTTTTCGCTGAGGGTTGAGGAATAGTCCCAGTCCTTTCCTATATGGCTTTAGACAGTGGCGTAGGTAGCTTTTTGCGATGGGAGGGGATATGACAGTATATTTTGATTTATAGGATTTTCAGAATTTAATGCATCCGAACGGGGTGTTTCTGCAGATGATTCTGCATTTCTATGGTTTTTACCGTCTCAAGACTTGCCGAATGGTTTTATTAGCAGTAAAAATTTCTTCATTCCGAGATAATAAACAAAACAATTTTAACACACCTTTGCAATTATAAACTGGAATAAATTTGAGAATTGAGGAGTCTCTGTTCAAAAGCGCGTATTTCCATCATAAACAAACTTTACAGAAATCGAAAAAAAATCCGGTTTCTATAAATAAAATGCTAAAATATATTTAAATGCACATTCATGTGAAGGTTAGACTACAATAATGGATTTTTTATTTAAAAAAATACACATTAAAACTATATTTTTTTTAATTTATTTAGAAATAGGCCTTTTTGATCGGGATTGTGAGAAATACGACCTTTTGATTAGACACTTCAAGAAATAAGCCTTTTTGAATAGAATTTTTGGAAATACTTGCAGTGAAGTTTTTTGGGGTTCTGTCAAAAGCAAAAATCCTTTTAGCAAGATTTTTATGTCCACCTATCCACTCTTAGTATAACTCTGAGCTAAAATTAAATGTTCTATTGTGTTAGGGCTCTAATACCAATGTACCAAACTACCAAATAAAGCCAACTTTAAGATCAAAATTGGCTAATACATATCTTCAAAAATAAAGGCCGCAACACAAAAATTGTTGGATATTATTTATAGGAAATTGTCCGTGCTTTCCAATTTTGGAAAAAAAATATTGACTAACTACGTATTTTTGGGGGAAAAGGTAGTAGTCCAGTCAAATTAGTCGAAAAAAGAGGATGAAATTGCATTTTAAAAGGTACAGAATTTTTTTCTCGGCATTTGTTCGGGTACATCTGACAATGATAAAACCAAGTTTGTGGGGTCGCAGTGGCTTGGGAAAAGCCGCCATCTTGAAAAAGAGGAAGAGCTTGTTTATATTAAATAGCTCATTTGCATGCAATGATAGCTGAGAATGATCAATGGCAAAGTTGTGGAGAATAAAATTATCTAAAAAATGAGCCCTCAACGAGCTCTCTAAGTTGATTTGGCTCAAAGTTATGGTCAGTCAAAGTTCAACCATGATCGTGTGGTGAGGGTTGAATGCAGTTTTTTGCAATTAACTCGCCAAATGTTAATTTTTTTGGCTTAATGCCCATTAACAAATTTAAAGGCCTAGTAATTACCTTTAAAATGAGCCCTTAATCATCGTTAGCGCTTGTGTAGTTTGCGAGCAATCCAACGCCAAAGTTCGCACTTGACGTGCCTGAAATAACTGATAACTCAATGTTTTTGGAATATTTCGTTAACGGTTGCTCATATGAAAAAGTAGTAAATGGGAGGAATACCGGCAATGAAAATATCTTTCCAACGAGGTATTGGTCGAAACTCCATGTAGTTTTATGTCCGCGATACAGCGGGTCAAAGGTCCACGGAGAGGTTTACGAATTTTTAGTTATTTAACAACTTTGGAAAATTATAATTATGGGAAATAGTAACTGGGAATCATCAGTTTTGACATTCTGACCTTGAATTTTTTTTAGTAAATCACTGAACAAGAGAATGTTATGAACGTGAATTGTTTATAAAAAACCTATTAACAATAATGGCCATAGCCTTACATGAAACTCAACCCAACTTTTAGCAACTAAACTCAACCCAACTCAACTATACTTAAATATTATTCCAACTCTTAGCAACTAAAATCAGCTAAACTCAACCAAGCTCTACTGAACTCAACCAAACTCAACCAAATTCAACCCAAGTCAACTAAACTCAACCCACACTATTTCGGAAAAGTATCTTGGCTCTTAAACCTTCGATTGTTATTCTTTCTTTCGTCAGAAAGTTTTACTGATTGAAAATTATAGTTTATCGTCAAAAATTTTATTTTTAGAATGTGAAAACTGGTGGTTCTCAGCTACTATTTCCCATAATTATCATTTTCAGTTGTTAAATAGCTAAAAATTCGTAAACCCCTCCGTGGCCTTTCACCCGCTGTATCGCGGACATAAAACGACATGGAGTTTCAATACCTCGTTGGAAAGATATTTTCATTGCCGGTATTCCTCCCATTTATTACTTTTTCATATGAGCAACCGTTAACGAAATATTCCAAAAACATTGAGTTATCAGTTATTTCAGGCACGTCAAGTGCGAACTTTGGCGTTGGATTGCTCGCAAACTACACAAGCGATAACGATGATTAAGGGCTCATTTTAAAGGTAATTACTAGGCCTTTAAATTTGTTAGTGCGCATTAAGCCAAAAAAATTAACATTTGGCGAGTTAATTGCAAAAAACTGCATTCAACCCTCACCACACGATCATGGTTGAACTTTGACTGACCGTAACTTTGAGCCAAATCAACTTAGAGAGCTCGTTGAAGGCTCATTTTTTAGATAATTTTATTCTCCACAACTTTGCCATTGATCATTCTCAGCTATCATTGCATGCAAATGAGCTGTTTAATATAAACAAGCTCTTCCTCTTTTTCAAGATGGCGGCTTTTCCCAAGCCACTGCGACCCCACAAACTTGGTTTTATCATTGTCAGATGTACCCGAACAAATGCCAAAAAAAAAATTCCGTATCTCTTAAAATGCAATTTCATCTACTAATTTGACTGGACTATAGTTGAAGTTGATAGTTTTATTAAAAAACACAAAATTTTGAATTTGATGACTCATTACTCTGGAAGGTGGTAGGGTAGAACCTTCACTTTTACATTTTTAGATAGGATAGGAGTTTATAGTTTTTTTTTAAATAAAATATTTTAGTACGGTGAGAGTATTTTTTCTAAAAAAACACACTTCCTTGTAATTCATTAACTAAAGCTGATATAAAAAAACTGATTATATATTTGAAATAAGCGTCAAAAATTAGTTTAGAGTGATATAAAATATTCCATGTAACAGTCACACTGTTAAGCAGTAATTGGGTCTTCCTTTCGCTTACAGTCACAATTATATGAAACGAAAATTCAGATCGTATTTTGAAGTAAACCTTCTTTTGCTGAGGGGTTCCGGTTATCCGATCATAATATAGTATACTCAATATATCCAATATGGCCACCATAAAAATGGCGGATTACCGTACTTTACTTTTTGATTGGATTCCTAATTTTTTGGAATTTTTTATATGGAAAGTACGCTCCATTTGATTAAGTTTTTAGGCTCATTCGATGGACTTTTATGCCATATTTTCAAAATAATTTTAACCCTCCGATGGGCAACATACTTTTAGCCCTTTGGATGGGCAACATGGCCTGGCCAGGCCATATAAGAGGTGTGACCTATCAAACTAATTTTAGATAAAGGCAGGTGTGCAAATAGTCTGTTTGAATGTATCAATACATTGTACATATGTGGTATATGTGTATATATGCCATATATGTGTACATATGCTATATATGTTGTATATATGTGTGTATATAATAGAAAGGGTAGAAAAACACAGGTAGAATTTTTTTTTATTTAAAGAACGTGAAAAATATAAATAATGATATTTTATAGAAGATTTATACAGATTCTCCGGCCAGACAGACGTTGCATGTGTACGTTTTTGTTTCTGTACCGTGTGTCAAGCACATTGCATCATTGCAACGGAGGCAACGGAAGCGGGTTTTACGTTGAAATTTATCAACGGTTGAACATAATTTGCACAATGCTCGATACTGTGAGCTTACCGGTCTTGCAGAAGCTGCTGATGTTGATGCCCGGCGATCTAGTAGTGGCTCCTGTAAAGAAATACAGAGATAGAACATATATTAGTGTGATATAAGGTGTGTGTGTGTTTGAGAGAAATGTCAAAGATGTGGGATGATATACTTACCAAAATTACATTGAATTTTTGCATTGCCAAATTGATTGCTGGTCTTCCATATACCTCCGGAATTGCAGCACGTTTTTCAATGTTTCGGATGACCAATTGTTCTGCCAATTCCACAATAAATGCCATGCGTTTATCAGACTTTTTGACCGGTTTCAAATGGTTATGGATGATGTATGATGCCAAACAACTGATATCCAGCATGTTGTAAAACATCGACAATGGCCAACGGTTTGTTGATCGTTTGCAGCTGTATCCGGATACCATCTGGTCCATCGTGTCGACGCCTGCTTTGTTGTCGTTGTAGTTCAAGATAGCAGCCGGCTTACATTTACCAGTTGCTTCAGTATCTCGCGTGTAATGTTGAGTTGGCAATAATAGAACATATTTGTATATCTTGGCAACGTACGACAAAATAGTCACATTTTCGGCGAGAAAAGCAAACAACGTTTGATACAATGGTCGTAATTTCTTTTAAGGCTTTGTATTTCTATTGAGTGGAAAACACAACGGGACAAACGCCTTGTTTGCGCGTACAGTACCAACGATGGCAAGTCCTTTTTCCATTAGGCTTCTGGTCAAGTCGAGTGACGTGAAAAAGTTGTCGCAGTATACTGTTCGGCCAGTATTGCGATACTTATCAACTAAATCTAACACTACTCGCGCACCTTGATTCACTTCACGATCGGCACCGGGAAGTTTTCCGGTGTAAATTTGACCTTTGAGCGGGTAGTTAGTATCCGAATCGCAGACCCACCAGACCTTGATTCCATATTTGCTCGGCTTAGACAGAATGTATTGCGTGAATTTAGTCCGTCCACGGAATGGGTACAGTTGTTCGTCGACTGTTATCGCGGCACCGGGAGTGTACGATTCTTGTAGGTTATGATTCATCATAATCCATAAGTCATCGATTGGTGCAGATTTGCTCGACAACAGGCGGACAGCGCGAGTATTACCTCGATCAAAACGAACAAACCGTTGGAGAATATTGAACCGTTTCAATGACATTGTAGCTTTGTAAATATCAAAGTGGCGAGGTGCCCACAAATCCTTCGCTGCCTGCTTGTTGCAATGGAACGTGCCAGAGAATAAAAGCAAACCAATCCAGGCGTATATTTCAATCTCGTCGGTTGGATGCCATTCTTTTGGTTTATTCTGAGGGTGAGCGGCATTCCATTCCGCCGTTACCTCCGTTGCTTTGCGGTTCGTCTCCCGCACTATTATATCAACCATTTCCGGGGTGATTATCTCCCGGAAAATGTCAGCTGGATTTGGCAGCAATTTACTAGCAGGTCCGATGGGTCTCGTACTGGTGAACCGATTCCAATGACGTGCTCTTGGCATTGGCTGCTGCTTATTCCATAAAATATTCGGGTCTTTACATTCGTAATGGTCTTCAGACTCGCCAAGCAAACGACGACGTACACCACTGCCACTAGCAACTGGCACATTAGCCGCTGGCTCAACAACTGGCTCAGCAACTGCTTCAGGATCAGGTAAATCAATATTTTCTTCAACCTGCAATTCGAATTCAACATCAGATGCCTCTCCCTCTTCAGGAACATAGTCAACATCATGGTCATCGTCTCCATCGTACGGTTCCTCTTCCTCACTATCCGCCGCTAAATATTCGGCTGCCTCGTGTTCGCGAACTTGTTCACCTGTCAGGCGATTACGACGTCTAGCAACATACGCTCCTTCTAATGATGCCATTTTTCTATACAAAACAACACTAATCGGTACCCAACGCAAAAAATTCAAGAAAAACGAACAAATGATAAAAAATACACAAATATTTCTTTACGTCCGTTCATAAAGAATGGATAACTCAAACTGAGAAGCTGCGTATGTGTATGTGCTGCATGTTGTATACAGAAGCCATGTTCGAACGTGTGTGTCGCGACAAAAAACATTCCAGGCAAAGTAAAATATAAAATGCGATGTGGCCTGCCTAGGCCATGTGGTACAATCCTTGAATTTTTGGTCTTAACTTGTTCTTTTTGTCTACCAACTAAACGTAAATTCACCGGCAATAGCACCATTCGACGGAGCTTGCCAAGTTGTATAGTATATTGAAACCGCTTGCCAAAAAGTCAAGGGAAAAAAAAGAAATTCACTGTTCAAAATCGAAATGGCCTGGCTAGGCCATCTTGCCCATCGGAGGGTTAAAATAAAAAAAAGTTGAAAACGGAAATACGCCATTTTGAACAGACATTCGTCAATTATAAACTAGAGTAAATTAGCTCCAAGGAACGTCTTCGAATTGTTGATTCGCCAGAGACATTGAGTGTACTGTGTATTGTGCTCGATAAAATTGTATCGAGTTAGAACAACCTATGAAGTCAAAGCTTCCCCGAACTTATAACTTAAAGTTTATCATAATTTTGCCCGTAGAATCTTTTCTTGAACTTTAACATTTTTACTGACACGGCGATTTTTATAAACTTCAAATTATTTAGAAGGAATTAAATTGACAATCAAAGCCAAAAGTTAGTCCTATTTTTTAGGAAGCTCACATTTTGATACTCTACTACATTAAAAAATATTCGAAATATTAAATATTGAATAAAATATGATCATAGCTACTAGTTATTTCACCAAAAATTGGAAAAACGATTAAATTTCTTGATTTATTATAACGTTAAAATTTTGAGTATTTAGGAACCGAGGTGCCACTCTTGGCTCATTGTATTTACTTTAGATGTGCTCAAGATGTGTCAACAATTATAGTAAGCCTTTTCGTGGCTCTTGATTGGTCGGCCTGCTCGAAGCGCGGAAATTATACAACAGTTAAATGCACAGCCGTCACAAGAACTAAAAACTAAACTATAATTGCGCAAAAACAAAATTGCACATTACATAATGCCAAAAGAGGTGCTGGTGCTTAAGAAGTTTCATGTATACTTAAATACGTAGATACGAAGAGTTTTATTCAATTCTATTATAAATTTTGTAGGCTCAAGGGGGGGGGGATTGATCCCCTTGATCCCCCCCCCTATCTACGCCACTGGCTTTAGAAATAATCCTTGTCCACGTTTTCCTAGTGCTATAGCTTCCATTGACTCATTATGGCGTTTCGCTTCTGGCGTTCACAGCTTTAGCTATGCCTGCAGCACCCCCCGATAGCGCTCCAATGGCTGAAAGACCAGCAAAAAGTGGAATTAGGAATGGTAAAACGCTTCGTACTTTAGGCACTGGTATAACTCTAGGTGTAGTGAATGCTTTTTTCTTTCCCTTGATAACATCATTTGCTGCACTTAGAGCAATTTTAGTAGCTTCCAACAGGTCTTTTGGCTTTTTCAGTTTTAAAATTTTTCGAGCATTACGTACAGCTACACGAAATGATGGTCGTAAGGTATTCTTCTTCTTCTTCTTCGAGCAGTTGATTTTTGCCTTGATGCCCATTCCAACTTTGATTTTAGCTTTCATGACGTTTGTTATTAATAGCAGCGCGTTGGCTCGTTCTGCAAAGCTAGCGTCTCTAGATTTTACTCGCTGCCAAGCTTTCTCTTCTAAAATACGATCAGCTATATGTCGGTCACTTAAGTCCTTATGATCACGATATGCAATATCATGTTGTTTGCAAGCAGCGTCGAGTGGGTTAATGCCGGGGTCTCCGCGGGCTAATCTTTTAGCTAACTTTGTTCCTGGACCGCAGTACTGATATCCTGGTAGATGAAGCTCAATTGGTAACTTATTTATAATAGAGTTTAATAGTCCTTTCCTTTTGATGTCTTTTCGTCGAATAAGGTGGATCTTACTATGGTTACTCATTTTATAGGTTTACTGCAAGACTGATAAAAATCTATAAAAGTACCGGTATTTATAGGGAACGTGTTAGTAGACAACATGAAGTTTGTCAAGCAACGAGCGTCTCTACCTGTTAGAAATTCTGATACTGAAATTACAAGTACATTGAAGAAGAAACATGGAGTGCTGCTACCAAACAGTATGCGAGGAATTATTGTTGGACCATCGAATTGCGGCAAGACAAATGTTATGCTAAGTTTACTGGAGCACCCTAATGGTCTACGACTCGAGAATATATACATTTACTCAAAGTCGCTAAGTCAACCGAATTATGAGTATTTGAGAAAAGTTGTAACTCGCATATCAGGCTTGGGTTATTATACGTTTTCTAACAACTGCGACGTTATACCGCCAGAAGAAGCAAAGTCAAACTCAATTTTCATCTTTGATGATGTGGCCTGCGATAAACAAAATAATATTAGAGCATACTTTTGTATGGGGCGGCATAAAGGTATTGATAGCTTTTACCTCTGCCAGACATATACTCATATACCAAAGCATCTAATTCGCGATAATTCAAACTTTCTAATCATATTTAAACAAGATAATTTCAATCTTAAGCCTATCTTAAGGTCTATCTGGTCTATCTGGTTTACCTGGTCTACCAGGTCTACCTGGTCTACCTGGTCTATCTGGTCTCTCTGGACTATATAAGTGACTATCAGTATGTCAATATATCAGTGTAACTGTAACTATCAGCGTAGTAGCATGAATGAAAAACTATTGAAGGATATTATAAAAAGACGTGATGCTATACGAAGGAAGTATAAAACTCTCAAGACCGGTAAAATTGAATCAGAAGCTCAGTTGGAGGAAACCTTTAAACCAATAACCCGCAAGCTGGAAAAGCTCACAACATCAGTGAAGCTTGAGCCAGAAGAAGAAATTAAAGAAGAGAACAATGAAGAAACATACACACCACCACGTAAATATTTAAAGATGCTGCCAACTAGTACCCCTCTTAGGGGTGTTTCTGATGATGATGATGATGATGATGATGAAGAGTTTGCTACACCTATAAAAGAACAGATATTAGAGTCACCAGGCAAGATACTAAACAAATACAACGAACTACTTGAAAATGATAGTAATAAAATTGACAAAATTTATGGGATGTACTTAGGGTTCGAACGATACTCTCGATACTGAGTAGGTATCGATACTGTCGTCTTGAAAACCGATACTAAGCACTCGATACCAAGATCATGGTATCGTCAAGTACTACTCATTAAAAGTATCGAGTATTTTAAACTCTTTTTTCTGTTAAATTAATATTATTAAATGAATTCAATTATTTTTTTTTAAATTTATTATTTATAATTTAAATAATAAAATTTTAATCAATAAAATTTGGTAACATAGTGTAGTCTTGTAATATCTTTCTCAGTTGTAAAATTTCTTGGGTGTGCCAATAATTTTGACAGCCACTGTATGTACTACTGATAAACCGAAAAAATCGGAATATTCTTCAATCTTCAGAGATGTCGCTACATACAAGTTACGTTTATTTGTGAATGCAGCTTTAACTAGTAGCTGTTTTTAAAGGAGCATTTACATCGCAAACGCATTGTGGGAACCCAAAATGGAGCTCATCTATCACACAGAAGTTTGTATGCTGTTCTACCAAACATGTGAACATGCTCAATTTGCGTTCCCATCTTGGGCTGAAGATGAAAACGAGCCTTAGTCATGCCTTTGTTCATATGTGTCTGTGCTGTTTTTTTGTCGACGGAGTCTTCATACCGTTGGGTTATGTTATTTACGTAAATTTTTGTCAACAACGTCTTCACATCCTCGAGCTTTTGTTCTAAATAAATATTTTTTTCTTAAATATATGTATTTTAAAAAGTACTCGATACTGAGTAGTATCGATACTTCCAGCCCGATACTTTCTAGGTATCGATACCACGGTTTGATTCTGTTATTAGTACTTGGTATCGATACTAGAAGCCGATAGTTCGAACCCTAGATGTACTATCATAACGATATGTTAAATATTGGTAATTCCAGCATTAAAGTTGATAAAGAAAACTTTCTTATTGGTGAGAAGCAGTATAAGATAACTGAAGGTTTAGCTGAACTACTTTTTATGAAAAAGCCTCAAGGTTACTCAATAGACGATATGGCCAATTATCAAGCAATTGTAAATGACACATACATCCACAGACGTGATTTTAAGGAAAACCAGCAAATAAAAGGAACAAATACCTTTAAATATAGAAGCATTATAAAAAAGTTGATTCGCACTCCTCATACTGGAAAGGGAATACTGCAAATTCCTAAGAAAAATATTGACTACATATATTGGGATGACCCTAATGAGCTAGTTGATAGGCTCCGCATATTGGTAGCATCACAGCAAGCTGGAAATAATAGTCATACTAATGAGATAGTGCCAATCATTGAGGAGTTACGTGAAGCTGACATTATAGTATAAATATTAACATACATAAAAAATAGTTACATTTCTGAAATGAGCGTTGACAAGTTTGGCCGATCTTCTAAACGACAAAAATTTGGAGCAGTGGGTGATCGCGGACCACCTGGAATTCCTGGAAAAGACGGTGCTACTGGTTCTAAAGGGTGAAGGGGGGCCAAAAGGAAACGGTTTTAATTTAACATCAGATGGTGACTATGATCTTTCATTGAAAAGAATAAAAAACCTAGGTGATCCAAAAGAAAACGTTGACGCTGCAACTAAAAACTATGTTGATGATGAAATACAAAAAAGTGTGAACAAAGCAGTACAGAATCTAACGCTGTATATTAATGGTGAAATTGAGAAAATCGAAAAATTTATATTCGCTAGCATAATTGAAAAGCCTCAAGATGGCGTCTATGAGTAAGAGACAAATAGTGAATGAGCTCCATAAACCTGCTCGTCGAAATTTTACTAGACGGAGAGTTATCATTAAAGGCCTGGATGATTTGTGGCAAGCTGACTTGGTTGAAATGGATGCTTATAAACACGTAAACAAAGGATTACGCTATTTGCTGACTGTAATTGATACATTTTCTAAATATGCTTGGGCTATACCAATTAAAAGAAAAACCGGATTAGAAGTTACAGAAGCACTGCACTCAATATTCAAAGATGTACACCTAAAAATTTACAAACGGATGATGGCAAGGAATTCTACATCTCTCACTTTCAAAAGCTAATGAACAAATATGAAATTAATCACTACTCAACATATACAGCGCTTAAAGCATCCATAGTGGAAAGATTCAATCGAACTTTAAAGAGCATGATGTGGAAGGAATTTAGCATGAATGGGTCCTACAAATGGTTTCATATGATAAAAAAACTGCTTTCACAATACAATACGAAAGAACATCGAACAATCAAAATGCGCCCCGATTTCAATAAAGCAAATGAAAAGCACCTTCTTGCTACAGCCTATAATCGTATCAAAATTGCTGCTTCAACATCATATAAAATAGGAGATCACGTCCGTATAAGCAAATATAAACATGTATTTGAAAAAGGCTACACACCAAACTGGACAGCTAAAAATTTTAAAAATCTCCAAGATTCAACTAACTAATCGAGCAACATATCAACTTGAGGACTATCAAGGTAACCTAATACAAGGAGGATTTTATGAAAAGGAATTCCTGAGAGTTAAACATCCTGATCTCTATCTTGTTGAAAAAATATTAAAAAAGAGTGGAGATAAAGTTTATGTTAAATGGCTCGGTTTTTCATCAGAACATAATACTTGGATAAATGCTAAAGATGTAAGCTAAAGAAATATATATATAAATAAATAAATAAAAGACATTTTTATAACATTTTAAAACTTGGTTTTATTTTCAAATCTAGTTTTGTATATTATCTCGCGATGATGCTGTTTCAATATGGGCATCAGGATTTTACTTGTATTGATGATTCTCTGTTGAAATCTACATCTATCTATGACACATATATGCCACCGACCCTTCCGGCTGGTTCTATAAGCAAAATCGAATACATGCATGATGTGTACATCTGGGGTTAGTATAAATCGAACCCTTTTTTGCATTCTTTACAGTTGTTTTTGGTAATCCTCACATACAAATTGATTAAGCGGTGAATTTCATGTTTGTTCCGCTCCACAAAACAACATCCACATGTATCTGGTCCACAGGTTGCAATATTGGTCGACCATGGGCAGTTCTTGTAATGTATTCCATGTATGGAATTAACTCTCCCAGCACTTTCATATTGCTGAACATATCTGTAGAGTTTTTCAATTCTATCTTTATGCTCTTTTAGCAGAATACCAGAGTATTCTTCGAGAAATTTTGGTGTACTCATCTTGAATATTCGGAAATTACTTTTCTTTCATCTGCTGGTAACGTATTGAAGATGAAGAAGTATCTTTACTTTCAGATGATGATGATGATTGTCTTGATTTAATTGATAAGGAATTTAGTTGATACTTTACTTCTTTTGCTTTGTTTCCTTTGTCTCCTTGCTCATCAAGCAATTTGGTGGAATCTTTATAGCTGCTCATTATCACAACCTATGAAATTGTTAGCAAACTTAAGCGACCATTCAAATCAAACGTTGAATTAGAACTGAGTATTATTACCAGGGCCGGCCTTAGCCATCTAGGCGCCCCGGGCGAGTCATGCATTTGGCGCCCTTTTATATTTCATTATAATTAAAAAAATTATTTTCAATTGTGTACCATATTTATTATTGAACTAGCAGGACCCAGCATTCGAAATTCGAGTGCCATTTTCTATATCTTTTTTGAATTTAAATGCGTCTTAATCGCGCTAGTGGTTTGAGAAATGGCTGCGTACCAAGTTCCGATGGTACTTCAGACAATGGCTGGTTTGAAACCTGTTGGTCTATATGTTTCCAAATAAGAGCAACATTTGTTAAGCATTTCGGTAAAGTCGACAAAATTGATTTTAGGTGACTGAATATCTTTGCTCACAAAGTTGATTTGAAACAAAACGTCATACCATTTTATCAGAGAAACAACAAATGTAAAATCTTTTAGTTGTCCTGCCAGTTGTAACGACTTGTACTTCTCGTTACAAGGACTGTGTCGTGCATTCGCTTTCGCGAGATGAACACTGGCCCTTTTGATTAAATATTTTCTTTATATTTGCTTAGGAAAACTCTCACTGATAGTTTGTTGGATATTTTATTTTCAAACACTTATTTAGTTTTACTATAAAATAATTTGACACTTTGAATTTAGTACTCTGTTCTTTTGTCATATAATTATTCTTTCAACTTAGCTTGGCGCAAAACTTTTCCACTTGTCCGTGTAGGCTCCCACGGACTTATTATAAAAATGCCTGATTAGAAGTGGAAAGTTTGCCCTCGCTTTAAAAATACTTGTTAACTGTTTCGATGGACGAAACTGAATGAATGTTCACTTCGAATCACTTTCGCATTACAACTTCCCTCAGATACCGTTATTATTTACTTTTCTTAATAATTTCTTCGCGGTCCCTAATTGGTTGCCGCGGTTATTTACTTAATTGCATTCAAATGCATTGGGGGGAGGAGCTAATGAATGTATTTCTCGCTCTTGTGCATGGACAAGTGCAGAGGGAAATTTCTGCAAAGCCTCTCTGTGAGCGAGCAAGTGCAGAGGGAACTTCTGCACAGGTTAAACACTCTCGCCGAGGGTGATCGTACGCGATCGAAGAAATGGGTCAGGCTGTGCATATGTTCTCCACACATGTTCCCGTCGGTTAATTACCCCGGTGGTCGCTTGTGTGGCCGGAAAGTATGTTTTGAAATATACTTGCATTGACGTCAAGTAAATGTGAACAATGGCATTGACCATTGTTTTTTTTCTTTGCACTGCATATGTGCACTGAGAATCTTTATTTTGATTCTAAGATTTTAGGATCTTTTGAAAGGTTCAGGGATTTGAGTGCCTGGACCTTTTGTGAGATGAAATGTTATTTATGCTTTTCAGCTGTTGGGGATATGGAAATAAGTGTAAACTTATTTCGAAGCGGTGATCTAATTAGCCCTGGATAGAGTTACATATAAGTTATAGTAACTTGAGAATTTATTGGGGCTTGGCTGTGGAATTGAGACGAGACTGGGGGATGACACGAGATGTGTAATGAGGATTAAGGAATGATGTAGAGGTAATGATGGGATTCATTACACAGTGTAGCCAATTCTTGTGTCGCAGCATGGCTTTGTTTGGTAACATCGGTCAAGTAAACCGCTTTGACGTTACCAATACGACCTTCCCAGCGCGTGTCACTTAAATTTTTCAGGGTGTATATTTGCAAATGATCTCTCAAAATTGTTCATCTATTTACTGATCCTACAAATAAATTTAACAATTTCTGCAAAATTCCGAACAGAGTAACGGATTAAACGCATGATTTTGCCGCATATCACATAATACCAAATTATAACTAGCATTCACATGGTATAAGAAAAAGTTAGCGGATTTATGCCCGTAATTCTTTTCTGTACGTCTTTATTTTTCCCCTCCATGCTCGCGCCATTAGGAGCCCATACACTACAAGGTTTTAAGCGTTGAAACACGGCGTTCAAACAAAGATTGACAATGTGTGGTGATTTTGGTTTTCGAATTTATGATTGTCACAAGTTTGTCGCAAATATCAAAATGGTTTGATTTTTCCGTGGTTTTATCTGACAGTTCTATGCATGAACTAAAAAACTTCCCCTATGGGGATGTTTGCTTTGTTTCTGTTGTTTTTGTTAATTTTTAGTTTTGTTTGTTCATATTACAACAATTTTTTCAGTATGAATAATATTTCAATGGCTATTTGATAACAATTTATTTCTAGTTAAAGAACTCATTTCGATTTGAAATTTTAAATCAAAATGAAAACCGTAATAGCATATGGGCAAGCACAGTCAGGGACGGCGCGTGGTGTTTTTGCGCCCGGTGCATTATGCTATATTGCGCCCCATCAGCTGATAATATGAAAAAAACTTTTTTCGTCTGGGTCGCAAGGACGAAGAAGCGGAAAATACACAAGGCACATCCCTGCTAGCACCGATTTCAATTTTAACAAAAATATGTTACATTTGGGTTGTAATCCAGTTTTTTTAAACAAATTTAGTCACATATAGGTTAAATTATTGTTTCGAATTAGTATTTTGCAACAATTCATCCGGTTCAGTTACACTACAGTTTTAATTTTGTTACGGAAAAACGAACTTGTTGTAGAAATGTTCCATAAAAGTTGCAAAAAAAGATGTCATATTTAAATTAAATTAACTTGTTAGATTAACTCCATTGCTACTAATTTGTGCTAGCTGGGATCTCAACTTGGTAGCAATTTGCTTGGCTTTTTCAATAACTTCCTGATATTTTGCTCTGATCGTAAATCTATCAAAAAACCTTTTGTGGAATTTAAAATATCAACTGCAGCAGACATTTGGGCTTTGTAAGTATATTTATTTTTCTAAAATGTCACACTAGATTGCTATGGAACAAATTAAATTTAACTCAGTAATTTTATTTCGTAATTCTACTGTATGTTTCGATACGGGTTCCCTACCTGAACGAGTTCTACCAACGCCTCGTAGACACCATCTAATTGACGAACTAATAGTTTTAACGCGTCTATGCTACTTTCACTACTAGTCTTACTAGGCTTTTTAGTGCCCTCTTTTTCAAAATAATAATCTTGGAACTGGAGAAATAAGCATATAAATTTTGAATAGTGTCAAAACAAGAAGTTGCCTTTAGAAACATACGTTTTCTTCGAAATTCACACCTATTATCAAACGATGCATCAGTGAATTCTGAGTTTAAGAGGTATTTAATGGAAAATTGTATGTAGGTACTATTTATATTTGCCCGGTACCATTTTCATAATTCGCGGCACAGTAAAATTCGTAACATAAAAACATTTCGTAACATAAAAATAATAAACAAAGTAATTCCAATAAAATATAAATATAAATAATATAATTTAAAAATGTATTAACTAAAATTAGTAATTTAATAATTATTATAAAATCTAAAATATTACTTTTATAACTCAACATTTTAAATCTAATAAAAATATTTCACTCAATTTTCTCTTTATAAATTCTTCCAGAGAAACAGGCACAAAACTTAAAATTGCTCTATCAATAACTCGTATAACATAAAAATAAATCTACATATTAATTTGTTAGACAGTAAGGGAACGCACAAAAAATCGCAAGATATTTTGTTCTCATTTCGTTTATTTACCTCTTTGAACAAATCTTGGAACAAAATTTAAAAGTGCACCACCAGCGCCCCGAAGTTTATATCAATCACAGTAAACAGCAATACACAATACAGAACCATCGGAACAATTTTTTCCTTTGTGTGAGTTGATATGGTGCATTTTACAAACATTTCAAAAAGTGCTCCAGCGTAGTGAAAATGAAATTATTTTGTGTTTCGTCTCCTTCATTCCACTGGTTAATTCTGTATTTACATCTCACGTTCAAATTTGAGAACATCAGTTGAATGAGAGATTTTCCTCTCACTTGGTGGATATTTCTCCTGAATTTTTACTTCTGCTGATTCTCTGGACAGAAAGTATATGAAAATGTTGAAGCAAAAGTCTCGAGAGGAAGTAGCAAAAGTCTCGAGAGTACGAGAGGAAGTAAAATTTCCAGGTTTTTTTGCATGGAATTTGTATTGTGTTGTTACATGAGTTGAAATATAGAATATTTTATTGGGAAAATAAATTAGAAAATTAAATCGTCTTAATAAAAATGAAATCCTTTAATATATGAAAAGGATGAAAGAAAAAGACTTCAAATTTTTTTTTTCAAATTTTTAATTTTTTTTTAAAATCTGAATATCTGAAATGACGCCCCCGTCCAATAGCGCCCGGTGCAAGTGCACCATTCGCACCTATGAAAGCGCCGCCCCTGAGCACAGTGTCCAACCAAGTTTGTCACAAAGACTATAGGCCCAACTATAATGCACGTAAGAAACGTACGTCACCTGGGCGGTCTTGTGGAAATTAATGTTCTCGGCTATATTGGACGTACGTCGTCCATGGTTTGTTTCGTTAAACGTAAGAATGCGAAAAGAACCGCGCCCAACGTACGTTTTGTGAAATGATTTGTCGTTAGAATGACGACAGTTGATTTTTGTTGTTGTTTGGGTTTTAAAGAAGAAAGAGTATTAAAAACAGTGTGTATTTATGCATTTTAATAATTTTTAACTTTTGAAAATTTTCCGTATACACAAACCATTATACGTTTGACAAAAGTTTAATATTTACGCACGTCGGCTGACGTGCTTTTCTTACGTGCATTACAGTTGAGCCTTAAGGGACGTGTTTGAACGCATAAAACCTTGTAGTGTATGGGCCCCTATTGTCATAACCCTGCCCTCGGCAGTCATTATATGTTCTAGAAGAAAGTCAAAATCATTTCAGCTGAGTGAAGGTGTAATTTCAAATTTATTATTTATTTACCTCAATTCCAAATTTTTATAACCAAATATTAGATTTGAGTAAATATTCTCTTAATACTGTTTCAAGAGCACATTTACTTAATGTAAGCACTTATTTACTTGAAATTCTAAATTATTTTTCCCAGTGTAATACGAGTGGCTATTTCTCGTCTGTCGCTCAGTGCGTCTCTCTTTCGCCCTACATAAGTAAGTGAGGGATACGATAAGATAAGCAACAAAATGATAAGCCGTGGCAGATAAATTCTGAATACTCATACTCACTCCTGCAAGATAGGTTCATAAAAGTTAATACGCTGAATTTAGTTTTTAATTATATCGATAGAGATAGGTATTCAAATTAAGTGGATAAGTTAAGCTGGCGCGCAGTTCCCTGTACACCGCGGCACCCTTCAGTTGTCGGCGCCCCGGGCGGCCGCCCCGGTCGCCCACCCCTAAAGCCGGCACTGATTATTACACAACTACATATCTGTAATCACTATAAATTCAATCGCAATAGAAAACCACAACAAGAAAACCATAAAAAAGATGCGCCTCAAGAACTTTAGCTGGATATCAGATACCTGAAACATAAATTTGCTGAAATTGGTTGGGGATGGGGAAATTAATTAGGGTTTTTTTAAAAAAGAAAAATATTTAATTAGGTAAAAAATCCTTTTATTTAATTACTCATATAAAAGTTAGTGTTTATGCTTTTAGTAAAAACTAAATCGAAGGTTTTAGCAATTGACCCTCTATTTATTATTAGGTAGCCTCCATAATTGATGGCGTCGAATCCCCTCTCAGACATATTGTTGAAGCGATTCGGCAAAAAAAGCTGGTTATCCTCCAAATCGAGCACAATCTTTGGACCAAACTTCGTTGTAAGTCTCCTACATCCTAAGATTTTATATAGATGATTTATCTCCATTTCCTTCAGGGGTAGTGTTGGTTTATAGGTGTGAGAATTTAAATCCACCAATAACTCAACCTCAGTATTCAACTCGTTTGCTGATGATGAATAAACCATTGCTTTTGTTGTATGAAAATCAGCTTGAACTTTATGCTAAAAGAAGCTACTTATTTCTTCAGCTGCTAAAACAAGACTGACAACTTCGAATTAAATCCCAGCAGGCAAGGCCTTATGTTAGGTTAAGAGATAAGAAACTTCATTTTCTTCTCATATGTATACGTTATAAGTATATTTATAAAATTGAATAATCTAAAACGGAAGCCGTAGGTGATTATGGAGTCAATTTCATACTCAGCATATTTCTTTGAATCATAACAAAAGGCCTTCAACACAGCGCCGGAAACGATGTATCAGATTTCTTCGGCAGCAGTTCTCATTAAGATAAGAATAGCTGAGGTTTCAAAATTGTATATTTATCTTAAGATGAAGATGCTATCCGTAGTACTAAATATCTTTAGTTGTCATATCTACAAAAAGAAAAAAATGAATAAATAAATAAATAAATAAATCTGTGGCGACGTGCCAAAAACACAATAATATACAAACACTATACGTACACTATGGAAACTACTGTACAGTATCACTGTAGACACTGTAGATTGTTTGTTGTAAATAGGTCATAGTTAGTTTGTTTGAATATAGAGCTTTGTAGCACGTTATTATTCACATGTAGATTTGGGTAGAATTGTATATAGTAATTTGTAAACAAATTAATAAAGAGTGAGAAATCGAGAGTACAGCTGGTATTGTTAATTAAAGAGACAGCCCATCTTGGGATTACAGGTCCGGATTTCCCCGAAGGACGACCCGGCATTCCCCAGGTGCCAGAAGGACAACGCGGCAATCCCCACGGCAGTTTTGAGGTCCTGCCTCCAATAGAACAGCGCAGCAGCTCTCAGGTGCCAGAAGGACGGCACCCCTCATCCAACAAAGTGGTCACCCCGAGTGCGGAGGCTGATAGTGCAGGGCGCTTAGCTGGCTCACGTCTCCTGACGAAAGGAGTCCGAGGCGAGAGGGCGCCTGTAGCGAGGGACCAACCAAGCCCCAGACTCTTCGCCAAGCGGACAGGCGAATTGGGAGGAAGACTCCATTGGGCTTTGGACTAACCAAAGTTCCCAGCGGTTGTTAGGTTAAAGTTTAAATTAAATACACATTTTATTTTTGTTTTTGTTGAGTTACAAGTATTTAGTCACATTTTTTTCATACAAACACACCACAAACACTAACACGAAGTCGCCGCAGTAAGTACGTCCGTTCACGAGTCGCGAAGTAATAGGTTACGATGGAACAGAGGTTGGAACGTGAAGTACCTGTAGCAGTTCCAGGAGATGTAGTTAATAGAATAGCCATACGGGTGCCGCCTTTTTGGAAAAGAAGCCGCGACTTACGGTTTATTCAATTAGAGGCACAGTTCCACACAAGTGGAATAACACAGGACAGTACGCAGTATTATACTCTGGTGGGCAATTTGGACGCAGATGTCCTCACTGAGGTGCGAGGCGTCATTCGTAACCCCCCGGAGGTAGGAAAGTATGAGGAGCTGAAGAAGCACATTCTTGCAGCGTATCAGGGCTCGGAGCAAAGGCGTTTGCAGAAGCTGCTGGGCGACATCTGCTTAGAAGGAAGGAAGCCAACGCAGCTGTTAAACCAAATGAAGGAGTTGGCAGCTGATGGTATCCCTGCAGAGGTTTTGAGGATCCTCTGGTTGCAGCGTCTTCCACCCCAAACGCAGGCGATTTTGGCAACCAGCGTGGATCAAGACATTGGTAGGCTTGCAGAGATGGCGGACAAGATAGCGGAGGTGGCTGTGGCATCTGGCGTCGCAGCCAGTTCCTCGCTCGAAGGGCCTTGCACCCAACTGCGGGAAGAATTAGCGACGTTGAGGAAGCAGATGGAGCAGTTGAAGTTCGAGCGTGGGCAAAGTTCTCCAAAGCGTCGTGATCCCAGTCGGAGGCGTTACCAAGAAGACACAGCAGGCGATACATCGTTTTGCTTTTACCATAGAAGGTTTGGTGGTAAGGCTAGGCGATGTCGGCAGCCATGCTCATTTCAAGCAAAAAACTAAGTGGTGGGCAGCAAGAGGCGACTGGCCAGCCCGCCTTATTTATTAGTCGCCTTTACCTCACGGAGAAGACAACAAGCAAGCGATTCCTTATTGACACTGGAGCCGAAGTTTCGGTGGTTCCCCCAACAGCAGAGGAAAACAGGAGTCAACCCTCGACACGACTATTGTATGCAGCCAACGGGACGGATATTCCCACATATGGACAGCGTTTGATTCAACTCGACTTGGGACTCCGTAGGACTTTCACTTGGCCTTTTATTGTTGCTCGTGTAACGGAGCCCATAATTGGATCAGATTTCCTCGTGAATTTTGACCTGCTGGTTGACGTAAAAGAAGGTAAATTAATAGATAAAAGTACAAAACATTATACAGTGGGTGCAGTTACGGCTCGTGGCAGTATGCAGCTGAGTACACTTAGTGCAGACTTACATCGTGCGCTAAGGGAATTCGAAGACATCACACAGCCCAACCCAGTCACAGAGGTTAAGCATCGGGTGGTTCACTTCATCCGGACGAATGGCCCGCCAGTTCATTCAAGGCCCAGACGACTTTCACCGGAGCAGCTGAAGATTGCAAAGCAGGAATTTCAACACATGCTCAGTTTAGGTATCTGCCGCCCATCAAAGAGTAATTGGTCCAGCCCGCTGCACACGGTAAGGAAGAGCAATGGTGACTGGAGACCATGCGGAGACTATAGGAGGTTGAATGCGATCACGGTTCCAGACCGCTACCCAATCCCGCATATCCAAGATTTCGCTTACCAGCTAAGTGGAAGAAAGGTGTTTAGCACTGTGGATTTAACACGAGCGTACCACCAAATCCCGGTCAATCAGGACGATCGATATCCAGAAGACGGCCATCACAACACCTTTTGGGTTGTTCGAGTTCCCGGCGATGACCTTTGGATTGTGCAACGCCGCGCAGACTTTTCAGCGGTTTGTGCACGAGGTAACAAGAGGACTAGATTTCTGTTGGCCGTATATCGATGACTTCCTCATTGCCTCTAGCACAGCGGAGGAGCACAAGGGGCATCTAAAGCAGTTGTTTGAGCGTTTCCGGGAGTATGGCATTGCGATAAATCCAGCCAAATGCGTGTTCGAGGCATCGAAGGTCAAATTCCTGGGCTACGAGATTTCAGAAGAAGGAACAAAGCCACTGCCGGAAAAAGTAAAGGTCATTAAGAAGTACAAGAAGCCTGAGAGTGTGCAGGAGTTACGTAGGTTTTTAGGAATGATTAATTTTTACAGGCGTTTCATCCCGAAGGCAGCAGAAATCCAAGCACCACTTCATGGGTGTTATGCCGGAAACAGGAAGAAGGACAAGACCGCTATCCTTTGGACAACAGAGCTCAGCAATGCTTTTGAAAAATGTAAGCAGGCATTGGCTGACGCGGCTCTTCTCGCTCACCCAGAGACAGGTGTGCCATTAGCCCTGGTAGTAGATGCGTCAGATACGGCTATAGGTGCGGTTGTTCAGCAGAGGATTGCGAAAGGATGGCAGCCATTGGGTTTCTTTTCAAGAAAGTTGTCGTCGACGGAAGGAAGATATAGTGCTTACGACAGGGAGCTCCTAAGCGCATACGCTGCAGTAAAGCATTTCCAATACTTGTTGGAAGGCAGACGTTTTGCATTATATACAGACCATAAACCACTTGTATTTGCATTCCAGCAGAAATCGGAGAGCGCATCACCCAGGCAGGTCAGGCACTTAAGCTACATTGGCTAGTTTACCACGGACATTCAGCACATCTCTGGAAAGGATAATGTGGTCGCAGATGCATTATCGAGGGTCGAGGCCATATTTCCACCGGCTCCGGTAGATTATGGTGAATTGGCAAAGGAGCAGGAAACGGATGAAGAGCTCCAACACCTGCGCGGGTCAGCAACAGGCTTGAGGCTTTCCAGGTATGAACTGGCAGGCGGACAAGGTTTGTACTGTGACACGTCGACTAACAAGATACGCCCCTACATACCAAGAGGGCGCCGACGAGAGGTGTTTGACGCTATGCACAATTTGTCGCATCCGGGCGTAAGGAGGACAACTAACTTGGTCGTGGAAAGGTTCGTGTGGCCAAGCATGAAGAAGGACTGTCGGATCTGGTCGCAATCATGCCTGGACTGTCAAAAGAGCAAGGTACAGCGACACGTGAGAAGCCCGATTTCAGACTTTCCGCAAGTGGGGGGACGGTTCCAACACGTCCACCTGGACTTAGTGGGGCCCTTACCTTGCAGCGAAGGTTACACGTACGCGCTGACGTGTATAGACCGATTTACAAGATGGCCAGAGGTGATTCCAGTGCAGGACATCGCGGCGGAAACGATAGCAAAAGCATTTGTATCAGGGTGGATCGCAAGGTTTGGCACGCCGAAGGAGATAATAACGGACCAAGGGCGACAATTCGAGTCCACGCTTTTCAAGGAATTAGGAAAGGTATTAGGCATAAAGAGAAGCAGAGCATCCCCGTATCATCCACAGGCGAATGGGATGATAGAGCGCTTTCACAGGACTTTGAAAGCGGCGATAAAGTGTCATACATCAAGCCAGTGGGCAAGCAAACTCCCTATAGTGCTGCTTGGGTTGAGAGCATCACTTCACGATGATATCAAGGTATCACCACCGGAGTTGGTTTATGGAGCAAAGCTCAAACTTCCCGGAGAATTTTTCGTAGTAGAGGAAGATTCAAGAAATACAGCTACTTTCATCAAGCAACTTGAGGATTACATGAGGGACATCAAGCCAACTCAGCCAATTCGTCATGGTATGCAAAAGGTATTTATACATAAAGGTTTGGAAATGTGTACCCATGTATTTGTGCGAACGGACGCAGTTACACATCCTTGGCAGCAACCTTACGAAGGACCCTATCAGGTGGTGATGAAGGCAGCGAAGCATTTCACCTTACTTATAAACGGCCGGCACAAGGGGATATCAATAGATAGACTGAAGCCAGCCTTGCTGATGAGTAACGAAGAGGACCGGACGGAGCCAGAGAAGAGACGAAAAAATGAAGAAAAAACAGCAACAGCAAGCCCAAGGACAACTAGGTCTGGAAGAAGCGTACGAGTCCCGGACAGATATCGTTGTCACTGAAGCGGGAGTAATGTGGCGACGTACCAAAAACACAATAATATGGAAACTACTGTACAGAACTACTGTACAGTATCACTGTAGACACTGTAGATTGTTTGTTGTAAATAGGTCATAGTTAGTTTGTTTGAATATAGAGCTTTGTAGCACTTTATGATTCACATGTAGATTTGGGTAGAATTGTATATAGTAATTTGTAAACAAATTAATAAAGAGTGAGAAATCGAGAGTACAGCTAGTATTGTTAATTAAAGAGACAGCCCATCTTGGGATTACAGGTCCGGATTTCCCCGAAGGACGACCCGGCATTCCCCAGGTGCCAGAAGGACGACGCGGCAATCCCCACGGCAGTTTTGAGGTCCTGCCTCCAATAGAACAGCGTAGCAGCTCTCAGGTGCCAGAAGGACGGCACCCCCCATTCTCCAAAAATCTTATGTATATCTATATACGTACATACATTTATAGTGTTGATGATGATGGTAAGTTGTAATGTCCCCATGGAAGTGTTTCAGTACTATCCTCAATCGTGAATACTTGATGTATTTTAGATCTTATTAAGTTCTGATCTCTGGATATGCTAATCATGCCATCCAGACATTTAACATAGTCATTAAAGCTAATAGTATTTTTGACTACATAGTTCTTCACTCCTTTAGCTTTTTTATGACTTCCATCATCGGCATCATTATCGGTCCTAAAACAGTACATTTTCGCTCTCAGTCCAACAAAATCGGTAATAATATTTCCATGCAGCTCATCTTTCATTAATCCAGGAACTTTTTTATTACAAAGCGGGATGTTCAAAATATTATTGTTCTCATAGTCGTAATTTGAAGAAATCCTTTTCAAAATTGCTTGTTGCTCTGTGTTGGATCTCAAAAAGAATTAATTTAAAAACAAAAAAAAACAATAACACTTTAATTATTTACACCTTATGACAGGTCTAGCTGCCGGCGATAGTTTCTTATATTTTTAGGTCTGCTCGTGAAATTATAATTAGAAGTATAATTAGTTGCGCCATTGACCACCAGATGGAACTACATCTGATTGATGCCCAAGAGAGGAGAAGTAAGAGTAATAGAAGCGCCAGCGCCAGAGATTCAGCTAGCCGAGCCGACAAAAACCTCCACTCCTGCACTCGCCTGATAACCGCCATCCAGGAAGGAAGACCAGACCATAAAGGACACTAATTATTCATATTTTGTTTTTTTTATTATTTTCTTTATTATTAATTTTTTTATTTCAATATTAAGTAAGTAGCGTTCTAAGCTAGATTGAAATCATCAGGCGATTAATACGCCAGGTGAACATGATCTAGCTGAAATTTTCTTTAAACCAATGTATAATTTTTTTTGAAAAGTAAAAAGACCAGGAATAAAGTACAACAAAAGCCACACATTTCAATTTTTTCTTTATGATTCACTTCATCATTTTATGGTCCTTCGAGCCGGATTTGTGTGAGACTTGTTGTACTTTAACAATGAATTTTGTGCGTAACCTATGCATGTGAACGAACGGTGCAAATCAAGCAAGCGGTTTTTTTTCGGCTACAGCTATTGCGGCATTTATTTATACACACATTTGAGGAGATTTAAATAAGAATTAAAGTTCATTGCGGATTTATGGCAGAAATAAATATTTGTCGTTAGGAAAATTTTCTTCGTAATTTCTGGATTGGGTTACAGTTTCATGCATCCAACCTAAATTACTCAACAATATTTACACGCTCAAGTACAGGTCGAGCAGCGATAACACAAATTGGTGCACTCAAACAATTTAAGTAGTGGTCATACAACAATTTGTACGCTCAAGCACCAGGCAGGCAGCGGTCACATACATATTTCAAACGCTCAAGCCAAACCAAGCAGCGATTGTATTAATGCGCTCACGCTAAACGCAAGGCAGCGATTACATAATAAACAATAGACGATATCGAAAAAAAAAAAATATTTTGTGTTAACTAACTTCATCCCGAATAATTTTTTTTTTCTGCGTCCTTTTGTTTCTCAATCAGCATAAATGGCCACTTTTAAGGACTTAATTGCACAAGTGCTGACATTAAAAGACAAGGTAGAAAGGTCAATTGATAACGGGAAGAAAACTCGACTTGAGAAACGAACAGCTGGATTTTATAAACAAAAGTTGATTGATTTAACGAACTGTTGGAACAATTTTGTCGCGGCAGACACTCGTCTTGAAGAATTCATTTACTCATCTCCCGATGAGCATTCACACAGCTATCTAACTGAAGAACAATTTGATGCGATGGAAGTAAGATATTCTGAATATATGGGAGAATTACACGATTGTCTTCAAGGTTTAGTCGCATCTTCAAACTCCGCTCAATCAAATTCCCAAGACAATAAAAATTTGCCGGCAACTTCGGAACTTAAGCTATGTGCACCTAGCATGCAGCCACAGTTGCCGAAAATTGATCTACCTAAATTCGATGGAGATTATAATTCTTGGAGATCCTTTCATGATCTCTTCGTTTTATTAGTTCACAACAACACACAAATTCAACAAGTACAAAAGCTACATTATTTGAAAACGTGTCTTGTTGGCGAAGCTGAACGTGTTTTAAGACACACTCCTGTAACTAATGCCGACTACGCACCCGCCTGGAAAAAATTGAAGGATAGATACGAAAATAAGCGTGCATTAGTAAACCATCAGCTTCGAAACTTGTTTAATCAAGTTAAATTAACCACTGAAAGTCACAATGGCTTAAAACTGTTGGTTGATAATATGGAGGAATGTCTTCAACAGCTCAAGGCCTTGAAGGTGGACACATCATCTTGGGATATTTTATTGATTTATTTAATAGTGCAAAAACTGCCGTTCGCGACCTTACGAATGTGGGAAGAACAATTAAAGGATACACAAAATCTGCCAGATTATGACACCTTCAGCAATTTTCTGCATTCACGAATTCGAGTTCTCGAGTCAATTGGCGACGCGATCAAACCAAAACCCACCTTTAACTTGGCTTCAAATTCAAGGCTCAATAATTCCAAAAGAGAGACAACACAAGTTTTTCATACCATAAATAAGTTAAATTGTCCTGCGTGCAATGGCAAACATTATGTCGGAACCTGCAATGTTTTTCTAAAGTTAGATATCCCAAACCGTAGGAAGTTAATCAACGATACGGGAAAATGTTTCAATTGTTTTTCCAGCAAACATTCCCATGATAAATGTCAGAGCAAATACCGATGCCATAAGTGTAAACAATTGCATCACACTACCCTACATGCATCGGAGCCTCCAGTACAGAACCTATACATTAGCAGAAAATCCACTGGTGTAGCAAGTACATCCAACGGAACAACTGATGGGGAGAAAAGCGTATCTCAATCTAGCATTCCACTAGCAGATTCTGCAACTGGATCAAAGCAAACTCAAAGCTTCTTGACGACTGAAAGATGCAATACATTACTGTCTACTGCCTTAGTATCAGCTAAATGCAGCAATGGACATTCGATAATCTTGCGCTGTATCCTAGATACGGGGTCTCAAAGTTCATTCATTACTGAAAGTGCCTATAACAGAGTGAAAATTGTGGGGACCCGAACCTCTGTTCAGGTTTTCGGTCTAAATAAAGGGCAAACAGCGATCGCCAATAAACAAGTACGAATAAATTTGAGTCCGGTCAACACAGAAACACCAAGGATAGAAACTAATATGCTAGTTGTCAAAACTATTACGGATTTTCTACCCACAACGGAGATAACTAATAAAAAATGGCAGCATATTGAAGGACTCGAACTAGCTGATCCAATGTTTTGGAAGTCAGGTCCAATCGACGCTCTACTAGGTGCAGATGTGTATGGGTTGGTTTTAAGAGAAGGTCTACGGATGGATCCAAACGGAGACGCCCCTACTGCGGTCAACACCATATTTGGATGGGTACTTATTGGGAAGGCAACACCAGCAACTAATATGCATACTAAAGCATTTTCGCTTACTGTAGAACCAACCTTGGACCTCGATCAACAGATGCGCAAATTTTGGGAGATTGAGGAAGTAAAAAGAGTCAGTTTGTTCACACCTGACGAAGGGAAATGTGAACAGCACTACAAGGATACTCATTGTCGACTGCCAAATGGGCAGTATCAAGTTCAGCTACCCTTTTCAACAGATAGCACTCCAATATTAGGTGATTCGAGAAGTGCCGCCCTAAAACGTTTTCACTACTTGCAAAGGAAGTTAGCCAATACTCCTCTTCTGAAACAAGAATATGAGAAATGCTTGGATGCATATATAGACTTAGGCCATATGACTGCCTGTGAGCCACCCCAACCATTAGAAGAAAACTATTACATCCCGCATCACGCCGTTTTTAAACAGAGTAGCACCACCAAATTAAGAGTTGTTTTCGATGCGTCCGCTAAAACAACCAACGGCAAATCATTAAACGAGCAACTACTAGTAGGACCAACCATACAGCCCGGGTTATTCACTATAATTCTCAACTGGATGAAATATAAAGTGGCCATGACAGCAGATGTAGAAAAAATGTATCGGATGGTGTGGGTCCATCCTAGCCATCGAACGTATCAGCGCATCATTTGGAGACACCCAGAAACCCAGGCCCTTCAAGATTATCAGCTCAACACCGTAACTTTTGGCATGTCATCAGCTCCGTATTTGGCGATTCGAACCCTGCAACAATTAGCCTACGACGAAAAAGAACGATGGCCATTAGCTTCAAGTGCAGTATCACGCCACTTCTATGTCGATGATTTGCTAACTGGGGCAGATTCCCTCACCGACGCAAAGGAGCTTCAACGGCAATTAATGGAGATGCTAAAACAAGGCGGTTTCAATTTGCGCAAGTGGGCCAGTAACTGTAACGATCTGCTTGTACATCTTCCAAACGAATACAGAGAACTAAAACTTTCTTTTGACTTCTCGGAAAACGATTCAATAAAGGCGCTAGGCATCAAATGGTATCCTCACAACGACTATTTCACATTCAGTTTTAATCAAACTTTCCAAGACAGACCAGTAACCAAACGCACCATCTTATCGGAAATATCCTCATTGTTTGACCCTCTCGGTTGGATTTCACCCGTAATAATCACCGCAAAAATTTTGATACAAACATTGTGGATATCCGGATGCTCCTGGGATACACCAATTTCTGATACTATTACAAATCAATGGCGCACCTTCAAGCAAGAACTACCAGCCGTAGAGCAAATTAAAATCCCAAGATGGATTGGATACTCCAATCATAATCAAAACAGCCAACTCCACGGATTCTGCGATGCCTCTATTAAGGCATATTCAGCAGTTTTATACTTACGCACGCAAGCTATTGATGGTGAGACAACGGTATCATTGTTGACATCCAAAACCAAGGTCGCTCCAATCAAGCCAACTACTCTTCCGCGTTTGGAACTGAATGGAGCACTACTCCTCGCAAGACTACTAAGTGTGACTGTCCAAGAAATGCAACTGCAGAACACCCCAACATATGCATGGACAGATTCAACAATAGTACTACAATGGATACGTCAACACCCATCGCGATGGAAGACTTACGTTGCCAATCGGGTAGCCGAGATTCAGGATTTATTACCTGCAGAGCACTGGCATCATGTATCCACATCCCAAAACCCTGCTGACTTAGCGTCTAGAGGAACATCTGTAAAGCGCTTAAACGTTGCGATATTATGGTGGCAAGGACCTGACTGGCTTACAAAACATCAAGACAATTGGCCCAAGTCCTTTATACCTGTAGAACAGACAGACCTTGAAGCCAAACAAACAAACGCAACTAACTTATTCGCTCACATATCTGATCAATTTCTGACGAAATATTCATCCTACACAAGGCTAACACGGATCGTAGCAACCATTCAACGATTCATTTGCAATTGTCGAAACCCAAACAATAAACAAACGCAACGATTATCATACTCGGAATTATCCACGGCCAACATCACAATTTTAAGGCTATTACAACAAATTACACTTTCTAATGATTATGAAGCCCTCAAACACGACAAACTGCTTTCAAGAAAGAGTCGCTTATTACGATTAAATCCGTTTCTGGATCATAATGGTCTTATTCGAGTTGGAGGCAGATTGGAACATGCACTTATTTCTTATGAGAGGAAACACCCAATCATTCTTCCGCGTGATCATCATATCAGTCGAATTTTGATTGACAAAACTCATAAGGAAACACTCCACGGTGGAACTATGTTGGTATTAAACACCATGCGAAATCAATTTTGGATATTAGATGGTAAACGAGCTATATCCAACCAACTTTATAAATGCATAACTTGTGCAAGACAAAGGCAACGTACCTCTAGTCAGATAATGGGCAATCTACCTGCTCCACGAATTAACATTACAAGAGCTTTCAGTCATGTCGGCATTGATTATGCTGGACCGATTTACGTAAAGGCCTCCCCCCTTCGCAATAGTAAAATCTACAAGGGATATTTTTGTATATTTGTGTGCTTGGCCACCAAGGCTATACATATTGAAGCAGCATCGAATATGACATCAGAAGTTTTTCTAGCAGCAATGAAAAGATTTGTGGCTAGGCGAGGAGTGTGTTCAGATATATATTCCGACTGCGGCACAAACTTTAAAGGTGGTAAAACTCTTCTAGATAAAGACCTAACACAAGCCCTTCGCGAAGCTACCCCGGGAGTCATTGAATATCTTTCAAATCTGCGCATAACTTGGCATTTCAATCCTCCAGCCGCCCCGCATCAAGGTGGACTTTGGGAGGCGGGTGTTAAATCTGTAAAGCACCATCTGAGACGCATCATGGGCACGGCCACATACACGTTCGAAGAAATAACAACACTACTAACTCAGATTGAAGCCTGCCTTAATTCTAGACCTTTATGTCCGCTGCAAAACGATCCAGACGAACTAGCTGTGTTAACACCCGGACATTTTTTAATAGGCCAACCGCTAAATGCACTTCCAGAACCCAACCTTTTAATGGCTAAAACTACATTGGGGCACAGATGGAAACACATACAACAGATGCTTCATCACTTTTGGAAGGATTGGTCTCAAGACTATTTAAATCGGCTACAAAACAGGCCGAAATGGTGGAATAAGCACCAGAACCTGAAAATTGGCGACATTGTGCTGGTAAAGGAAGAAAACTATCCGCCTACAGTCTGGCCCTTAGGAATCATTGAAGATGTCCATCCTGGTAAAGACAATATGGTCAGAGTGGTCACTGTACGCACCAGAGGCAATACGTGTCAGAGGCCCATAGTAAAAATTTGTCGCTTGCCGATTGATAGCATTGATGACTCGCCACAACAATAACACATCTAATGTCCTCAAGTTTATGTTTGTGTTCGTCGGTTTCACGTTTTTGTGACAATTACACAGTACTTCGTAGCTTTATTTCATTTTTCAGAATTCGAAATGGATTATGAGCTGGAGGATTTCGACTATTGGTATCTCGACTCACCGCCGACTAACACTGAACTTCCATGTGCGGCTGATTTAGGAGTGTATACATCAACTGGTGCGTCTCAAGAAACCATTCCTTGCCAGTCCGAATCATCACAACCACGAGAAATTATCGGTGCCATTCAACCTGACGGTGGACAAGAATTTTCCATTAATGGCCGATATATTCATTCATTGCGTATGTTAAAGCCTTCCACTACTGTGAGCGATATAAAAATGCGCCTCGAAAACGATGTACAACGTTTCCTCACAAGAGAAAATCAGGATCTGTACATTCCTAAAGAAATCCTGTGCAGAATAGACTTCGAACGCATTCAACATAGCAAGCGCAAACAATTTACCGTGAATTTACATAACCACTATCAGGTAAAGGTTAACGTAAACAAGGCAGGAAAGGTTGTTTTTCACCACCATCATCGACGCAGCGTCTCGAGGTTGAAAACAAAACTTGTTGAACCTATTAGTTCAACCGGGGGGAGTATGTTGGATCTCAAAAAGAATTAATTTAAAAACAAAAAAAAACAATAACACTTTAATTATTTACACCTTATGACAGGTCTAGCTGCCGGCGATAGTTTCTTATATTTTTAGGTCTGCTCGTGAAATTATAATTAGAAGTATAATTAGTTGCGCCATTGACCACCAGATGGAACTACATCTGATTGATGCCCAAGAGAGGAGAAGTAAGAGTAATAGAAGCGCCAGCGCCAGAGATTCAGCTAGCCGAGCCGACAAAAACCTCCACTCCTGCACTCGCCTGATAACCGCCATCCAGGAAGGAAGACCAGACCATAAAGGACACTAATTATTCATATTTTGTTTTTTTTATTATTTTCTTTATTATTAATTTTTTTATTTCAATATTAAGTAAGTAGCGTTCTAAGCTAGATTGAAATCATCAGGCGATTAATACGCCAGGTGAACATGATCTAGCTGAAATTTTCTTTAAACCAATGTATAATTTTTTTTGAAAAGTAAAAAGACCAGGAATAAAGTACAACAAAAGCCACACATTTCAATTTTTTCTTTATGATTCACTTCATCACTCTGGCTCTAAAATGTGTATTTAAGTCAATGTAGTGTTTTAACCACGGTGATTGATTAAATTGAAGTACGCGATGATTTTTCTTTAAAATCATACCATTTTTTAAATATTGTTTCAAATTGCGATAATGTATTATATATTTTTCTTTATTAAATGTAATAGCTTAGGAGTTTTAGAATTAGGTGGATTCATGCAAGTCGGCGCTAATGGTAGATCTTTGTGAATATCATGTATTGATGCTGGATATTCCAGATCTACTTCAAGAAGATACCCAACTGGTGAATCATCTGGAATACTATTAACATCAATGGATTCAATCCATTTAAAACCCCCCGTTGGTAGATATTGAGACATAGCCCATCCATATAAATTATTGGCATCTAAGTACATTAAGTACTTGTCCTCCTCATTGGGGTTATATTTCTTCATATATTTATTATTAGCTTTACCTCGTCTTCCGCTACATTGTGCTACTCCACCTCTGATGCCACGTTCAACAAATAATAACATGTCAATATCTGTTATTAATTCCAATGTAACACCTGTATATAGCAACATCGCATCCCAAGTTAGACCGGGTGTAGTGAAGTAGTGCGCTGGATCCAGTTTATGACTTTTTAAACATGTGTTTCTAAAGTTTTCAAAAATATCTGCTAAGAGCATTACATCTGTTTTGAGATATAAATCCGAATACTCCCCTAAAGTAGTAATATAAAAACTAGACCATACAATTAATGCATGCTGATAATCTTCTTCGCTTATATCGCTATCAGTTAGTTGACTATGAAAGGAATCCTTAGATGGTAAGGTTGTTTCGTCCAATTTCTCCCATGAATCAACATAATCATATGGGAATACACCTTTCCTATGAAGAAGATTATAGTGGTTATTTGAAAACTGTTTTTCCAATAACGGAAATTATGTGCAATTCTTTGCTAACGCATCCAATGATGATGGAAGGAAGCGAATTGAATCAATAAAGCGTAGATTGATGGAGGTCTCTTCTACATGTTTGGTGAAGGAGATATACTTCTCTTTTGTTAGCGGTAATAAATCAATCCTTCCATTAATATTAAGTGCTATATCTTTTATTATGAAGTGGCTATCATATCCAGAAAGGTTATGGAAAACTACTGGAATAACATGGCTATCCTGATAAAGTAAATTACAGGTTTGATGAGCAACTCCTCGAAATTTTCCAGTAAGATGATCATGGTCACAAACTCTAATATCAGATATTATAAAGGTTTTCTGACAAATATGACAACATTTGGCTGCTTTTTGCTTCATCTCTCGGTCCTTTGTATTCATATCCAGTGCAATTATCTTTTTAAAAATTTCTGATACATCTTTGCTAATCAGCTCCAATTCTTGAGCGAACCATTCCAAACATTTTTTTCCTCTATAAGAGCGATAATAACTCAATTTCTCATCGTAGGAACACTGGAAGAAATTTCCTATACTATGAGCTTCATGCTTTTGATAGGGTGTTGTATTACTTTGTGTATCATCGTTTAATGATTTTAATATGCACTCAATATCAGCATAAATAATGAATGGGCACTTTTCTTTATACTTATAGTTATTAAAATTTACCCATTTTTCTGTAGGTAATATGACTCTGCAGTTATTTATTTGTTTGCAATCTTCTATATGTTTGTTTAAATTGTACTCACTGATGAAATGGTTTAAGCATCGATCACAAATCCATGCTTTTTGTTTCTTTTTTGTAATTTGAGCACGAACTAACCTTGAGAGATCCTTTATCCAGCAGTAGTGGTAATTGCCACAATTTTCATCCACATTAATTTCATTCTCAGCATCATCATCATCAGCAAATATCAGTAAGTGTATGCATTTAGCATATTCATTCTTACTGATATATATTGGTACTGTTAATATTTTTTTATTTTTTTTAATTAATGCATACATATTTATTCTTAGATTATTATTTTTCTCAAATTTGGGTATATCTTTTATTTTCATAGGAAATTCAATATTATTTAAATTTAATACACTAGCATAATGAGGATAGGAGCTTACACGATATGTATGTGATGATACTGGATGTAATGCACTTACTACACTCAAGCATTATCAACGTTTATTACATTTACACATGCTTTTTTATTTTTTATCTCAGTGGGCAATTCTATATATGACGATCCTTTAAACACCGGATTTCTGTTTATGTTAACACCTAAATTTATTATTTTCACTAAGGCCCATCCACTATCCCGTTCCTGAAATTCCTCTAACTCACTTAAAAGTTTCTCCTTAATATCATTCACTATTTCCTATAAATCAGTTCCGAAGTCAATATTTATATTAGCAGTTAGTATATATTTTAAATCTGTACACATATCACCATTTGACATTATTTTCTTAAATTCACCACACACTGTTGTATTCATTTTTATCATTGAAAATTGTTTTAAAATATTTTTAACTCTTATTATTAAAGTTTTACCAGCAATGTTTAAAAAAAATTTTGGATCTTTATAAGCTATAGAATAACCGATGACCTAATTCGAGAACTAAATGCTGATTGTATATCTTTCCACACTAATAATTTCTCACGATTTTTAATACCAGAACCGGTATGCAGAAAGGTTTTTAACACTTCACGATAATAATTTAGCATCGCAATGTTTGCTTCAAATCCTCGTTTTTCACCAATTGTATCACTATTTCTTTGATATTTATATATCATTCGGATGTTATAGTTACAATACTTTATCCACTTTGTAATTTCCACTTCATTTTTGCTTTCCTTTGTTAGAGGTAAAGCTTGGTTTATTAGCGACACAATTTTTTTCCCGATGTCAGACATTACTTTTAATTAAATGAAAATCCGTTGTTAATAGGTTGAAAGTAAAAACATGAATAATTCATATCAACTATTCACCATACATATAAACTCATATCAATCGTATTCATCTACGAGAAGTTGATATCTGCTTCCCTGCTTATTCCATTCACACATACACACCCTCATATTGGTCGAAAGAAAGATAAAAATTCTATTCTTCGATCGCATGTTCAGCGCTTTTATAAACAAATCCAGAAAGCCTCGATAAAAGCTGATTTTGCGAAATATATTGCTGGTGTCTGTTGGGATCGGCGAAGGCAGATGTGAAGGGTGTACACATCTGTACTCATCCGGTTGAAGTTTCTATAGATCGAGCGGGAACAAATATTTACAAACCATGATGTAGAAAAAATATTGAGCGCTGATTTCCCTATGAAAAGGAATTCAAATCTCCATGCAAGGTGGTATGTATGGGGAGATAAAGTAAAGCGCATGTGGGGAACTGAAAATAATATACAAGAAGTTCTATTGAGAGGAAATTTTGAGAGCCAAATTTTCTATAGCATTGCTTGTAAATATAGAATATAGGTGGTGTGTGTTATGCATAGATCGGCGGGGAGGTATCTCTGCCTACGAGAAGTTGAGAAGAAGAGACACATGCACACACACTCATATTGATCGAAAGAAAGATAAATATTCTATTTTTAGATCGCTCGTTCAGCAGCGCCTCGATAACCGTATAAACAATAGGATTTCAAATCTCCAATATAGAAGGCTTTGGGCGGGAAGCTTTGCGCACAACAGCGATGCCATGTGTATGAGGGTGTGTGTGGCGCCACGGTAACCGTATATCGGGCGGGTAGGTAAATATAAGGGGTAGAAAGCTTTGGGCGGGAAGCTTTGCGCTCGTTCAGCGTGGGGGAAGGTAAATATGATGGGGTGTTGAATATTTTTTGTAACTGTACATAATTTAACTGAACACAATAACGTTTTCTTTAAATAATTAAACACTTATTTATTTTTTGTCTTATTTATTTTTTGTCTTAACTATTTTAATGATAACAAACACAATTACATACACTTAATATTTAATTTTGTTCTCTGTTTTTAACCTTTTTCTTGTTTGAACACTAGCCACCGTACGGTGCCGGAGCAACCGCCAAGGTGCCGAAATCACACCGCCCCGACCGCGCTTTTTGTGTTTTTCTTATTCTTTTTATTTTGTAATAATCTATGTCCGCTCAGGACCGAAGTTTAATCAAGACTCTCCGTATCTTTTCAAAAATTATTTCATTACCCTCAAGAAGTGTCCAGGTAATTCTTTAGTAGCAATTTTACATGCAGAAATTGCTGGATTGCACTTTTGGATTCCCACATTTTGGTTGCAAATGTTAAAATGTTTGCGAAAATTATCTCGCTGACGAAAAAGCTCAAGTTGCTTTTGTCCTCGTCGTTTCCCGTGAAGGGAAGTATCCTATTACAACTTGGATTTGTCATGAGATAATTTTTGTAAAATTTTCCGTATTGAATTTAAGAAGTTTTCCGTTAAGGATTTTCCAATTTGTGAGAAATTTGGGAATGCCAAGTTTTTATATATAACATTCCTTCCCCCCTGGAGCAAGAGAATCGCTACGGAGTAGAGCGATTCTCCTACTCGAAGGATGAGGGGGTGGTGAGGGTACGTCGAGCGTGTATCTAGTCGAGTCGCATTTTGCGCTCTTGGTCCGGGAATATACATATATCTAAATTGTTGGAGGGAATGGATTTCCATTTCATTTCTGCCCAGCTTTAATTTTAGCCGTTTTCCCTTGGGTATACCATGCGGGATTGCACAATTTTTGGGTATACTTTCGAGCCTTGCGTTAGAGGAGGATGAGGTACGGGCGTTCCTGAGACCGACTGGTTCAGAGCCTGACGGATACCCGCATGCGTCGTTTGCATTGGTTAGAGGCTTAGGGTTGTTGTTGGTGGCTAGTTTAATGGTAGTGTAGCCTTTTGCTGTTCTGTTCTGTTCTGACCACCTCGTGTGAGTTTGGCCCCTGGTTTTAAATGTCCGTTATGGCTTGTTTGGGCGGTGGGGATCCGGTTTTGTCTGCCGGTCGTAGGTGCCCCCACTCGTCGCTGTCTTGTTCGACAGATGGCCGTGAACTACAATTTGCAGGGCTAAGGTAAGTGGTATAGTAGGGTAGCCATTTGTTTGAACGAGTGTTAGTGTTAGACTCGTCAGGGCTACTGGGAGGTTTTTGGCATTGAGGAGGCATTGGCATTGATACTGTGCAATTTCCGGAAGGTAAGAGGACATTCGCGAGGAATAGTTCATCGCAGGGCTCGTGAGTTTCACAGAGCATTTTCTACTCTAAACTTAATGGGATTAGTACCACCATTTGAGACCGGCCTGGAATACAATAGATTCCCTTAGGATTACCTTTTGTCTCAGGTCTTCATTGGTCTCAAAGCCCTTGAGATTATTATTCAATCTTGACCCGTCTTGAGATAGGCAGCTGGGAGGCACCACCGGGATTGTCTCGGCTTCTACGAGCTGAGATTCCCTGGTTTGAGTTTGCTCCTGCTGCTCTCTGAGTCTCGATTTGGTGGCTTGAATCTGTATTGAGATGGTAATTTCTTCCGCTATTATTTCCGTGCGAGGAAATCGTAGTATCTTGTTAGGGCCCTCGATATTCCAGTATTTTCAGAGGAAGTAATTTCTTAGAGGGTGCCATCTTTGGAGGCCCTTGCATGTTCTGCACATTGTGAAGGTGCAAGGGTTTTGGTTTTTCAATTGAAGTTTCCTTGACAACTCTGAAGGTTTTCTTTCAAAGGACTTTGTTTTCATTTATTTATTGGAATGGTCTATCAAAATTCCGATCTTTAAGTTTGATTTGTTTTTTTAAAAATTGTAATCGAAAGATCTTATTTAGTTGTAAAAGAGAAATATATGAAGACAAGAATGATTTTTAAGTGGAACCGATGGCATCAGTTTCATCTCGCTAAACGAGGAGATTGAGCCAAATTATGGTAAATGTTTACCAATTAGATTTCTAAGTTTTTTTTTTGGATAAGTATATTTCTACTCGACTTTCTTTTTAATGAAATGATACAAAAGATACCAAAGGCTTTAATAATATGCGGTCTATATGTTTCTATATGTTATTTATATATAGGTAGGTACATAGGTGTACATATGTTCGATCTCTTGTTATATATGAATGTTTATATAATTCCATATGTTTATATTATGTTGCTAGTTTTGTATATTATAGTATATTTGTTGGTATATGGTTTTTTTTATAGTATATATGTTTATATAGGTTTGTTATTTGGTAGATATATATTCGTGTTAATTATTAAGTATATACGAATGTGAATATGTTAAAAAAATCTTTTATTTTATAGAATATACATATGTTATTATATATGTATATTATATATATGGTATATATGTCGGTATATGGTTTATAATAGGTATATATATATATGTTTATATAAGCTTTTCATTTGGTAAATATGTTAATAAATGTTTATGAATTAGTACATATGTAAATAAATGATAATTATTTAGTATTTATATTAATAAATATTTATTTTATAGTGTATGTTGCTGTACCAATTTTTTATTAGTATATATGTTTATATATGTTTTTATTTATGTATATTATATAGTATATATGTTAATATATGTTGGTTATATAGTATATGTGTTTATATATCTTGATTATATATTATATGTTTATATTTGATGGTTATATAGCAACTATGTTTATATATGCTTATCTGATTATATATATTTATATAAGTTTGTTATGTGGTATATTTATTTATATATGTTAGTACATGTATGTATATATGGTTATATATCTTGTTATATACATATATAATTCCATATGTTTATATCTTGTTATATATATAATTCCATATGCTTATGTGTTTTATATTTGTAAATTATGTAGTAGGTATATATGTACGTGCGTATTTAAATTTTTTTTTATCTCTTGATTATATCGTATATATGTTTAAATGTTATTATATGTTGGTTATATAGTAATAATGTTTTAATGGCTTTTTCTTTAATTCTATAGGTTTATATATGTTTTTATTTATGCATATTATATAGTAGGGGTATTCACGCTTTGTTGTATTCAGCCTTGTATCGTTGTATCAGGTGTATTTGGTTACACCATTGTAAAATAATACAAGACTTTTCCATATAAAATTATTTACAAGAGTGTTGTAAATTTACAACACTAAAAAGTGTTGTATTACGTATTGTATCATTGTATTTAATATTTGACAGATGTTTAAAATGGAGCGGGAGATGGTAAAGTGAAGAAATTCATTTATTTATATCTATTTATATATTTTAAAACTTTAGAATAATTCAATTGAAGTACAGAAAGAAAAGAAAAGACAAAAATGTTCTTCTTCTTCGATGTATTTACAATAGATTGCAAAAGGAGCGTTCACTCTTCGTTGTAAATTTGTATTGTATTTTTACACTGTTTACAATGATACACTTAAGCGTGAATACCCCTAGTATATCTATATGTTAGTCTATCATGTTGGTTATATAGTATATATGTTTGTATATCTTGATTACACAGTAAATATTTACGTTACGTATGATGGTTATATAGCAACTATGTTTATATATGTTTATCTGAATATATATGTTTTTATAAGTTATGTGGTACCTATATTTGTTTATATATGTTAGTTATACATATGTACATATGTGTTTACATGGTTATATAACTTGTTATATGTGCACATGACATATATATAATTCCATCTGTTATATATATATTTTTTATACTTGTAACTTATGTAGTTTATATGTGGGTACATAATTTTTTTTTATATCTATTATTTTTGATATAATATAGTATATATGTTAATATATGTTGGTTATATAGAATATATATTTATATAGCTTGATTATATAGTATATAATAATGTTTATATGTGTTTTTTATTTGGTAAATACCTATGTTAATAAAGGTTTATTATTTAGTACATATGTTAATAAATGATAATTATTTAGTATATATGTTAATAAAAGTTTATTTTATAGTATATAAGTATGTATTTTATAGTGTATATGTATTTTATATAATTTATATGTTAATAATATATTAATATATGTTTTTATATAGTATAGTATACATGTGGGGTTCTGATGGGTTTTAAAATGAAACTCGCCAAATTCAAATATAAATAATTAATTCAATATTAATAAAAGTAAGTGTTTCAAGATTAATAAAATAATTACTTCAATATTAAAAATAATTAAATAAAAAGTAACCAAAGACTACTGTCCACGTCCACGGCTAAATTGGAAGAGAGAGCTGCAAACTGGGTTCAGAGCTCTTTCTGGTCTGTTTAAGAAAATTTTTTCTCCAATGTAAACAAAAATTTAAGAAAAATGTTAAGGTAGAAACAAGATAGTTCTTTTCTTGTAGCTGTTGTTTTTTTTGTTTGTTTATAAACTAAATAAAATATTTTTATTATACGTAAATTTTAACATTACTAATAGTCCAGTAAAATAGTGTTTAAATCAGGAAAGTTTTGGGGTAGTTTTGATTTCTTCGGTTTCTTATGTATTTTGGGGTGCTGAATCCGAATCCGAGGTTTGTTGACAAAATTTCGTGACGGAACATTGAGAAAACTGCAAAAATATGAAAAAATTCGGACTTTTTCGCGGTTTTTCGCTTATAAATCGGAAACTATCAACTTTTCGTCAATAACATTTATATACTAAATGAAAGAGCACAAAATTTCCTACAAATCTCACTACTAAAGTATCTCTATCCGACTCACCGTTTTGGTGCAAGCGGTAGATGAAAATTTACCTAATTTTTCTAAGTCAGTAAAAACATGATTTTCCAATTGACAACGCTATCATACAGGGTGTATCCTTTAAGTTTACAAAGCGGCCGCCTGTTGATAGGTTTTGGTTGGACGAACAAAAACTCTTTTGGGAGGGGGCTGGAAATCGTAACGGTTTAGCCGCTAGGGCGTTTTGAAGTTTTTTCTTTAGAGTTTTACATATCACCCTGTATTTCTATAATCCTATGACCTATTTTCATGAGTAGGGTTTCAGTGTACGCAGAATACTCCCACCTACCTAAAACTATAAAAGTCAAGGTTCTACCCTATCAACTTCCAGAGTAATGAGTCATCAAAATCATTTGTGGAGAATGATGGAAGTGGCACTAAAGGCCATCCTGGTTTGGTTTTTTTAACTAAAATATCAACTAAAAACACCTTTTTCTCCATAAAATACCCTGTATTATTGATGGTTGTCATTGTCCCATTTTTTCTCATTGTTTTGGATAATTTTGTTGTTGTATATTTTACACGAGTAAAATTATATACGCCGGTATCGTTTTGAGATCATTCTCCACACATGAATTTAATGACTCATTACTCTGTAAGTTGATAGGGTAGAACCTTGACTGTTATAGTTTTAGATAGGTAGGAGTATTCTGCGTACACTGGTACCTTACTCATGAAAATAGGTCCTAGGGTTATAAAAATACAGGGTGATATGTAAAACTCTAAAGAAAAAACTTCAAAACGCCCTAGCGGCTAAACCGTTACGAATTCCAGCCCCCGCCCAAAAGAGTTTTTGTTCGTCCAACCAAAACCTATCAACAGCCGGCCGCATTGTAAACTTAAAGGATACACCCTGTATGATAGCGTTGTCAATTGGAAAATCAGGTTTTTACTGACTTGAAAAATTAGGTAAATTTTCAACTACCGCTTGCACCAAAACGGTGAGTCGGATAGAGATACTTTAGTAGCGAGATTTGTAGGAAATTTTGTGCTCTTTCACTTAGTATATAAATGTTATTGACGAAAAGTTGATAGTTTCCGATTTATAAGCGAAAAACCGCGAAAAAGTCCGAATTTTTTCATATTTTTGCAGTTTTCTCAATGTTCCGTCACGAAATTTTGTCAGCAAACCTCGGATTCGGATTCAGCACCCCAAAATACATAAGAAACCGAGGAAATCAAAACTACCCCAAAACTTTCCAACTAGGGGCTCTTTTATACACAAATTCACTGGATGATAATATAATATAAGATTTGAATAAGTAGCGTATAATCGATAATTTAGAAGTAAAGAAAAAATAATTAATTTATATATTTTCTGTAATATTCCAAAAGCATCGGAAGAAAATTGTTACAAATAGATTACGCATGTTTTAATAATGAATATTATAAATTTTTTTTTTTTGAGTGTTTTTATTACTAAATATTACGCAAAATAATTTTTTACTTATTTATTTATTCGTTTTAAATGGATTGAAATGTTTTTTCTTGCTATTAATTATATAATTGTTATTAAAAATTGTTCCTACTAGAAATATTTTCCAGTGAAAATTGTATATGAAAGGATCGTTTAAAACAGTCATTTCTCAATAGTGTTTTCTTATTTTGCAACCGGAATGTTTATTGATATTTCTTTTCTATTTTACTGCAAGTTATTATCGACGATTATATCGCTGATATTTGCATTTTAATTTATGTAAAACAAAATTTAACTATGTTCAATTATATTTATCATTTTGTCACTGGAAAATTTACATTATTATTTTTATTTATGTCCTTTTCAATCCATTTGTAAAATCACGCGTAATAAAATTATAATTATTAGGATTTTTCGAATTAACCTACACACATTATTTCTTGAGTACCACTAGGAAACAAATTAGATTTCTATTTTTTCTTTTTTTTAATTATTTATAATAAAATTTAATAAAATCAATATTTAAAAGAAACAGAATATATGCAGATTACTTATATCTATGATTAGATAAAAAAAATAATAATTTTTGTACATACAATAAATCATGGAAAAACTCATGGTCCATGCGCCGACCACTTAGAGGACTGAACTGGTCCTTGATGGGGATACAGGAACTGATGGTTTGCTGGACCCTAGTAGGTTAGGAGGGCCTGATAGACCGAGAGCCGACCGCTGAAAACCCTATGTTATCGGCAAAACAGAACCTATTGTAAGTAACATTAGAGATAGGAGAATACTTTATGCGTGGTGTGCCTGAACTAAAGTGTGGCCTAAGGTGAGAAATTAGCAAATATTAGTGGTGATTTTTTAGTCAAACCCTATGTTATCGACAAGAAGGATAATTTTTTTTTTAAAGTGAAGCTTAGACGTTATATTAACTAAAACTCATGGTGTGCCGCGCCCTGTCCGTGGCCGGACCTTTGGCAGACCAGTATTTGTATAACGTTTTTTTGGGCAAATACCTATGTTATCGACAAGAAGGATATTTTTTTTTTAAATTGAAGATTAGACGTTATATTAACTAAAACTCATGGTGTGCCGCGCCCTGTCTGTGGCCGGACCTTTGGCAGACCAGTATTTATATGACGTTTTTGGGGTCGATCCCTATGTTATCGACAAGAAGGATAATTTTTTTTTTAAACTGAAGATTAGATGTTATACTAACTAAAAGTCATGGTGTGCCGCGCCCTGTCTGTGGCCGGACCTTTGGCAGACCAGTATTTGTATAACGTTTTTTGGGCGGATCCCTATGTTATCGACAAGAAGGATAATTTTTTTTTTAAACTGAAGATTAGATGTTATACTAACTAAAAGTCATGGTGTGCCGCGCCCTGTCTGTGGCCGGACCTTTGGCAGACCAGTATTTGTATAACGTTTTTTGGGCGGATCCCTATGTTATCGACAAGAAGGATAATTTTTTTTAAACTGAAGATTAGATGTTATACTAACTAAAAGTCATGGTGTGCCGCGCCCTCTCTGTGGCCGGACCTTTGGCAGACCAGTATTTGTATGACGTTTTTGGGGTCGATCCCTATGTTATCGACAAGAAGGATATTTTTTTTTTTAAAGTGAAGCTTAGACGTTATATTAACTAAAACTCATGGTGTGCCGCGCCCTGTCTGTGGCCGGACCTTTGGCAGACCAGTATTTGTATGACGTTTTTGGGGTTGATCCCTATGTTATCGACAAGAAGGATAATTTTTTTTTTTAAATTGAACATTAGACGTTATACTAACTAAAACTCATGGTGTGCCGCACTCTGTCTGTGGCGGAACCCCTGGCAGACCACCCTTTGTATACGATTTTTGTATGAAAATTTTTTTAAATCGCGATATCTCCCAAACGGTCACTCGTAGGGAAAAAAGTGTTAAGACCTTTTTTGTAGAGAATCGCATAATCTATAATCCTCGCATTAACTGTTTTGTGATCACACTTACCGTTTACGAGGTATTTGTAAAAAACGATTTTCGCGACCTTTGACATTGAAAACTTTTTTTGCGCACACGATTTCGCAATGGGCGTTTGACAAAGTGTGATTGGCTTTTTCGGTACATAATGTCGAGAGTAATATTGTATTAAAAATACATAGTATATTTTATTTATTGAAATAAGGGCATTTTTGTTTCGAGGGACTCGCCACCAATTCGACTGATCGTTAATAATTTGAAGTACTTTCATTTCCAACCCAAGAGGCGTTTTCTCAGTTCCAGGCCTCCTCACCGACAGATACAATTTGAGATATAGCTATAGTAGTTTCGAAGATGAAATTCGGCCCGGACGGACAGAACCTTTGTACGACTTTTTTTCTTTAAAAGGCTAAAAAGGACCACCAATTTATATTACAAATAGATAGTGTGAGGAACGGATTTCTCAAAAAAATAAGAAAACAAAAATATTTTTATTAATTTTATTCAAAGAAAAAAATGTGTATAGATATGTATATAACTATTTTGAAATTTAAAATTACATTATTACTACATTTATATTTTTTAATCATTATCATCATCATCTAAACAGTTTCTATCGCATTTCACATCATCATCTTTTTCATCACAATCGTCATTTACATCATCATTTTCATTTTCTATTAACGATGGAGTTGTTTCTCAGTAGCCAGTAAGACCCAACCACAATTATTGATGTACAAGATATATGGGTTTGGTAATAAGGTTAACAAATGGAATAATTGTTTTAGCATCCTGGATCATAAACACCTTCTTTCAAAGTATCATAAAATTTTAGATAATAAGTTCGTATGTGTGTGTGTTGTTCCTTAAGAAACAAACAATTGAAGGCTTCCATACGAAGTTTTATTTTTAAATTCTTATTCCAGAAAGGGTAAGTGAAAACCAGGTAAGGATTTTTCGGACGTGTGGCGGCTCACCGCGATCCGCAAAACATAAACAATTTCTTTCAAACATCATAAAACCTCGGTGCCGAGACATTTCCTTACAAGCATAATTACTTTATTAGCAGGCGTACTCCTTTTCGCCCGTGGTTGTAGGTGATCATGAGTGCAAAAAGAACCGTTGTTTCGGGATCTTGAAACACAAGCAAGTTTTTTCAAAACATCATAAAACCCGTGCGCCAGGATATTTCCTTAAAACATTTTCTTACTTTATTGCATGCGTACTCCTTTTCGCCCGTGGTTGTAGGTGATCATGAGTGCAAAAAGAACCGTTGTTTCGGGATCTTGAAACACAAGCAAGTTCTTGCAAAACATCATAAAACCCGTGCGCCAGGATATTTCCTTAAAACATTTTCTTACTTTATTGCATGCGTACTCCTTTTCGCCCGTGGTTGTAGGTGATCATGAGTGCAAAAAGAACCGTTGTTTCGGGATCTTGAAACACAAGCAAGTTTTTTCAAAACATCATAAAACCCGTGCGCCAGGATATTTCCTTAAAACATTTTCTTACTTTATTGCATGCGTACTCCTTTTCGCCCGTGGTTGTAGGTGATCATGAGTGCAAAAAGAACCGTTGTTTCGGGATCTTGAAACACAAGCAAGTTCTTGCAAAACATCATAAAACCCGTGCGCCAGGATATTTCCTTAAAACATTTTCTTACTTTATTGCATGCGTACTCCTTTTCGCCCGTGGTTGTAGGTGATCATGAGTGCAAAAAGAACCGTTGTTTCGGGATCTTGAAACACAAGCAAGTTCTTGCAAAACATCATAAAACCCGTGCGCCAGGATATTTCCTTAAAACATTTTCTTACTTTATTGCATGCGTACTCCTTTTCGCCCGTGGTTGTAGGTGATCATGAGTGCAAAAAGAACCGTTGTTTCGGGATCTTGAAACACAAGCAAGTTCTTTCAAAACATCATAAAACCCCTGTGCTACGACAATTCCTTAAAAAATGTTTCTAATTAAAAACTCATTCCGAGTGTTGCACTTCAAGGAATAAGGTGTTAAAGTCAAATTTTCAAGTGTTCAAAGAGAAAAATAGATAAAATTATTTAATAATTTTGCAATAAAGTCTGAAATTGTGAGTGAAAGGTTCATTACAAAAAGATTCGAGTTTGAATTAAAGTAATAACTAATTATTGCCGCATTGTTATATTGTTGACGGCGAATTTGCTGTTAAATCTTTTAGTTTGATTTTATTAAGATACTAGTTAAAATGAGAAAGTGTTTCTTGTGTGGTAAAAATACAAAACTACTACCATTTTCAAGTGAAAAATGGGAACAATTTATGAATATGTTATGTTTCCGAAAAATTAAAGGCTTCAAATATAATGAGTTAAATTTTTCCCAAAATGATCGCGAAGAACTGCGTTATCATATGCATTGCTACCGAAAATTCATGGTTTTAAAACAATCATATAAAGCCGAATTTGAAATGATGCAAAAACCGCTAAGTGTAAGTACCAAGTGTTTTATTTACTGAATATTTGTTATTTTGAAATATCAATTTCGTTTGAAATTTAATTGAATTTTTCATTGATTTGATTGAAATCAAGTTTATTGTATTTTGACATGCCTTTTGTTTTTCATTTAAAGGTTTCATTTCAACTTCTAATTAAATTTTTTTTAACATTAAAATATTTCAACCGTCATGTCATTTAAATTTTTAAAAATTAATCTAAACTTTTAAACCAAACCGCAATTAAAAAATAGAACAGCTTTCCTTTAAATCTTTATTTGTTTAACTCCAATTGAAATTAAATAGATATTATATTGCATTTGTTTCCTTGTTTTATCTTTCTTTTTTTTCATTGCAAAACAAAGCAAATGTTTTTTTTGGTTTGCCAGTTAAGTTTAAAAGAAGATTAACTTTAAAAAATTTAATTTTAACTTTACAAAATTGATTTTAAACTTGAGATTTTTTATTATGAACTTTACAATTTTAAATTAGACTTGAAAAAAAATCTTTATATTTATTTATATTTCATATATTAGCTTAGAAAATGAAATGCAGTTTTTTTTAAATTTATATCATTTTTATATTTCACTTTTCTGTAATGCTGCGAATACGTGTTATCTGTTTATTGTACTAATATAAGTATTATTAGTGCAATCAATCTACAATAACCCAATTAGTGGAGTCAGACCACCATCAAATTTTAGTAAAAGGTGGTTTCCAGTTTAAAAAAATTTTTTTACCATGTTAGTTACATATGTATTCTACATGAAACGATATTTTCTATCTGTAGCAACCGCCGCTACGCAAGTTATCGGGCATTTTGTGAAAAATCGACCATTTGGATGAGTATATTTCGATATTTCTAGGTCCAAAAAATTGAAAAAAATTGAGACTGTTAGTTATAATATCGAAAAAGTCCAGTTTTTTTATAAATGAAAATTGTTTTTGTCATTATGTCGAAAATGAATTATTAATACCAAAAAGGAGTTTTATTAAAAAAAGTGGATTTCTTCGAAAAATTGACTAAAAAATACAAAAAATTCACGATGTCCGATTCGATTTTTTTCACGTCTTTCAAGTTTAAAAATGTTTTCTTTTTCACCATCATAAAAAGTACATTTAAAAATGCGATGCGATGCACAAAAGTTACTGGCTAATTAATTTTCAAATTTGAAGTCAATTTGTAATACAAGTCTAGATACAATTTTGACGTGAAATTTTAACCACCTGTTGTTCACATTATTATTATATAGTATAATTATTTCTGAAAATTTCATTAAATTTTACTTAAAACATCCTAAGTTATAACCAAAAAATCAATATTTATCATTTTTTTAATTTTTCTTTTGTTTTTGAGGTTATGTGTGCATATAAAATTTTCATATTAAAACCGCTGATAGCCAATATTATAACGAACAGTCTCAATTTTTTTCAATTTTTTGGACCTAGAAATATCGAAATATACTCATCCAAATGGTCGATTTTTCACGAAATGCCCGATAACTTGCGTAGCGGCGGTTGCTACAGATAGAAAATATCCTTTCATGTAGTATATGTAACTAACATGTTAAAAAAAAATTTTAAACAGAAAACAATTCCTTTTTTACTAAAATTTGATGCTTGTCTGACTCCACTAAATGTTATTTTTGTAATAATTGCCAACAGGAAACAACAAAATATGGTTATTTAGGGAAAAAAATCTAGCAAAGATAGGGTTTTTATTTTTTGAATTTGGAATGGCAAACTTAACCTAAAAAATTCGGGCAAGTGTAAAAACGCTTTTCAGTGAATAAAAACAACTGGAGTTCGGATAGAAAAAAAATCTAATTATAAAGTTGTGAGTATTTACATTATCTTTCGATTGATGTTTGACTTATAGGTTCGTTAGAGCACAAAACATGGAGGAAAATAATAACACAACTTAGATATCTGTTATTTGGTGAAAATATTGCTTTTTGATGGCTGAAACCCCCTTTTTTGTTTTGAAATATTGAACATTTCCTTGAAATTCCCCTTTTTGTAAAAAAAGAGGAGCTCTTCTATAAAGCACAAGTTAAAAACAAATCTATTTATAATTTTTCTAATGCTCAAAATAGTCCCTAAAACATATTAACAATGAAAAAGCGGAAACAGAAACGGCAGCTTTTCAATCAAACTTATGTTTTTTCCATTTTTAATATAATTTTTGGGACCGTAAGCATTGCAAACATTTTAAATAGACTTTTTTTGCTGGTGCTTGATAGAAGAACTCCTCTTTTTTTTGAAAAAAGGGGAATTTCAAATTCAAAAAATAAAAACCCTATCTTTGCTAGATTTTTTTCCCTAAATCTCCATATTTGTTGTTTCCTGTTGGTAATTATTAGATGGATTTGTGTAGATTGATTGGACTATATACTTTACTTTCTGTATAACAGTAGTACCTTTGCGCATACTTCTTTAATAAAAATATTGACACAGTGATTTGGTTTTTTATAGCCCTATACCATCACTACTGCAGTAGAAACTGAGAATATTTTAAGAGAGCCAAGTACTTCAACGATGATCTCCCAAGAACGTGTTGACGCAGAACAGCAACCTACTCCTACGGATATCACCACAATTGAAAATCTTTTGGATACTGAACAAACAGCTGCAGTGGATCCAAATAAAGTCTGTATATTTTGTAGTCAAGAGAAAAAAAAGTCTGGTTCACAAAGACAAGGTTTGTCTAAATGTCAATCAGATAGCTCGTTTGATGTTGTGAAAAAGTATTCCGAAGCTTTGAATGATTCAACTATACTTACTCGCTTAGAGGAATCAAAATTTTTTAAATATCATCCTATTTGTAGAAGCGCATATCAAAAAAAATTTGAAAGGATGATGGGGAGTAAAAAGTCAGAGGGAAAATGGCATGATATTAGGGCCACCCATAATATAGCTTTTGGTACTTTATGTGAATTTATAAACGAAGAGATAATTGAAAAAACAAAAATATATTATTTAACAGATTTATTCAGAAAATATAAAATAATTTTGTTAGAAAATAACAACAATAATCATTCAATCGAAGACTTCAATAATTACACAGCACAAACTTTGGAAGAAAAACTTCTAACTGCATATTATGATAAATTAGTTATTACTACTTCTAAATGTCCTCTAAAAAAAAATAGTATATAAGGTTGATATAGATCCAAACACATTAATTAACGAAGCAATAACTCGAACAAATGAAGAAATTACAAAATTCGAGGATTTAGCATATGAATTACGAAATGCTCTGAAATCAGCCAAAACTAAAAAACTTCCTCACACAATTTCTGTAAATGATATAATTGCAGGGGAATGCGAAATTCCTGAGCTGTTATTTCAATTCATGTGTAATCTTGTTCAGGGTCCAGATTATCGCCGTAAAGCTTCTACAGAAGACTATATTAGAGTAAAATCTTTATGTCAGGATATTATTTTTGCTATTACAAAGGGAAGAGTAAAGCCGTCAAAGCATCTTATGCTAGGGTTAGCTATGAAGTCTCTAACAAGTAGTAGAAAAGTTGTCACTATTTTAAATAAGTATGGTCACTCGGTTGGATATTCTACTATTGAAGAAATTGAAACAGAATTGGCATATTCCACTTATAAAGATAACAGTATCATTCCAAGTGGCATTACTGTCGAAAAAAATCTTAGTACCAATATTGCTTTCGATAATTATGATCGATTTGTCGACACATTGAGTGGCAAGGATACTTTGCACGACACAGTCGGTATTATATATCAATTTTCTTCCAATGAAAATGCCCACGATAATTCACTTGCAATTGATCATAATTTATTCACACCTTCTCTTCCTTCTACATCACATTCAAAAATACTATCTCCCGATATTGCAACGAGTAGTTGTCCACAAACATACGAAGAATCTTCTGAAGAATGCTTACCTAGAAAAAGACGAAGATTCGAAGTAATAACATCAGATATACAACCATACTCAAAAAAACCAGCTGCTATAACTGTTTTGCTTCCGGTTGATATAATTTCATGTATTATGGACGAATGTGCCGCAAATAAAAAAAAAGCCATTTTGAAATATTTCATGTGGGCATTTTCTTTATCTTTAATACCCACTACTCCAATGTGGATAGGTTTCAACTGTGAAATCAGTATAGACAAAAGTCAAGTACAAATTATTGATTATTTACCACCACTTAATTATTCACCAACTTCTTATAGTGTAGTACATAGAACTATGGCTTACACTCAGGAGATAGCAAATGCATGTGGGCAAAAACAGATAATTGTAACCTATGATTTAGCAATCGCTAAAATGGCGATGCAAATTCAACTCACTGATAAGCCTACATATGACAATATATTTATAAACTTAGGAGCGTTCCACATCCAAATGGCTTTATTCAAAGCAATTGGAAAATATATAGATTATTGTGGGATAACGGACATATTAGTAGAATCGGAAGTCTTAGCGGAAGTATCTGTTAATGGGTTTGTGAGCAGCAAACATTTTAATAGGTGCAAGAGAATACATCCATTGATGTCAGGTGCCTTACAAATATTACTAGTAGAAAAATTTTTTTCTGAAAAGAACATTGATTCATTTGATTTGACCGAAGATTTGATTTATATTCAAAAGAATCCCGTTGAACATAATCAGGGCATTCCCATGACATCAACATTAAAAAATGTATGTGCCGAATATGAACAATATTTTAACGAAAATTTAAATGGCTCGCGGGGTAAAACGGCACAATTTTATGCACAGTATATTGAATATATTAATATATATTTGAGGTTCACAAGAAGTATTAGAACAAGCGATTATGAATTGTATCTAATCTCTTTATATGATATAGCAAATCTTTTCTTTGTCTTCAACCACCCAAATTATTCAAGATGGATATTGCTATATTTATGTAATTTGATTAATTTAAAAATAACAAATTCTGAATTATTAGAAGAGTTTCGGAAAGGCGCCTTTGGAGTCAGAAGGACAAATAATACGCTATCAAGAGCACCCGTTGATCTTACGTTAGAGCAAACGATCAATGCTGATGCTGCGAATAATCTAACAGGAATCAGCCATTTTAGTAGTTCGATATCGGCCAGACAACGTTGGGCACTGAGCCATAGTATAAGAACTAGGATAATTTCAAAAATTCTCGATGAATTGCAAATAACGAAAAGAGATGACACTACAAATGAATTGCAAACACATCGAATAGAAAAGGATAGAAAAGCGCTACAAAGTATAATCGAAAACGTCAAAAAGAACATTAATCCATTTGACACAACAATCCAGACTGAATGTTTGTTCAACATCACAACGGGCAGGGCAGTTACAGATGAAACTGCGGACTTTTTGCTCAATACTTATAAAATAGGTGAACAAAAAAAGTTGGAGTTTATAAAAGAGTGTAATGTCGATGCTGGACGGTTTGAGAAAGCTATCAAGCGTACTCAAGTACAAAATTTTGCTGCGGAATGTGTGAAAAAAACCGTGAAAAGTTGTGATGGGAAAAAAAAAATAATAATGAAAATGGAACGCGACATCTTTGGTCGATTATTAGCGATAGCATTAGAGAAAAAAGTTAATATGCAGTTCTGTTTATCATTTCCTCTATCACCAGCACCCCCTGCTTTATGTCATTGTACTGGTGAAATGTATAAAGCAGATAAATCAGCCCTTGGGGTAAAAATTAAATCTTTTACACAACCTGAAGTTCCCAATCAAATAGATGTAGATATTATTGACGGTTTTTACTTCTTACATAGGTTAGGACCTTCAGTACCTCAAACTTTTGGTAAAATAGCCGAATTTATTTTGAGAAAAATTTGTAGCACTAATGCATCACAAATACATATAATATTTGACAGGTATTTCTCTCCGTCGTTAAAAGATATGGAAAGACAACGTAGAGAAGAAATCGACATACAATATACAATAAAAGGCCCTTCTCAAACAAGACCAAGCGATTTCATAAAAATTTTAAAAAATAAAAAATTTAAGGAAAGTCTTGTAAAATTTTTATATGATCATTGGCAAAATCCTGAACTGTCTTCGATTTTAGGAGCCAAAAAAGTATTTCTTACTGTAGAAGAAAATTGTTTTTCATTTGTATCAATTAATAATAAAATAATATTAACAGAAGAATTAGATTTGGTTTGTAAGCATGAAGAAGCAGACACGAGAATTATATATCATGTAAATAACTGCATGCCAAATAGCAAAATAATGATAAAAGCATCTGATACAGATATATTAATAATATTACTGGGTAATATGTTTAAATTTTTAGACAAAGAAATTTGGCTGTTAAGCTGTCCTACACGGTCTGGCGATAGTAACTGCATTAATATAACTAAATTAGCAGAAATTTTAAATGTAAATTTTTGCCGATGCTTGCCTGGTTTTCACGCCTTTACTGGCAGTGATTATACTGCCAGCTTTTACCGTAAAGGTAAGGTGAAACCTTTCAAATTATTACGCCAACAAGAAAGCGTCCAAATAATTTTCCAAAGTTTGACCAATCCTGACGATATTTTAAACGAACAAAAAATGAAAATATTGCAAGAGTTCACCTGTACTTTATATGGCTTGTCGAAGTGTGATGACGTAAACATAGCGAGACATATCTTATTTTTAAATATATTCTCCATGAAATGCACTACAGAAAATTTTAAAAAAAATATAAAATCATTTGATTCATGTACCATTCCTCCGTGCTGGAAATCATTAAAGCAGAAAATATTGCGTACAATCTATGTTACTTCCATGTGGCAACATGCCACGGAAGAAGACTGTATAAAATTAGATTTTAAAAAATGTGGTTGGATCTTAAATAATAATAAAATAGAACCGTTTTGGTTTGATGGAGAAACAACTCCATCGTTAATAGAAGAAATTTTATTAGAAAATGAAAATGATGATGTAAATGACGATTGTGATGAAAAAGATGATGATGTGAAATGCGATAGAAACTGTTTAGATGATGATGATAATGATTAAAAAATATAAATGTAGTAATAATGTAATTTTAAATTTCAAAATAGTTATATACATATCTATACACATTTTTTTCTTTGAATAAAATTAATAAAAATATTTTTGTTTTCTTATTTTTTTGAGAAATCCGTTCCTCACACTATCTATTTGTAATATAAATTGGTGGTCCTTTTTAGCCTTTTAAAGAAAAAAAGTCGTACAAAGGTTCTGTCCGTCCGGGCCGAATTTCATCTTCGAAACTACTATAGCTATATCTCAAATTGTATCTGTCGGTGAGGAGGCCTGGAACTGAGAAAACGCCTCTTGGGTTGGAAATGAAAGTACTTCAAATTATTAACGATCAGTCGAATTGGTGGCGAGTCCCTCGAAACAAAAATGCCCTTATTTCAATAAATAAAATATACTATGTATTTTTAATACAATATTACTCTCGACATTATGTACCGAAAAAGCCAATCACACTTTGTCAAACGCCCATTGCGAAATCGTGTGCGCAAAAAAAGTTTTCAATGTCAAAGGTCGCGAAAATCGTTTTTTACAAATACCTCGTAAACGGTAAGTGTGATCACAAAACAGTTAATGCGAGGATTATAGATTATGCGATTCTCTACAAAAAAGGTCTTAACACTTTTTTCCCTACGAGTGACCGTTTGGGAGATATCGCGATTTAAAAAAATTTTCATACAAAAATCGTATACAAAGGGTGGTCTGCCAGGGGTTCCGCCACAGACAGAGTGCGGCACACCATGAGTTTTAGTTAGTATAACGTCTAATGTTCAATTTAAAAAAAAAATATCCTTCTTGTCGATAACATAGGGATCAACCCCAAAAACGTCATACAAATACTGGTCTGCCAAAGGTCCGGCCACAGACAGGGCGCGGCACACCATGAGTTTTAGTTAATATAACGTCTAAGCTTCACTTTAAAAAAAAATATCCTTCTTGTCGATAACATAGGGATCGACCCCAAAAACGTCATACAAATACTGGTCTGCCAAAGGTCCGGCCACAGACAGGGCGCGGCACACCATGACTTTTAGTTAGTATAACATCTAATCTTCAGTTTAAAAAAAAATTATCCTTCTTGTCGATAACATAGGGATCCGCCCAAAAAACGTTATACAAATACTGGTCTGCCAAAGGTCCGGCCACAGACAGGGCGCGGCACACCATGACTTTTAGTTAGTATAACATCTAATCTTCAGTTTAAAAAAAAAATTATCCTTCTTGTCGATAACATAGGGATCCGCCCAAAAAACGTTATACAAATACTGGTCTGCCAAAGGTCCGGCCACAGACAGGGCGCGGCACACCATGAGTTTTAGTTAATATAACGTCTAAGCTTCACTTTAAAAAAAAATTATCCTTCTTGTCGATAACATAGGGTTTGACTAAAAAATCACCACTAATATTTGCTAATTTCTCACCTTAGGCCACACTTTAGTTCAGGCACACCACGCATAAAGTATTCTCCTATCTCTAATGTTACTTACAATAGGTTCTGTTTTCTTCTTGCCGATAACATAGGGTTTTCAGCGGTCGGCTCTCGGTCTATGATGTAGCTGGGTCGTCTGGCGATGTTTGATGATCCCTCGCGGGTCCTTATTGGACTTTGTCCTGGGCAGGGATGAAGCCCACAAAAGTCCATCGACGAAATTAAATAGTGGGGTGAGTGCTTGCCCGCCTGGAGCAGAGGCACCGTGGTTGTACACCCCCGAGCGAAGATTCTTAATAGGTTCTGGGATTTTTATACGCTGTAGCTGTAGGCGCTAACACTGCCCCCAAGTCAGGCTCAGCCTTGGGTTAGAGGTCAAAGAAGCCTTGACCAGCAGTATCAACGCCTTTCTAGTTAGCGCACCCAGATCCTACCGGCTGCGCCAAAATGTTGAATATTTTTTGTATCTGTACATAATTTAACTGAACACAATAACGTTTTCTTTAAATAATTAAACACTTATTTATTTTTTGTCTTATTTATTTTTTGTCTTAACTATTTTAATGATAACAAACACAATTACATACACTTAATATTTAATTTTGTTCTCTGTTTTTAACCTTTTTCTTTTTTGAACACTAGCCACCGTACGGTGCCGGAGCAACCGCCACGGTGCCGAAATCACACCGCCCCGACCGCGCTTTTTGTGTTTTTCTTATTCTTTTTATTTTGTAATAATCTATGTCCGGTCAGGACCGAAGTTTAATCAAGACTCTCCGTATCTTTTCAAAAATTATTTCATTACCCTCAAGAAGTGTCCAGGTAATTGTTTAGTTGCAATTTTACATGCAAAAATTGCTGGATTGCACTTTTGGATTCCCACATTTTGGTTGCAAATGTTAAAATGTTTGCGAAAATTATCTCGCTGACGAAAAAGCTCAAGTTGCTTTTGTCCTCGTCGTTTCCCGTGAAGGGAAGTATCCTATTACAACTTGGATTTGTCATGAGATAATTTTTCCTTTCAAGTTTTCCTTTAAGGATTTTCCAATTTGTGAGAAATTTGGGAATGCCAAGTTTTTATATATAACAGGGGAATGCCTGCGGGGGCAGGTAAATATGAAGGGGTATACCATACAAGGTGGGGTGTTTGTTATGTATAGATCGGGCGGGGAGGTAAATATGAGGGGTGTTTTCCATAGAAGGCGTGTGTGGGGCTCCTCCCCCTGGTTGTTTGTGAGGGTGTGCGTGTGGGTATGGGTGGGCGTGTGGGTATGGATGTATGTGTGGGTATGGTTGTGTGTGTGTGTGCTATACACGCATACATACAAACCTCAAAGTGATGGTATCTGAGGGGGGAGCGGGAAAGGCAAATATGAGGGGGGCCCAGAATCCCCCTTGCTTATCTACTAATTCAGAGGCAGTGAGGCAATAGTTAAAAACATGAGTGATAGGTTCAGCAATTAGGGGAGACAGAAGTTTGAGAAAACGTGGAGAAATTCCATCAAAGCCGATACTGTTCGAGGAAATAGAGGCTAGAGACTCAAGAACTTCTAAAGAATCAACACAGCGGAAGTAAAAGCCATCACTGAGCGAGTCAGAGGTGGAGGAACTAGAGAAAGAGGGACTAACGTAACTCGGCGGAGAGAGAATGAATGATGAGTTTAGGAGCTCAACATCAACATCAAAAGGCTCAGATGCGGCAGAATGAACACCAAGTGAGCGAAGGTTAGACCAAAGTCGTTTCGAACCTAGGTCAGGATTAAGCTTGCGGGCACAGAACTCACGTTTAGCAGATCTGACTTTGAGGTTGATGCGAATACGAAGCACTTTGTAATCAATTAGGTAACTCCGAATTTTAATTCTACGGTAACGCCGGTACATAGACTCACGCTGGATTATCAGATCCCGGATCTCGCGTGAAAACCATGGGCAACGAGAAGAAGTTTTGACTCTACGCATGACTAGCGGTACACATTGGTCATACAATGACTGAATGAAGGAGGACAAGATAGCGACCTTATCGTCGACAGAGGTAGTGATATAGATGTCATACCAGGGTAAAGAAGAAACAGATCTTAAAAGCCGCTCAGGATTGATGCTGCTGTAGTCACGGTAGGAGAATGAAGAAGACGAAGAAGAAGGTAGGAATGAGAAATAAATAGAGAGAGATGTCATGGTCAAGAAAACTCGGAGGAGATATTTGATTGTGCCTCACCACTGAGCCAACAGACGTAACAGCGAGAACATCAAGCAGCGATGGATTTCGGCAGTTCATAAACGTTGGGAGTTTATTTAAAACATGAAGGTCCAATGACTCAAACATATAATTAAGATATTTCGCTTGACCATTTGGTTTCAATAAGTTGACATTGAAATCACCTGCAACAATTATATTCTCATATTGACGAGAGAGATTAGAAACAATAGCATGGAACTCAGCAGCGACCACGGAGTCAAATATAGTGGGGGAGAGAATACACTTATGACAGCACATTTATCAAAGGCAGATTTTAATTCCACAGCAATGAATTCAAGTGGAGAATCTTTAGACTTGCCAAGCACTCTAGAGGAAAGCAAGGAGGAGACATACACAGCGACACCACCACCAGTGCGACCAACACGATCATTCCGGTGGATAGTAAAACCAGGAAGGGAGACATAAGAGGATGGGATTTCAGGATTTAACCACGTTTCACTAGCAACTAAGACATGCATTTTAGGGCAATCAAGCAAGTTTCTAAGCTCATCCATCTTATTTTTTGAGCAAATTTCAGCATTTAACGAGTTTACCGTTTGATTGAACCTTGCTATAAAGCGCTCCTCAAACTCAGAGAATTTTTCCAACATTATATTAGAAATGCTCCGCTCAAGTTTCTTCTCAAGTAGCTCAAATCTATCGGTGGAGCAGATAGAACAGGAACGCCTTTGATTAGTAGCGTTAGTTTTTCCATCGCCCTGCTGATTTCTTGAAGCTAATCTAGTGAAGGCCGGGCTAGGTTGTGCCGTTGCACCAGACGAGGATGCTCCAGATGATTTAGCAGATCCATGCAATTTTCCCATTATTAGATCAGCAGTAAACACTCGAGAAGAACACTGGCGTAAAAGACAACGAAACCACACGCATTAGGAAACCAGATGGGTGTATATTATAAATATTGGTAAAATAAGTGTAGGCGCGAGAAAAAATGTCAGACCGGACACAGAAAGCGACTACTCCCTACGAGACATAAACTCAGTTAAACAAAGAAGAGAAAAAAAATATTCGACCAATTGACACACGTTCGGTAAGCGTTCTTCACTTGATGAAGTCAGAACGGAAACTTAAGCTGGTGACATATACAAGCGTACATGCATTGCATTCAGCGGCTCCCTGATATGCGGAGATTTTCCACTGACACATAATTGCATGGTTGCGTTCCGTCCCGGCTCTCACAGATAGCCCAAAAATCTGAGTAACGAGTCGCATGTGTTTGTTGTGTATGCTTGTGTGTGCTATGTCGAATGCGGCAATGCAGAAATATTTGAAAGTAGCCCGACATTTGCGTGGCATGCGAAACATTCACGGAATATTTCGTCAGGTCGCATTTGAATACACACACTTCTATATTATTTGTCAACGAATGCAACGCATGTACGCTTGGATATGTCACCAGCTTTATGGTGACGAACCTCCTCAAAGGACGTTCGGACGTTCTTGTGTGATAATTTTTTGCCATTTTTAAAATTTTGTTTTTTTTTCGTTTTGGTGGAGGCACCTGTGCTATAGCACTTGTTGCACATGCTTAAATCCGGCCCTGATCCTAGTTTGTGGAAAGCAGAGTTTCCAACTTTAGCTGAGCATTGTGAACTTATAATATTCTTATCATTAGGCAATTTTGATTAAAATGTGGGGATGACGCCATTTTGAATTTAAGCTCATAAAAATATATAAAATCATTTGATAAAAAAAATTGTGTACGGTATTTTTCGCATTACCAAGGCCTTTTTTTCGACCTATTTTTTAGACTAATAGGCGCGGAGATGATTTATTGGGACAGTTTCAAACACACTTATAACAAAAAGATGTGATATGGATTAGTCAATATGAATCGTTAATATCATAAAATAATTAAACACGTGCATTTACGAACGAATTCAATGTGGCTCAGTCTATAGTGCTTCTAATGAAATTTTGTTACATTTAGAAGAACAGCTAAGACAGCGAGCAATAATAACTCGTTTTTCGTTGGCTACACTGAAAAAAATCATGATTTAATGACAACCTCGCCAGGGGATTGGGAGATTTGGGGTTGCGTCGACCTAAAATTCATTGTCATAATTACAAAGTTGTTGAATCAATTTCACGACATTATTTAAAAAACCACTACTCTTCGATGTTACATTGCCATAATGAGTTATTTGAGTAAAAAGCATCATGGCTGAGTTATTAACATAAATCTTTTAGTAAAGTAGGATTGGCCATGATTCAATATATTTCATGTATTTGAGATAAGTGCAGTTCGATTTCATTGAAATAAAGAACATGTTGTTTTAATTAACTAAAAAATTGTAATAATAATTTGTTCGATTTGGTAGAAACCCATAATTCAATTGTTTTTACCAAATATTTTTTGAGCTAAAATGAAAAATAGTTGTGTCAACTACATGGCATATATTTAAAACCATTCTGGAACATACGGGTGGGCTACTTTGTTGTCAGTAGAACCTATACAACATTTTATTACTAGATGCAAGACCCTCGTAAGTACAGGCCTGGAAGCAGCCAGGCCAACTAATACTAACATAGCTGAAAACAGGCCAAAAATATTCTGACAGTTGTGGAATTAACATGGCCGAAGCTATACGAAGCAATTTTTTAAGTTTGTTTTTGCACTAAAAAGTGGTAAAATATTGTATATTATCACTTTTTGGTGCACATGGATTATCAGTGATTAGTGCTTTAATAAAAAATTAGTGATTTAATAAAAAAAATTAAAATGAAGTGAGTGGTTAAGTGTATTTTAAGAGTGTTAATTGATTAGGTGACCATTTTTGTTTACATTCGCGGTGGTTTTTTCGTGTTAATTTAGGGAAAAAATGTTGAATTTGTGTAGTAATATAATAAAAAGTGCTTTTTAAGTGATTAAAGATTATTATAGAATAGTTATTAAAAACATAAGTGCAGAAAAATGTGAAGGAAAAGTGAAAAAGTTATTGTTACTCATGTTGTGTGGTAGTACTTGCACTTATGTTTTAATAACTCTTCTATAATAATTTTTAACTACTTTAAATTCACTTTTAATTCCATTACTACACAAATTCAACACTTTTTCCCTAAATTAACACGAAAAAACCATCGCGATTGTAAACAAAAGTGGTCACCTAATCAATTAACACTCTTAAAATACACTTAACCACCAATTTTTTTTTAATTTATGGACTCAGGGCGGTATTCTCGGTGCTTATTGCAAAGTTCGTGCTTAAGCACGTGCTTAATGTGTCCTTTCGATTCACAGTCGCAACTTAAGCACTGTCTTAAGTAAATGCTCAAGCATGAACTTAATCAAGCAAACCTTATTCAAATAAGTATTCATAGTTGATGCTTAAGCAAATTGTCATATAAAACGATCTATTTACCCTTAAAATTAATTTATTTTTTAAGTCGTTTCCAAGGTGACTTAAGCAATTGCTTATAGATGATTTTTCAATAATAGTGTGAAAAAGTGAACTTGTTTTCGTCGGTTACTGATATTGAAGGTATTAGTGACGTGGATGATGATGAAGAGTATAATGGTAGATTTATCCGTAGATCTTTGCGTGACAGACAAAATCCTTTTGAGTTTTACGATAACAATGAATTAAAAAGCGGTTTAGATTTAAAAAAGATTCCGTACGCTAGTTGCCAAAAATTCATGAAGGATTAGCTGGAATAAATAATCGGAGTTTACCTATTGCACCAGAATTGCAACTGCTTGTATGTTTGAGGTATTATGCAAGCCCAAGTTTCAGGTTAGAGACTTTTCATTACAATTTTATACTCCTCAAACTTAACATCTTGAATTTATGACATTGCATCAGCAGCTCTTTCCGAATTACTTCTAGTAGAATCAAGTAGTAAAGACAAGTAAAACAATAAACTTTCATCAATTCTAGTCGAAATTTAAACTATTAACTGTTAAACAAAAATTAAATGTAATATTTAATATAAAATGAAAAAAATAATAAAAATTTTCATATACTTTATTATATTGTATAAATATTCTTTATAAATTTGCAATATTTCTGTTTATAAATGTATTAAACACATTTGAATCGCATCTAAAGCCTTCGCGCTTTATTGGCAATTATTTAAACAAACATACGAGCAACAAACGCATCGCGTACCGCAAATCCATCTCTATTATTCGCATTTAGAAAATTAGGATGAAGGTCACCATCAGCAGTATCATCATATTTATTATTTTCCAAAACATCATTAAATATCAAAGATATATTGTGCAATACTGCGCATGCTACAATAAAAGGAATTTCTTAAGTAACCTTGGAGACGACATAATAATATGGAATTACTGGAAAAAAACATGGGAAATGCTCAAGCATTTCCTTAAAATTACAAATTCTCAATAAGCAATTGCTTAAAAAAGTTCACCTCAAGACATGACTGTGAATACATGATATCTTAAGTACGCCTTATTTAAATAAGGCGAACTTAGTTAAGAAATTCTTAAGTCCATGCTTAAGTAACGACTGTGAATACCGCCCTCAGATCATTAAATAACTTATCACTGATAATCCGTGTGCACTAAAAAGTGATAAAATACAATATTTTACCACTTTTTATTCCAAAACCAAAGTTAAAAAATTGCTTCGTACGGCTTCGGCCATGTTAATTCCACACCTGTCAGACGATTTTGACCTCGCACAGACACAACCAAAAAGTCTGCTTCCAGGCCTGTACTTACGAGGGTCTTGATAGATGCCTTTTAACGGAAATTCCTTTTGTATTGTACATCATCTGTGGTGGTATTGTACATCATCTGCCTTGACCATAACCTTCTATATTACAAGCCATGAACAAGGAAAATATTGAGAGCGAATTTCCGCTCAATCGGACTACAACTTGGTGAAGTCACGTTATGTTGTTAGTGTAATTTGGAGAATTTGGGAGAATTTGGTAGTCCGATTCTCTCAATTGAGATTCTTGTTCATGGCTTGTAAATATAGAAGGTTATGCCTTGACCGAACCATAACCCTCTATATAGAAAGCCATGAGCATGTCATGCTCACACACACATGTAAGCAATTCGGTGGTCCAGGTGCCATATTCGTTTCCTGTCAAATTGTATGGAAAAGTGGATGTGAGAATTGTTTTCTTTGTTTCTTTAGTAAAATAATTACATAAAAAGAAAGTTATTAACTCAATATGCATGAAAACAATTAAATTAAAACGTTGTCATAGAAGTGATACCTAAAACTTATGAATATTAGTGCGATATTGGTGTTTTTTAGTGTCTTACAGAGTGGGCCTTAGTACAAAAAAATAAACTACATATTATATTCATGTAAACCTCATGTGATTTTATTAAAAAAATTTAAAAACTGAGTGATTAAGTGTGTTAATTGTAAAGGTGACCACTTTGTTTACATTCGCGGTGGTTCTGTCGTGTTTCATTAGGATAAAAATGTTCGTGCCGTGGTAATTATTAAAAATATAAGTGCTGAGAAATGTGAAAGAAAGTGCTAATTTTTTTTAATAAAATCACATGAGGTTTACATGAATATAATATGTAGTTTATTTTTTTGTACTAAGGCCCACTCTGTAAGACACTAAAAAAACACCAATATCGCACTAATATTCATAATTTTTAGATATCACTTCTATGACGTTTTTATTTAATTATTTTCATGCATATTGAGTTAATAACTTTCTAAATTATTTCATTAAAGAAACAAAAAAAAGAATTCTCTCATCCACTTTTCCATACAATTTGACAGGAAACGAATATGGCACCTGGGCCACCGACTAACACATACACAACTGGTGTTCATGGCTTTCTATATAGAAGGTTATGACCGAACCAATTCTACAAGTAAGCAGAAGCACATTGTGTTTGTGTTAAGCTTTCACGCCAACATTTTCTGGTGAACTTCCCAGTGGGAAAAATTGGGAGCGCTGTTCAGGGGAGCTTACTTTGAGCGCTGTTAAATATGCTCCCGAGGGAGCATTACCGGAGCTTTCATAAATTTTATAGAACGAAGAAAATGGGCTATTACCTTGATGACCATAAAGGGTGGCATTAGCATTCTCAATGGACCGGCTCTCCTTCGATACGAAGGAGAAGCAGCTTTAAAAGTGGTTAGAATTTAGTTGGGGGACTGCTTTGATAAAACACCACTCACGCTTAGAAAGGAAAATGCAATAGCAAAAGATAAACAAAATAAAAGCTTTTCGATACCCGGATCACGTATCCACAGGCGTCCATGAAAATTCTTTATTAAAAAGCTTTTTATAATGCTCCTAGAACGCTTTTGAAGGAGCATAACAACGTATGCTCCCATGCAATGACATGCAATGTTAAAAACTATATGGAACTGGAGCGTAACGGGAGCGCTGTAAGCTTTTTAAGGAGTGCTCAAACAGCGCTTTTGGAGCCCTTCATTTCGCGCTGGGTTGTTACTGCATTTCCTTCTTGTCGATAGTGCGAAGTGTTGATGCATGAATTAGATTCTTTGTAATAAATTTCTTCGTAATTTTGATTTCGTTTTTAAATAATTCATTAATTTTAAGGACAAAATTTTTTTTCATTATCTTGATTCGAGAAAACAAGTATTTTTTAGTAATTTCATTACGTTAATTTCCAATTTGTTAAAGAACTTGTTGTTTAAGAATAGTGAACAGTGTACAGTGTGAACAGGGATTGTTATCAGTGACGTTTGTACTGGAATTTATTTAAAAGAAAATGGCTGATGAGCAAACGGTGTCATTTCTGGAAGATTGGGGATTTCCAGAGTTTGTTTCTATATTCAAAGGTAAGATTTTTCATGTATACCTATACATATTTGAAAAATAAATGATATTATTATAAATATCGTATTGTTAATCATGGGGAAAATAATTTCTTAGAACATAATATTTAAATTGAACAGTTTAAGTATTTGCGGCCTAGTTTGATACAAGACATACAAATGTTTTGAGATCGTAACAAAATGGAAAGATGAGTACGGAAGCTGTTCCACGCTTCAAGGAAGTAACAACGCGGTGAGAATCATATCGCTCTTTTTTATGCTATAAATTTGCTCTCAGTAGTCACAGTTATTATAAACATATTTACAAAACGAAAGTTGATCGAGTAGGAATGCTATATCTTTATTATAACGATGATTTCTGTGAGAGAATTTATTTCATTTTTAAGGGGCAAGAATATCAGAAGGGTTAATTATTCTTCATCTTATGTTTTAGTTTCAGTTATAAGAAATATCTTTTTTTACAGATTATTGAATCGACTCTAGAAAATAGTGGGGATCCGAAAGGCAAAAGTAATAACCCACAAAAACGACTTCGCTCTAACGAAAGTGGATATCGAAAGCGTATTAAACGCGAAGATTTTTCTTATTTAAAAGATATATTAAAAAGACATAATTTTTGGAACCCTATTAAAGCGGAGTACTTGGCACATAAAACATTAACAGATCAATCGAGTATTTTTTGTGCGAAAAAATCGCATCTGATTTGACAACTGACGTTCATAGGTATGATGAACTTACTATTCATATGTATGTAGTACTCGACTTTATTGTTTTAGTTGTTTGAGTAATGATTTCAAAGATCTAACTGATGAAATAATTTCCATTTTTCCAAATGAACAATGTGACACTTACTATATACCACCACATATAAAAAATTTCAAAAGATTATAAATCAGAGCATTGTCGAGGACGATTGGTAGACAAATTTCACAACAAACTTCAGCAGAACGACGTATGTGCAATTTAAAAAAAGACCATGCAGCCAACAAACACGGAACCTGAAGATGCCTTACTACGATGTAAGTAAACTTTTACATCGAATATTAATTTTTCGAAGATGTGTTGAGTAAAGAATATTTTGAATATTGTAACAAAACAATGTTAATTCCAGCTCGAGAGAATGGTAAATAGCACATGGATACGAATTAACCGGATCAAATATTCGATAGGAATAATGATTTCACTCGGGAAAGATAGGTAATTTATAAATATTTGTGAAATTAGAATCAGAATTTCTTATCAAAATTATAATACCATAAAATTTAATTCTTACTATCATGGATTTTTAATTTCACCAGGTAACCAATGGGCCATTGACGGTCATAAAAATTTAATAAACATAAAACCAAATACCAGGCATTATGTCAATGGCGAATGACGTAATGTATTAAATTTAACAATGTTACAAACTATGTTATGTAGTAGGATAAATGTATATTATGTAATACAGATAATTTTTTATGTTGCATGCCTTAATTTGTTTGTACTAATATGAAATATATTTTTTTAAATGTACATTTTTTAAATTGTCTTCAATAAACTTGTAATCTATTTTTAATTATTGTAGTTTTTCTTAATACTGCTTGAGTAAATATAAGTCAATATTATTCTTCTTCTTCTTTAACGGCTCTCCAACCGAGTTCCGGTCATGGCCTCTCGCAACTGTTCTCTCCACCGGTCCCGATTCGGAGCCGATGTCATCCAGTTTGGCATCCCTATGCTCTGAGCGTCCTGGTCTACGCCATCCTTCCTGTCGCACCCCATAAGTCTTACCGCAGGGAACTTTCCGAGCCTGTTCATCTTCACTCATATGAGCTAGATTTCCTGCCGACCAGAGTCTACCGAGCTTTATTTTCTTCACAACATCTATGTCGCGATAGCGCTCGTAGATCTCGTCATTGTAGAGTCTCCGGAATCGTTCTTCCTCACATAAGGGGCCAACAATCCTCCCAAGTATTTTCCTCTCGAACACCGCCAAGAGGTTGGAGTGCTTTTTACTAAGCACCCACGTTTCGGATTCATATGTGATGACCGGTAAGACCATCGTCTTATCTAGTAAAAGTTTAGACGTTATTGTTAGATGCTTGGATTTGAATAGCCTTGACAGACTATAGTGGGCTTTGTTGGCTTTTAGCAGTCTTGCGTGTATTTCTTGTTCCATGCTATTGTCGGCTGCTACTATTGACCCAAGGTAGGTAAATGATTTCACCACATCAAACTCGTGTTCCTCTACCTTCATTGTGGGACCAATGTTAGGTGTTCTTGCAGGCGAGGCCACCATGTACTTTGTTTTGCTTTCGTTGATGTAAGTCAATATTATAACTTCAAATTTAGATGAGTGAATTTTAAAAAATATTTATTGAAAATTGCAATGATATTTACGTCATTGCCCTATATTCGTGAGAATATAAAACTGCCGTTGTTCTGAATATATAATCTTTTGTACGAATGCGAAATATATTTTATTTCAAAAAATTAAAAGTTGAAAGTAGTCTAATAAATGTTTCCGCTAACTAACAATGCAATTTCTCGTAACGAAAAATTTGGTTAATTCAAATTAAATCATATTGAAGCAATCAAAAGATAATATTTATTCAAACTGAAAAAAATGCATATCAATTTAATATTCCTTCAATCAAATTTTGTTGAAATCTCTTGAAATATTTTTTTAATCACCTCAAGGTAGGATCAATTTTAAAGCAATAATTTTTATATTTATTGAAGCGTATTACAAAACTGAACTAATTTTGATTTTGATTATGGTGATAATAACAATAATTGACGAAATTAACAATTTTGTTGAGCACAGCTCGCATCTCATTAATTTAATCCTATATATGTATCGATAGGATATTTTAAACAATTAATTCAATGGTTCAGAATATTCCCATAATTTAGTCTTTATTTTGTTAATGTCTCATGAGGTTGACACAGTCAACTTCGTGATAATTTTGCCTCATCTCCAGGGCTCTATTCGCCGCATTTAAATTTACGATGAGGTTGACACAACTTCGGCTCGATTATATTTATCACGCCTTTTTTTCAGTGTAAGATTCATGTACAACGAACTCGGCAGCCAACTTTTTCGCGGTTTCGAATAATACTATTTTATTGAGTTTTTAAAAAGTTGGCTGGCGAGCAGTCTTGCCAGGTATTTTTGGCAATAATTCCCACGAAAATAGGAATTCCAAGGAGTTTTTCCCACAGGCTTTTATATAAATTCCCTTAGGTTTTCCCACGGAGAAGAAATTTAGAAATTTTGAAAAGGCGGAAAGCAAAACGAAGGATATTTGTTCCTCTTGCATGCGTTTACAAATTATTGACTGACAAACTCACGATACAAAAGGAATTGCGATAAAGCTTTATAACCTAAGACATTAGACTGTTCGTTCCTACGTACGTTGCTCACGAGCTTTTTAGATGAACGTACGTAGGAACGAGCAGTCTAATCACCGTCAAACTGTGTTGCCGATTAAACGTCGATTCATACACATCAGTCACGTCACTGTTCAGTCACTGTTCCGAATCAGAAATGTCGCCGTCCAGGCTCAGTCAAATGATGACTGTATTCACATATGTCCGTCAGTTTTTTTACTCCATTCAGTAATTTATTTTCTGTCAAGTGTGTCATACCTATATGCAGAGCTGGACTGGCCTACCAAGCTACCGGGAGTTTCCCGGTGGGCCGTGCCGAAGTTTAAATCAAAAATGTTTCCTCTAAATAATTTTTTTTTGAAAAAAATAAAATTTGCCCGCAAAAAAATAAAAAAATTTCAAGCGTATCACAATTCCTTTAAAGAACAAAAATCTTGCGGTCTCCTACGAAATTGCCAATTAGTTTGTTGAAGACTGTTATTTAATAAGGATTGTGTGGAATTTAAAAAAAATATAACCAAACCTGGCGCTTAAGTAATCCTGAGAGAAGCTATAGTCCAGTAAAATAAGGAATTCACTTCGGAATACTTTGTAACGGGGCGGATTTTTTTCCATTCTCTTCTAAATTGTATCAATTACATATGACAAAAAATCCGCTTCCTAAAAAGCCGCTGCAATAGTTATGAAACAAAAGAAGTGTTAAATTATGGTTTTTCACGAATAGCTTTTAAAATATAATTTTTCAGAAAAAACTGTTAACGCCATTCGAAAGAGGAGGAAATTTTACGTAAATAATGTCTAAGAAACTTTTTTGTACGATAAAATCCCTGGGAGATGTGAATTTGTTAATAAAGGTCTAATACATAGGTTCATAGTATGTGTGTATGAGCAAAAAATGAGACGCGCACCGTACAAAAATGGCTATAACTTTTGATTGGTAAAAGCAAATACAAAAAACCAAAGTGCTTATTGAAGAAAAATACTTCGCTTACTCGATGCATGTATTTAAATGATAGAAAACATATTTAAACAATTATTATTAACTAATAATTGGCAAAATATGAGTTGTTTCAGTAATCTTCTGTAAATTGTTAAAAAGCACAATTATTTTTAAATTTAATTTGTGGATTGATTTCCTGAAATGGTCATAATTAAGATGTATGTATTGAAAACAATTAAAAAAATTGTGTTTTTTCAATACGCACCTTTTATTTCACGAATTTCGGGAAAACGAGTATTTTATTTTTTCCATGCGTAACTTCAATCAATAATAACAATAGGTGCAAAATAGTTATTGATATTTAGTAGGTGGTCTACTTATAGCTGAAAACCCATACTTTACGATAGAATAATTTATTTTATCAAAAAATAATAATTTTAATGATTTATTTATGAAATAGTAACAAACAAATGATTATTCCTTAAAAATATGCAATTTTTTAGTGCAATTAACCGTCTGTTATTAAGCGAAAAAACTCTTATTAATGTTCTAAATATATAGAGGTTGTAGCTGAGATCTGTACCTTTCAATATGTGCTTTTTTAAAATTTTTAAATAACTCGTTAACCATTGTTTGCAACATTATCTTGTAAAAAATGTGGAGTTCTTAGAAGATCGTGTAAAATGGAGCGTAATTTACCTTTAAACACATAAAACTTGTCACTGGGGTCTATATCTTTTAACGTAGGCTTGCTTTGGTATTTTACATAATTCTTTAACCATTGTTTATAACATGATTTTGTAAAAAAGGGGAATTCTTTAAAAATCGTGCTAAAATAAAATACTATAGCTGAAGCTATTATAACTGGGATTCGACCAAAAACTTTGAACTCGCCCTTGCCTTGCGTAAGCAGTAATGCTGCGTCGAAAACATGGATTAAGTTACATTATAAATACGCCAACGCTAGAAAATTTATAGATGGTCTGACGCAATATCAATAATATGTTTCGTCAATCCGCCATTTGGGATCCGCCATTTTGAATTTTAAACATCATATTCGTAATCAGCGACCTCGAAAACCTCCTACTAGCATTTTTTCCGGTTCCATTCTTTTGAATTTAGCGTACAATAAAATTTCGCATTTAATTTTGCAATTATTGTTTATAATTGCAACAATAACGAAGTAGCGGCATTTTTTAATGGGTAGGATTTTATACGTAGAGCTTTTACAACAATTTAAAAGAAGTTCGAAGACGATACGACCTGTTACACGGAATTCCGAAGTTAAGCCCGTTTTTTGCCTTATTTTACTGGACTACTAGTTCAAATACCGATAATAGGTTCAAATAACGATAAAGAACTCTTCAGACTTGACCGAAAAGGCCAAGTTCTTTTTCAGTAAACGTAGGACGTGAAAAACAATTGCCCGTCCAAAAAGTGGTGATCTAAGGTTTGAAAAAAATAGTAGGTACTGTTGGAAAAGGGTAACGTAATTTTTGCACGGGTTTTAAAGAATGCTCGGATTTTGTTGACAAGTGATGTTTTATGGGGAAGCTATCGGAAGCTGAATCCAGAAAAGTTAATTTCATTTAGAACCGGTTTCATTCCATCGAGTTTATTAGATGGTGCTTGTGGCTCTTGGCCGAAGTCTTTTCAAAAAAGGGCTTGACCGAATGTTGTGAATTTTTTTCCAAAGCGCGATTTCGTTAATGTGCTTTGATCGGCATCCCAAAGAAGCCGATATCATTTTTGGTTTGCGCGATATCGTGCGGGTACAAAAATCACGTACGTCGTTTAAACAAAAAAAAAACGGCTCAACCGAATTTTATGAAAATCATTTAAGATCTTGCTTTAGTTAATACGCTTCGATCGGCACCTCAACGAAAACGATATCTTTTTGGGTTCGCCCAATATCGTGCAGGAAAAAATTACTACGGACGTACGCAAAAACACACCTACACATACACACATAGTTCTTCTCATAATTATGCTAAAAGAAAAACTTTTGAAAGCAAAAAAGAACTTTACTTGATTGTTAAAACAAAATGTATTGAAATGGGCCGAAATTTTTGAATTTCCCGGTCCTAAATTCATTCTCAGTCCAGCCCTGCCTATATGTACCTATTTTTGTGATGAAGTTTTCAAATGAGGATTTGGCTATTATAGCTTTAATTTTGGATGAAGAAGAGGAACAACAACAGAAGAAAAAAGAAAATGGGTTCACAATTTTTTCCCAAATGTCATTCTGGAACGCAATATCCATACATGTATGTACTTTGGATTTCGTAAATCGTAAATTACGGGCTATTTACGAAACCCTCAATTAATTTTTCGTCACCCATTTTTATTAAGTCTTTCGAAAAACAAAGTACAAAACACGTCAGTCAAAAACAGAAAAAATCGCCCAGAAGAAATCAGAAATTACGGTTCAGTGACGGCGATGAGCTTGACGTGACTGATTCCGAACGGCCGCGGCTCAGTGTAGACGGTGCCATTAATTTTCAAAGAAAGCATATTTTTGTGACTGATGTTTCTCGGAACTGACGTAAGTGAGACGTGACGTGACTGATGTGTGTGAATCGGCTTTAAGTTATACTTTTGGCATAAATTTAAAAAGGTAAAAATGATGTTGCACGATAAAATTCGTTGTTTTGTTTTACATTTTTTTAAATATTTAGATCTTGTAACTTTTCCCACGTTTTCCTTCAGGAAGACAAAATTATTCCCTTTTCCTTTTTACCAATTTTTAGCAATAAGAATTCCCACGAAAAGGGAGAATTCCCACGAATTGGCACCACTGCTGGCGAGTTCGATCTGCATGAACCATAGCTGTTCTTCTAAATGTAACAAATTTCATTAGAACTACTATAAACTGAGACACACTGAATTCGTTCGTAAATGCATTGCAAAATAGCCGTATCCTCACTTTAAAGTTATGCCAAGAAAATTTTTTTTCAATGTAACTCGGGAATTAGGTAGTTTAAGGTATGTTTAACTTATATCCAAATCCCGATCACTGTCGGTCAAATAGTTTTTGCATAATGTAATTTGCAATTAGGTGAATTTAAAAAATTAAATTTCTTGCAGCTCCAAAAAAAAGCTCCCATGTTGGTCCTGATTTTTTTACCTATACTCTAAGTCTCAGCAATATTATGATTGGATATTGTAAAGTGAGTCTTAGAGCATACGTAAAAAAATCAGGTCCAACATGGGAGCTTTGTTTTTGCGTTTCTTGTTCACATCATAAAGTGCATAAAAAAACCTACATTCAAAATAAAAAAGGAACCTCATATGATGCGATGCACAAAAGTTATTGGCCAATGAATTTTCAAATTAGAAGTCAATTTTTGAGAATTGTATTAGATATTTTGACTTGAAATTTTAAGCAGTTATTCTTCACTTCACATTATAAAGATTCATCAAATTTCACTTAAAACATCCGAAGTTATAATCAAAAAGCCAAAATTTAGCAGTTTTATCAGTTTTTATTTTTTTTTGCGGTTATGTGTGCAGATAAAAATGTCATATTGTAACCGTTGATAGCCAATATCAAAACGAACAGCCTCAAATTTTTCGCTTTTCCTGGACCTACACTCATCTATATTTAGAAAGAACGACCAAAATGGTCGATTTTTAACAAAATGGCCGATAACTTGCGCAGTCGCTGTTGCTGGAGGTAGAAAATGTCCATTTCGTATATTATTCGATATTAACTAACATATTAAAAAAAAATGTAAGACTGGAAGCAATTCCTTATGTTTGGCTTGTCTGACTCCACTATCATAACTAATACTAAAATGATTTTAGCGTTAAAAAGTTGGTTATGTGTAGCTTATTTCTTTATTCGTGTACGTAATTCTTTCTTCTTATTTTCTCTATTAACAAAATTTTTGCTGCATATGCAAGCTAGTAAGAAAGTTGGGCATGAAATGTATAAACTAGAAAAATTGCACTTTTTGGAAAAATGTACTTAATTATGCGAAAAAAAAATGTTGTACCTACAAATTTAAAAAAATATTCTATCGGGTGAGTTTTGATTTATGGAATGTTAAACGTTCAAATTACGTTTTCTCGAAATGCTGTTTGGGGCAAACAAGAATTCAGCCGACGATTTGTAATTCCTCAAGATCATATTTTAATAGACCCACCAACACTGGATGAGGTACTTGAAGCTGTAAAAAGGAAAAAAGGAACAAATCGCCAGGCGTCGATTGAAACGCAGCTGAGTTGCTAAAGGAAGGAGAACCGCTACTATTAGGAACCTTACACGGACACATATTGCAGCTTCTGGCAGGAAGACTAGATGAGCTGACTGGAAGAAAGCGATTATACGTCCAATATACAAGAAAGGAGATGAATTAACCTGTAAACAGTAGAGGCATCTCACTCCTCAGCACCACCTACAAGGCCTTATAGGAGAATATCAAGCTGGTTTTAGGGCAAACAGGTCAACATCCGACCAGCTGCTGATCTTAAAGCAAATCTTGGAGAAAACCTGGGAAAGGAATATAGATATATACCAGATAATTGTCGCCTTTCAACAGGCATATGGCTCTATAAACAAAGATATGCTGTACAAGATGTTATCGGAACTAAGTGTCCCCTCAAAGCTTATACGGCTGATCAAACGCACAACGAATAGCTCAATGGCGAGAGTAAGGATCCAAAATGCAGTAGCAGAAGAGTTCAAAGTGCGACAAGGTCTTAGACCAGAGGATTCAATCTGGCCGTAGAATGGGTGAATACATCAGTCCAGAGAAGTGCATCAATAGCAACACATGCTGTACAATTACTTGAATATGCGGACGTGAACATCGTGCGAAGGTATTTTTTGGCAGCAAAAGAAGTTTATGTCGAATAAAAAGAGGCGGCAAAGGACAAAGGCCTGAGCATCAACAAGGAGAAAACAAAGGTAATGTAACAATCCAGAGTTGGGAGATTTAGAATGGGAAGAAATATAACTATCGACGAACTTAACCTAGACCAATCAGGATGGATGACAATCGTATCCCAAAACGGCTTAGGGTAGCAGAAATTTCGGGAAATAGACCAGTAGGCAGACTCAGGAGTAGATGGATGGACTATGTGGAATTGGTGCATCTTGCAATGCTTTGATGCCATAACAATATCAAAAAATGACGTGTGGCCGATAGGGTTGCCAAGCGGCCGGTTTTCAGCTGGCTCGGCCGGCAATATTACTCTCGAGCCGGCGGCCGGCCAGAAATTTGAAAAATTCGAAAAAAGCCGGCAATTTCAAATTCTTTCATCAAAAACGTTGAAATAATTATAATTTTTGTTAATACTTGTTACTAAAATCTTAAGAAACTATTAAGAAATTCGTACATTTTTAACATGTTATACTCAAACGCAATTTGAATTTAGCGCGTTATGATGCACACGGACCTAGTATCTTTTGTACCGACTATCTATAGATATGTAACTATACGCATCACTAGCAAACGGCAGTCAGTTTTGTGTTGATTCGACGCTGTCAGATTTTGCGGGTGAATAAATTTTATTTAAAAACAGGCATTTTAGTGTGTATGAAAATAATACGTCAAGAGTGCGATCAAAAACTATGTCGGGCAACGAAAAGTCACCGCCTCCGAAAAAACCACGATCTAGAAACTGAGTTTCCAATAAATCGTGGTTAACTAATTTTCAATTTTCAAGTTGGCTTGTAATTGGAAGATACCAAAGCGAAGCCAAGTGCATTGTATGCAGTACATTTTTTTACTGTAAAATACGATGGCTTTAAAACCATTCAAAGATACCACGAAGGCGAGAAACACCAGAAATCTTTAACAGACATGAAAATGTCGAAAAAAGTTGATTTTTTTTGTAAAGTTGACACTGCATTGGAAGATAAAATTACTGGGGTCGAGTTAGCAAAAGTTATACATACTATATATATTTGAGTTCGCCGAGCGATCTTTTCTTGGCTGGGGGGAGGCCGGCAATTCCGTTCCGTCGAGTTGGCAACCCTAGTGGCCGACCTTGTACATAACGTTGTTACCAGCGATGGTTTCATATCTTTAAATAAGTACGAATTTTAACATAACTTTTTTGCAAAATATTTCGGTAATTGGTTTAATTTTTTATGTGAAAACCAGCACTTTTCTATCTAGAATATTTAAGACGGTTTCCTTGATTATTATACTCCCAGACTATGGCACGATGACAGACGAAATTGAAAGTAAGTGTTGTTGTGGTGAACCACGGACCTTTGCGAAGTCGAGCCATACCTCCTAAGTTATCGAGTTCCCAATTTACTTTAGATGCAGTTAAAAACATTCATTGCAGGTAGCTTCATATATCCTCAATCTAGCGTGCATTTTGCAATGTTTTGTAAAAACTGTAAAGCCCCTTTTTCCTAGGACAATTTTCGTTGCGAAAAAAAAATCGTTGCGAAAAAAATTTCGCAGTCTGTTGTGCGATTTTTATGAGTTATGTTCCTACGAATTCAATTCTCGCAACGAGATTTAGTCAAGTAAACAAAACGTAAAGCCCCTTTTTCCTAGGACAATTTTCGTTGCGAAAAAAAAATCGTTGCGAAAAAAATCGAAAATTTCGCACCTTCAGTGCGAGAAATCATTCTTTTTCGTTGCGAAAAAAAGAATGGATTCAACCATTCTTTTTCGCAACGAGATATTTTTCGTTGCGAAATATTGTAAAGTTGGCTGTAAAATTTCTATATATGTGTTTTACTTTTTATTGTTTGAGTTTTCGTCATGGTTACGTTTTGTTTACTTGACTAAATCTCGTTGCGAGAATTGAATTCGTAGGAACATAACTCAAAAAAATCGCACAACAGACTGCGAAATTTTTTTCGCAACGATTTTTTTTTCGCAACGAAAATTGTCCTAGGAAAAAGGGGCTTAACCATGACGAAAACTCAAACAATAAAAAGTAAAACACATATATAGAAATTTTACAGCCAACTTTACAATATTTCGCAACGAAAAATATCTCGTTGCGAAAAAGAATGGTTGAATCCATTCTTTTTTTCGCAACGAAAAAGAATGATTTCTCGCACTGAAGGTGCGAAATTTTCGATTTTTTTCGCAACGATTTTTTTTTTCGCAACGAAAATTGTCCTAGGAAAAAGGGGCTTAACAAATGTTCTATTCGGTACACCTGTAAAAGTTTTCAAGAAAGTTACTATTTAGTTCAGTAAATAAACAATTTACCCTCACTGAATCTATATTCGTACCAAATTTGTTATTTTTTTATTCCTCAAATCTGTTATTTTTTTATTCCTCAATAATGTTATTTATTTATTCTTATTGAATATCTGTAAACCAAGCAATTCTTAAAGGACATTCTAACATCGCGTACTGCTTCCACGGAAACATAGGCAATCCTAGAAGTATCAAAAAATAATCCTACTTTGCTTGTTCTCATACGGGATATCAACGGCAGCAAGCTTATCATATTACTTTCCATTTGTGTCATGTTTCGGAAACCAAAAATCAGTAAATAGTTCAAATTTTATTGCGTAACTATGATTGTGGTAGTAATATTAAAGAATCGTGTACGGAATACCTTATCACCTGAAACAGGCATGCCAAGGTTGATTTCGCTGAAAAACTGGCACAATAATCACTCAATACGGTTTAAATCTTGTTTTATTAGTAACGTTTATTGAAAATAATTTAAATTCCTCCTCTACTCTCAGAACATATCTCATACATATTAATGTTAACCATTTTATGCCACGTAGGCAATCTGTCGGTACCAGTAAAAATCGAAAAACAGCTCCATAAATAACCGTCGGCCGCCCCATCCCTTGATTTCGGAAATTTGTTTTATGGGTCTGTAATTTTCCTTCATATAACCGTGGGTAAAATGGGCCATTTCCCAAAAAGTCACATGTGAGAACATTACTGAATCAATTTCCGCTATCTTAACAATGTTAAACATCCTCGTAATCCCGTATCCGAGGAGTATCATCAATAAAATCCCCTGCATCCTTCACCAGGAATAAATCCGATCCCAATTTCTTGATTACGTTTTCATGTTTATATCCTGCTGCTGCCGCTCTGCCACTGATGTTGGCTGTCGGTTGCTTTTGCTGTTTCATAACAAAAAGGGAATAACACCCTTGATACCTTTGGAGGATTGTCTACGTCCGTTGATCCCAGCAATCTCCAAGATTCCAAGCAAAGCACCTACACAACATAACACATAAATACACCTACCTGATCTCATCCCCAGGATTGCCTCGTAGTCTGCTGCGAATCTAGGTTACTAGGGTAAGTTTAGAAGCTCCAGATATCGCGACTACATTGGAAAAATGTGTGTCACGTTGCCAGATGTGTTTTCTAGTTCTTCTTCATTGTGTTATCACTCGATATATACGAAACGGTCGTAAATCAACTTTTTCCCTTTTTGATATCTATCGCACTCGTCTGACAGTGTTCTTCGGGGAGGATTACGTACTGAGATGCTGCCTCCTTCCATCTATGGATGTGGTTTATGACTTCGCAATGAATAAAATTGATTAGCGGCCTCCCCAATTTGATTGACAGTTAAGTGAAATCGGTGGATAAGAAAGGTTTTAGCAGTGTTTACCGCAAAGATTAATGAGATTTAGGATCACTTCGGTGTTTTCTATTTGATTGCGATAAGTCATGGATTATTATTATTATTATTATTAACTATTTATTGGGAAAGTACACAAGAACTACATCTTTTAGAGTACAAGGGGAAAGAAAAAACAAACAAAATAAAAGCAAAAATTGAAATCTTAATAAATAACTTAAACTAGCTTTAAATAAAGAATACTACAAACTAGTGTAAACTTAAAAGTAAAGAAGACTATAGAAGACAGAGAAGTGGAGTAGATAGGGAAAAGAAGAGAAGAGAAAAAACAAAAAAACTAAAGAAGAGGTGAGGAAGAGGAAGAGAGAAAAATAGATGCTTGCTTTCTGAAAGCTGCTGCTGTGCCTATCCTTTGTATGGCATTGGGAAGGCTATTCCGAAGTCTAATTGTATACACAAAGAAGGAGCGACTACCAATTAGAGACGAATGAGCAGGTATAAGGAATTTGATTGATCTCAGGGACTGTAAAGGAGCTTGGAAGTCGGAGAGGTAGACAGGACTTTTAGCATAAAATACTTTATGTAAGAGAACAAGTGCCCTGATGTCCAGAAGACGAAAAATGTCATGACCTAATAAAGAGTTTCGTATATCAGACACATGATCGGAACGTCTCAAGAGAAAAATATACCAAACAATCATTAAATGCTACCTTAAGACGTTGGCGGCAGGATGAATCAAAAGATATGTAGACAAGGGCACCATAAAGAAAATATGGCAACACAAGAGTTTTAACCAGCTTGGCACCAATAGATTGTGGCAAGAGTTTATCATAGAGCCAAAGTTTACGCAATGTACCATAGATCTTGGAGAGTGTAAGTGAGACATGATCGCAGCAGGATAGTTTGTCATTAATAATAATGCCAAGATTATTGACACATTCAACAAAGGGAAGAGGAATATTATCAAGGACGATATTCGGAATATTGTCTAGGGACCGATTGGGACGTTTAAGGATGAGTGCTTTGGACTTATTAGGATTTAATTTGAGGAAATTGGAAGAACTCCACCCATTTATTTGGGAGAGGATATCATTAAGTTTAGCGATACAAGATCTGATTTTACTAGGAGGACAAGAGGTATGCAACTGAAGATCATCAGCATACAGATGAAATGAACAGCGTTGAATAACGGAGGTAACATCATTGACATACAAGCAGAAAAGGAGAGGACCGCGAATTGAACCTTGTGGGACACCTACAAGTACTGGTAGGAAAGAAGATACAACCCCGTTATGCCGAACACACTGTAGCCTATTAGACAGAAGAGAGGAGAAAAGTCTGATAGCAGAAGAAGAGAAGTTATAGAATGTCCTAAGTTTGGAAAGCAAACGCGAGTGAACTACTGAGTCAAACGCTTTGGAGAAATCCAGAAGAACAAGAAATGCTACATCACTCTGATCAAGAACTGAACGAAAATCTGAAGTTACCTTCAGTACAGCAGTTTCGCAGCGGGATAAAGCTTGCGGTAGTAAAACTCATGTTTAGCAAATTTGACTTTACAATTGATGAGGTTGCGTAGTTGTTTGTAAGCACTAAGATACCTAGGAATCCTTGTCTTGCGAAAGCGCCTATACATAAACTCACGTTGATTAATCAGATCGCGGATCTCACGGGAATACCAAGGGCAGGGATGAGATACCCGGCGCCTTCTCGTTACTATAGGCACGCACTGATCGAAAAGGTGATGAATGTATGTATTTAATAGATCAACTTTAGTGTCAATACAAGTGGTGTAGTTAGTTAGTCCAGGAGCAATACAAAGATGATCGAGGTTGGGAGAAAATTGAATGTACAACAATTAAAATTTGTGAATAAATATTTTTAATACACGAAAGTTAAAAAAAACTTATTTAAAAAAAACCGGTGTGCGTAGGACCACACGTTGGAAGTGAAAACTTCTATGGCCAGTCGGTATTTTCAATTCAATCTTAATGTTACAGGGGGATAAGGGTTAATAAATTTTGTCTATGAATGTTCAATTTAAGATTATTTTATTGTCACTTGATGTTGCAATAAAATAAGAAAAACATCAACGTAATAGATAATACAAAATACATAATATATTATTCATAATACCTAGTAAATAGTTCATAGTACCTAATACATAGTACATAGTATATAGTACATAGTACGTAGTGCATAGTACATAGTACACAGTACACAGTACATAATCCATAGTAAATAAGTACGTAGTGGTTAGTACATAGTACACAATACATAATACATAGTACATGTTACATAGTGCATAGTACAAGTACATAGGACATAGTACATAGTGCATAGTACATAATACATAGCACATAGCACAGAGTATAGTACATAGTGCATAATACACAGTACATAGTTCATAGTGCATAATACGTAGTAAATAACTATATACATAGTATAGAGTACATAGTGCATAATAAGTAGTACTTAGTATATATTACACAATTCATAGTACATAATGCATAGCACATAGTGTATAGGTACATAGTTTTTAACACATAATACATAGTACATAGTACATAGAACTTAGTGCATAGTAAATATCACATAGTACAAAGTACTTTGCACATATGTTTTGGTAGTATTTAACTATAACAAAAAGTGATTGCCTGGTCGCCACGCACGTCAGGCGAATCGGAAATTTGCAGGGAAAATGAACAATTAAACTATATTCATTTATCCGTATAAAATATACTATATTTATTCGTTGTTATTCAAATCTTCACCAGATAGGCCGTCCGAATTAATGATTTGAGGTCGGTTTTCGAGATATTTCTTGTCCTTCAGAATGATTTAGAGTGGGTGCCAGTAGGTATAGGGGCTCTTGCGCCTGGGAACCAATTTAATTGCCCATTAACGGGTGTTTAATTGCCCATTAATTTTAACGACCAATTAAAATGAGGTTAATTGCTTTTACGACCTGTTCAGTCGCTTTATTGTAATTCTTTCACTTAGCATAAGAAAAACCCTTTAATTTAAATATTCAAAATTTAACGTCTCATTTTTCATTGTAAATATTCACACTAATCAAAATGTAGTCACTGAACTTATTTCAATTTCCTTTATATAATTCTTTTTTTTTCAATATAAGCCACTTGGGCACTCTCGTTGTAGCTTCAGAAGAAGATAGAGGTCATATTGTTCATTCTTGTTTTTCTTTCAAAATAAAATAGTTGTCGGGTTCAAAGTTGCGTTTCATTTCGTATTATAAAAATTCCATTATAATAATTGTAAAAAGGCTTACAATTAACATTTTGGCGCCCGAGCAGGGACATTCCCGAAAAACAATCAAAATATATTTATTCACGTTGGTGAAAAATTGCGGTATCGTGTTCCCATGTGTTTCACAGCAAAGTGCGGAATCCAAAAAATAAATCGAGTGTAATCAGTGTACTTAGTGCAACAGCAAAAGTAAAAGCCTATAAAAAACAACAAAAATTACCAGCACGGATTCTATTTTGCTGACATTTTGTGTAAAAATTGGAAAAACAATAGGCTGCAGATTCATCAAAGAATTCCATCGAAGAGCACCAGGAAAGACTCCATGCTGCTGGCATTTTTTGTTTAAACTTTTAAAACAATAGGCAGCAGATTCAAATAGTTGATGTCGACTGCGCCTATTCATATTTTTTTACTAAATTTCAAAGTTTATTACAATGTACACATTTGTAATTAGATTTCTTTTAGGAAATTCTTCTGAGGTATTTTGCTAGTTCGGATTCCAGGCTGCTGGCCTTTTATTAAAAAATTCAGAAAATAATAGGAGGAAAATTTAAAACTAAAAAAGAAAATTGGTATCTATGGTAGTGGGCAAGTACAAAACCTTTGTTAATTCTTAAAACAAACTAAATTATATATATATAAATATAAAGTGCAAAGAAAACATTTTGATATTGCAAGAAATATAAAGACATATTTTAATATTAAAAGAAATATAGACATATTTAAAAATAAAAGTAGGAGTTGAACAACAAAGTTAAAAAAGACAAAATTTGTGAATTATAACATAATAGGTGAATTTTTTAGTGGTTAAATTGAACTAATACGTAGCTTCTGTAAAGTTATAGAAAATCGAACGATTGACGGATTCACGCGGAATTGACATTGAGTTTATCTAGTGATTTAAGATAAAATTGGTTTTCATTTCGAAATAAAATAAGATAATTTGCGAAAATGGCGGAACAGATGACAGGACTTAAAACGCAAAGAGCATCTACGAAGGGATGCATTACGCGCATTAAGAACTTAGTTGAACAAAGGGCGGAGCTTTTAACTGCTACGGAACTTGAATGTAGGTTAGGTATATTAGAGTCGTATTTCAAGCAAGCTCTTTCTTACCAGACTTCAATCGAACAACTTGCCCCTGACGACAATAACGAAATAAAAGTTCGAAGCGAGTTGGAGGAACTTTATTGTGCGACAAAATCCCAATTACTTTTGTTAATGAATGGTTCTCGTAAAGCTAGTTTACCGGCCACAGATTTCGGGAATAAAATAATAGTAGGTAGTACTTCCACCAGTAAGCTTCCTAAACTTCGATTGCCACAATTCTCGGGCAAATATACTGCATTTCCAAACTTCATAGGTTGCTTCTTTAAATTAGTTCATTTGGATGACTCACTCTCCAATCTGGAGAAGTACAATCACCTTTTGTAGTGCCTTAGCGGGGCAGCCTTACAAACGGTAAAGGCATTCGAAATAACCGAAGATAATTATGAAAAAGTTTTGGCTCAGCTGAAGTTGAGGTACGACAACAAACACCTTATCTTTCAAGAGCACAATGTGGAACTCTTTAGCTTGCCTAAAGTTAGTAAAAATGATGCCAGCCAATTAAGAAGTTTGATCGACAGCGCTAATGCTCATTTAAGTGCGTTATATTCCATAGGCTCAGCAGAGGATATTGCGAACGCTTTTCTTATTCATATAGTTAATTCAAAGTTAGATAGGGACACCCAAGAGTCTTGGGACTCTGGAGTCGATTTTTCAAAGCTACCTTCTTGGCAACAATGCTTCGATATATTAAGCAAACGTTCGCAATATTTAGAATCCCGCGGAGTCAAAGTTAATTTTTCAGAAAGTGGCAGCTCGCATCGTTAGTTTTCGAGGAATAAAATTAGGCATTACAAACATGCAAGTAGCCATCCAACTTCATTAGCAGCTATACAATCTTATTGTGCCTTCTGTGAAGAAAAAGGACACGTTATTTACAAATGTAAAAAATTTCTGGAGTTGCCTGTAACAGAAAGATTTGCAGCAACAAAGCAAAAATTATTATGTATAAATTGTTTATTCAAAGGACATCCAGTAAGACTATGCAAGGTGCAAAAATGCCGCGTCTGCGTTTTGCCTCATCATACACTTCTACACAGATACACATCATCCCCAACAACCGTCGATAACGTTCAATTAGCCTCGGCTGCGAAACCTTTTGCCGAAACTACGATAAAAAAGGGGGAAAGTAGTAATAATACTACACTACCAACGCTTCTTTTAGACAACGACGAAGATTACGTTTTCTTAGCAACTGCCATCATAAAAGTCAAAGATAAATTCGGTCGCGAATATCAAGCGCGCGCATTACTCGATGGTGCTTCACAACTAAACTTCGTAACAGAGAGATTTGCTCAATTCCTCCAACTGGCAAGAAATAAGGTGGAAAGTAGTATTAGCGGAATTAATAATATACATTCACGAATTCGATATTCTACTGATCTGGCTATAGGATCCATGGTAACAAATTATCACACAAATCTTCACGTTTTCATCCTTCCAAATATTACTGGAGCTCATCCCGAGAGGGAATTCGCTGTCGATAGTTGGAAAATTCCACAAAATATTCAATTAGCCGATCCACGATTCTTCAAACCCCAAGGAGTCGATGTGCTTTTTGGCACGGAATTCTTCTTTCTGTTACTTTGTGTGGGTCAGATTCAGCTGGGTGAAGGCTTACCCATCCTGCAAAAAACGGTGTTCGGTTGGATCATCGCAGGAAAATATTCAAGTCGCCCAACTTTGGAAAATAATTATAACTGTCTGATATGTGAGGAGTCGGAGTCAATTCAAAGTAATACGGAACAATTATTGTTTAATTTAGTTGAAAGATTCCAGGAAGACGATAGCATCGAATCATCAAGTATACCGCTTACGGAGGAACAGAAAAAATGTGAAATCAACTTCAAAGAAACGATGCAAAGAGATGTCCAGGGCCGGTTCGTGGTTAAGCTTCCGTTTCGAGATCACCCAAAGCAGATTCTGGGAGAATCTTTGGAAATTGCAAAAAATCCCTTTCGAAGTTTGGAAAACAGGCTTACAAAGAATCCAGCCTTAAAGCAAATGTATGCAGAATTTCTGAAGGAATATTTAGAGTCCGGTCATATGGAAAGCATCTCAAAGGCAGACGTTCCCCATACACATTACTTTATGCTTCATCAATGTGTTCTTCGCCCAGACAGTTCCACTACTAAGCTGAGAGTGGTTTTTGACGCATCCTGCAAAACCTCTTCACATAAATCACTTAATGATGCGCTAATGGTAGGACCCGTGGTTCAAGAGGATATATTCTCTATTATGCTTCGTTTCCGTTCATATAAGTACGCTTTGACGGCAGATATACAGGCTATGTACCGGCAAATTTGGGTGCATCCTGAGGATAGAAACCTTCAGTTGATTCTGTGGAGAGACTCACCCAAGGAGCATCTTCAAGTTTTCAGACTAAAGACAGTCACGTATGGGACTGCCTCGGCTCCATTCCTGGCAACACGATGTCTAGTTCAGCTTGCAGAAGACTTCGTTAATCAGATGCCCCAAGCTTCAAAAATCATCAAACAATCTTTCTACATGGATGATCTTCTTACCGGGGCCGATGAAAGGAAGGATCGCCCTCGCATCAAGAATGAGATTGAATTTATATTAGCCTCAGCTCAATTTAAATTACGCAAATGGTACTCAAACGACAAGACATTTCTGGACAATATTCCTGAAGATTCAAGAGAAAAAACACTAAAATTTCATGACGTGGATGCGGTCAAAACTCTAGGCGTTGTATGGGAACCAACAGCAGATAACTTTAGATTTCATTTCAAGCAAAGTCTTAGCCATTCCTCAAGGATAACCAAGCGAGCAGTTCTTTCGAAGATTTCGCGCTTATTCGATCCGCTAGGTCTTATCAACCCAATTATAGTGAAAGCAAAAATATTTTTACAGGAATTGTGGATACTGAAGCTCAACTGAGACGAATCTCTTCCACTGCTTCTTGAGCAAAGTTGGAAAATTTCATGCTAGACTTGCAGGGATTAAAGCATCTCGAAATTCAGCGTTTAATGTTCTCCTCCAACGGCTCCATCAGAAATGAAATTCATGGGTTTGCAGACGCTTCAGTGCGGGCGTATGGATGCTGTTTATATATCCGCTCCATAGACAAAAATGGATCCATTTCTACGAAACTTCTGACCGCAAAATCGAAGGTTGCGCCAATAAAGTCTCGATCTTTACCTTGCCTGGAATTATGTGCTGCACTATTGCTTTCAAAACTTCTGGATAAGACGCGCCAGAGCATCGATAAGAAAATAGACGACATAATTCTTTGGACTGATTCAGAAATCGTACTAGATTGGTTATCATCTCATCCATCGTCGTGGAAAACCTATGTAGCCAATCGTGTATCAGAAATCCAAGAGCTCACAAAGAGTTTGACATGGAGACACGTGAATTCAAAAGCGAATCCAGCGGATATAGTGTCGCGAGGATCTAAGGTGGCGGAGTTGCAGACATCTATATGGTTTTCCGGGCCAGCATATCTTCAAGAGCCCTCGAATCTCTGGCCACTTAACAAAATTCGAAGAACTAATATAGAAGAAGTTCCTGAAAGACGCAATTTGAAAACTATACTAGTATGTTCAAATTCGGACAATTTTTTACATACAATTTACGAATGCAGCGACTTCACGAAGAATTGTCGCCGAATCGCACTGGCAATCAGATTTTGGAACAATCTCCAGTTGAAGAAAGAGAAACAGAATATCGTAAGCTCTGAGATAACATCCACAGAAATAGACATCGCATTTCTCAGAATAGTAACCTGTATTCAAAAATCTGAATTCGCTGAAGAGATAAGGTTGCTTCAGGACAAAAAAGAGGTAAAAAGTCATGTAAAAAATCTCAACCCTTTCTGGGATGAAAGTTCAGGTGTTGCATTATTGCGAGTTGGCGGCCGACTAAGAAATTCTAATTTACCCTATGAAGCCACACTCCCTATCCTCCTTCCCCGCAACAATCCATTTGTAAAATCGTATATTAATCACTTACACATTAAAAACTTTCATGCAGGTTCTTTAGCATTGGTAGCCATCCTCCGGCAGCGTTTTTGGGTCGTGAATGCCAGAGAATACACCAGGAAAATTGTTCGCTCCTGTCTTCATTGTTTCAAATATAGACCACGTCTAGTTCAGCAGATCATGGGGGATTTACCAAAAAGCCGAGTCAACCAGTCACTTCCATTTTCTCACTGTGGGGTTGATTTCTGTGGACCGTTCCAGACCACGTACCGCCAGAGAGGAAAGCAAACTTACAAGACTTATGTGGCTGTTTTCATCTGCTTTTCCACAAGGGCTGTTCATATTGAGGTCGTATCGGACCTCACATCAGATGCCTTCATTGCAGCTCTAAAACGTTTCATAGGCCGAAGAAATTTATGCAAACATATTTACTGTGACAACGCGACCAATTTTGTAGGAGCACGAAGACTACTTAGTGAATTTAGAGATGCCTTTCTGAAGCAACAAACTCAGTCCGAAATCATCCACTGGTGTTCAAATAACAGCATTAGCTTTCATCACATTCCACCTCGATCTCCACATTTTGGTGGGATTTGGGAAGCTGCTATTAAATCAGCAAAAGCCCATCTGTATCGCACGCTTCAAGGGTCTCTATTAACTTTCGAAGAGCTGGCAACAGTGATGGTTCAAATTGATCTAATCTAAATCTAATTGCTCCTTTAATCCCTCATGGGACATAGGGCGGAAACAGTTGCCCTCCAGCGGACTCTGTTTTGCGCGACAGCTCTCAGCTCTGACCAGGATCTCCCGGTTGTTGCGGCCTCTGCTAATAGGGTTCTCCTCCACGTTGTTCTAGGTCTTCCGACTCGACGGGTTCCTTGCGGATTCCAGTCGAGGGCCTGTTTGGCTAGATTCTCGTTTTCGCGTCGCAAGGTGTGGCCAATCCAATTCCATTTCCTTCGCCTGATTTGGTCGTCTATCATTTCTTGGCCGGCACGGCGCCATAGTTCTTCATTTGAAATTCTATCTTGCCAGCGGATTTTTAGGATACGACGTAGGCATCTGTTGATGAAAACTTGTAGGCGCCCTGTGATGAATTGGGTGACTTTCCATGTTTCGCAACCGTACAAAAGAACTGCCTTAACGTTGGAGTTGAACAGCCGCAATTTGGTGTTAATTGAGATCTCCGTCGATCTCCATATGTGAAACAGGCATGCATATGCGCTTCTTGCTTTATTTATTCTGGAACTGACGTCTTCTTCTGTACCGCCGTTTTCGGTAATAATACTACCGAGGTAACAGAATTTATCTACCAGTTCCACGTCACGGTTATTTAGCGCTGTTGGTTCAAGGGTGTTTGCATTTATCCGCATTTCTTTGGTTTTAGTCGGATTTAACCTTAAGCCTGCTGAACTACTTTCTGTTGCCAAATTGTTTAACATGTTTCTGAGGTCCTGGTGTCTGTGGGCCAGCAAACAGATATCATCCGCGTAGTCGAGGTCCTTAAGGCGGTCTAACAATCCCCATTGTATGCCACCTGTTCTAGTTTCTAGAGCGCTGACAAGGATGTCGTTTATTACTATAAGAAATAGTAATGGCGAAAGTAGGCATCCTTGCCGTACTCCTGAGCTCACTTCAAAGCTGTCGGAGAGTTTTCCATTGTGAAGAACTCTGCATTTGGAATTGTTGTATAGAGCTTTTATCAATTCTATTATTTTATCCGGCAGTCCACGTTGCCGAAGAGCTCGCCATATAAAGCTCCTATTAACCGAGTCGAACGCTTTCTCATAGTCTACGAAAGCAAGGTAAAGGGGGGATCGGATTTCAGTAGACTGCTCCACTATGATTCTCAAGGTGTTAATGTGGTCTATGCAGGAGCGGCCTTTTCTGAATCCAGCCTGCTGTCTTCTAAGCGTTCGATCTACTGCCTCTCTTATCCTTGATAGTAATATGTGGGACAAGATTTTGCCCACAGTAGATAATAGACAGATGCCTCTCCAGTTGTCACATATTGTTAGGTCCCCCTTTTTTGGTATTTTGACTATGATACCTTCCGTCCAATCCTCCGGAAAGGTACAGGTGTTCCATGCTATTTCCAGGATTGGCTGTAGCGCATCTGCTATGAGGCTTGAGTCGGCTTTCAACAATTCTGGCGGGATGCCATCTTTTCCAGCTGCTTTACCATTGGCCATTGCATGAATTGCGGTTACTATTTCAGTCTTGGATGGGGCACGAGTGGTGATTCTTATTGGCTGTGCATTGTTGCTGTTGTTTTCCTGAGGTTCCTGTGTAAATGAACCATTCAGGGAGGCGAAGAAGTAATCTCTCCATCTTTGGAGTTGCTCCTCGTCGCTGCACAGCAGCCTTCCATCCGCACTCTTTACGGCATGCTTTTTAGTAGAGTGCTTTCCCGATAGCTGTTTAGTGATTTGGTACAGCACCTTACTGTTGCCTGTGTTTGCCGCGTTTTCCGCTTTCTCTGCGAGCTCATTTATCTGCCGCCTTTTATCACGCCGGACACTTCTCTTTACCTCCCGGTGCAATTGGGAGTATTCCCGTTCAAGTTGTTGTCGTTTTTCCGGGTCGCTTGTAGAGTTCACGTTATTTTTGAGGGCCCTTCTGCGTTCTATTTTTTCCCAGGTTGTGTCCGAGATCCAGTGTTGCTGGTTTCTTTGGACATAACCTATGCTTGTTTCCGCTGCTGTTATTATAGCGCCCTTTGTTGTGCTCCACAGCTCTTCAATATTTGTGTCGTCAGAAACGGTTTGCTGGTTTAAGATTTCTTGCAGTTTGCCAGCAAATTCTCGCTTTTTGGTGCTCTCACGCAGAAGGTCTACGTTAAACCGTCGACGGTTTATGGCATCGCGTTGGACGTTTCTGATTGCAGCGATTTTTAGGCGGATAGTTGCTACTACCAAATGGTGGTCACTTCCAGTGTCTGCTCCCCTAAAGCTCCTGACATCCTCCAGAATAGTTCGCCATCTGCGACTGACGGCCACGTGATCTATCTGGTTGCTCGTTCTACCATCGGGCGATACCCAGGTCTCCTTGTGTATCTTCTTGTGACAAAAGTAAGTTCCACCTACCATGAGTTGATGGGAACTACAAAAGTCAACGAAAAGTTCACCATTGTGATTGGTATCTTGGCTTAGGCCTTGATTTCCAATTGTGTTTTCAAGGCCGGTGTTGTTGGGGCCGATCTGTGCATTTAAGTCACCCATCAAAACAATGATGTCTCCCCTTGGAATAGAGCGAAAAACCTCATTCAGTCGCATATAGAACTCGTCTTTGATGTCATCGTCTGCGTCTTCAGTTGGACCGTAGCATTGGACTATCGTAGTACTTCTTAGTCTGGTACGTAGGCGCACGGTAATAATCCTCTCAGAAACTGGTGACCAGCTAATGAGGCTGGACCTGGCTTCCTTGGTGAGTATTACGCCAACGCCATTCCTACGATTTTCAGTTTCGTTTCTCCCAGAATATAAGAAGGACTCACCGTTTGGGCAGATATGTTCCCCCGCATCGGGCCATCTGGTCTCGCTGAGTCCCATGACCTTGATTTTATAGCGGTTCATCTCGTTGAGCACTTCATCCAGCCGTCCATCAGCAAGCAGAGTTCTCACATGATCCGATTCGTGTCCCGTTTCGAAAAGCAAAGGTCGTCGTCGTGTTGTCCGTCCGGTTCCGAGGCAATGTTTGCCGATTCGTAGCAATTGTGTGTTTTATGGGAGCGGGTTGCTAACCCTCAGCCCAACCGACTTAAAACTCTGTTTTGTGGCGCAGAGAACTCGCCATTCGACCGTCTCCCGTTAGCTCCTTCCGAAGAAGTACCCCAGGGGGCACCGCGGGGAGGTGGGATTAGGACTTGCTAACAGAGCTGCTAGGTGTTCGTCTGCAGTGACTCTTCTCGGATTTTGGCAGAAGTGACAAATCGGGTGCCACCACCTTCCGAGGTCTTTGTTAGCCAAATTGTTCAAATTGAGGCAACTTTAAATTCACGACCCATTACACCCCTTTCTTCAGATCCAAACGATGAACAGGCATTGACACCTTCACATTTCCTCGTACAAACTCTCATATCTTGCTTTGTAAAACCAGATTTGTCCAAGCATAAAGTTAACTACTTACATCGATGGCAACGACTTTCCGCTTTACTGCAACATTTTTGGAGAAGATGGTCGAAGGAGTACGTAAGTCAGCTTCAACAAAGATTTCGGTGGCAATCTGCGCATAAAAATATCACGGTGGGAATGTTAGTACTGGTTCATCAAGAAGACCTACCCCCTTCAAATGGAGACTCGGCCGAGTTGTTAAGACAGTTGAAGGACCAGATGGTCATGTACGTGTAGCAGATATCCGCACTTCAGCCGGCATCCTTCACAGAGCAGTGCACAAACTGGCGCCTCTACCAATGGACGAAAGTGATTGAAAAGATGTGCATCCTTTCAACGGTGGCGGCATGTTCAGTCGCTTTATTGTAATTCTTTCACTTAGCATAAGAAAAACCCTTTAATTTAAATATTCAAAATTTAACGTCTCATTTTTCATTGTAAATATTCACACTAATCAAAATGTAGTCACTGAACTTATTTCAATTTCCTTTATATAATTCTTTTTTTTTCAATATAAGCCACTTGGGCACTCTCGTTGTAGCTTCAGAAGAAGATAGAGGTCATATTGTTCATTCTTGTTTTTCTTTCAAAATAAAATAGTTGTCGGGTTCAAAGTTTCGTTTCATTTCGTATTATAAAAATTTCATTATAATAATTGTAAAAAGGCTTACAATTAACACGACCAATTAAGTAGATTAATGGGTTATTATAATGACATTAATAGCTTTTTTACGACCAATTATGATGATTAATGGTAATTATAATAATTAATGGGGTGTCAGAATGACATTTATTGCTTTATGACTATTTAGGTGTGATTTATGACTATTGGGATTACTGGACGTGTCACCTTGGCTAATGACCTTGCCGTCACCTTGGCTAATGACCCGCAAATCACGTATGTAGTTCAGTCTGGCACTCCATGGAAATAGGTCAAGGTCGTTGACCTTTGCGACTGGCGTTCCTTGCCTTAGCCAACTTGCAAGACGGCAGTTGGATGAAGTCGGGTTATTTGTGTACATATATGCAGTTGTGGAATTCTATTTTTAGATCTTGCGAGGTTTACCTGTGCGACCCGACGAAAATAATGTGCACATGATCGTGATGGCAGTTGCAAGAGCCTCAGAAATGAGAAGGAAAGAAAAAACAAAACAAAAACAAAAAAAACTGCAGCAGCAGAAATTTGAGAAGCAAAATCTGTCGGTAGTAGATATACAAGAGGGGTTCTGGGCCACCCCTCATATTTGCCTTTCCCGCTCCCCCCTCCGATACCATCACTTTGAGCTTTCTATGTATGCGTGTGCAACTCACACACACAGCCACACCCACACATACATCCATACCAACACTCCCACCCATACCCACACTCCCAACCATACCCACACGCACACCCTCACACACAACCAGGGGGAGGAGACACACACACGCCTTCTATGGAAAACACCCCCTCATATTTACCTCCCCGCCCGATCTATGCATAATACACACACCACCTTGTATGGCATACCCCTTCATATTTACCTTCCGCCAGGCATGCCCCTTTTCTGGTTTGTTTATACGGCTACCGTGGCGCCACACACACCCTCACACACAGGGCACACCCCTTCATATTTACTTTCCCCCAGGCATACCCCTTTTCTGGTTTGTTTATACGGTTACCGTGGCGCCACACACACCCTCATACACATAACATCGCTGTTGTGCGCAAAGCTTCCCGCCCAAAGCCTTCTATATTGGAGATTTGAAATCCTATTGTTTATACGGTTATCGAGGCGCTGCTGAACGAGCGATCTAAAAATAGAATATTTATCTTTCTTTCCGTCAATATGAGTGTGTGTCTCTTCTTCTCAACTTTTCGTAGGCAGAGATACCTCCCCGCCGATCTATGCATAACACACACCACCTATATTCTATATTTACAAGCAATGCTATAGAAAATTTGGCTCTCAAAATTTCCTCTCAATAGAACTTCTTGTATATTATTTTCAGTTCCCCACATGCGCTTTACTTTACCTTCCCACACCTTGCATGGAGATTTGAATTCCTTTTCATAGGGAAATCAGCGCTCAATATTTTTCTACATCATGGTTTGTAAATATTTGTTCGCGCCCGATCTATAGAAACTTCAACCGGATGAGTACAGATGGGTACACCCTTCACAACTGCCTTCCCCGATCCTCACAGATGCCAACAATATATTTCGAAAAATCAGCTTTTATCGAGGCTTTCTGGATTTGTTTATAAAAGCGCTCAACATGCGATCGAAGAATAGAATTTTTATCTTTCTTTCGGCCAATATGAGGGTGTGTATGTGTGAATGGAATAAGCAGGGATCGACGTAGATGAATATGAGGTCACTGGGTGACGTAACATTTTTATACGATATTCGAAGCTGTCAGTCTCTTCTACATTACCTTCTTTCTGTATACCGTGAGAATATTTATCGTTCTTTCGTGTATGTATGAATGGAATAAGCAGATATCGCCGTTTAATGTTGATGTTTTTTCATCCACCTGTTCAAGATAACATTTGGTAAAATAAAAACACCGAAATATTGTATTTATGAAAATCTTTATTTTAAAAATTATTAACAGTAATTACAAAACAGCTTTTTAGAATGAATTTTCTCATGATAATGATCTTAAGAGTGACTTATGATATTTATTGTTCTTAGATTCTAAAATTTTATTTTTTTGTTAATGAGTTGGTTGAGATTTTAAATTTTTTCCCATAGGAAGTGAAGCTTCATATTTAGTCTGGGAATTTTTTCATTGTTTTACAGTTTGACTCCTTAGGTGCCATTGATGATAACAATAGGAGGCATAATATGCAATTTTTCTGACTTCACTGGTAAGTGGTATGTATTCCACTATTCTATCATGCAGCAATAAACAGTAGGCTGTAGTGTTGGCTGGAACGTTCTCAGATGTCTTGAACTCCACTCTTATATCCACAGGGCCGGTTTTAATAGCCTCGTTTTGACGTGAACAATCAATTACTGAGATTGGAGCATTGCTCTTAAACTCATCCCATGAGAGGAGCGGTTGGAATTGACGTTGATAGTACGAAGGTTGAAATTTTATATACATATCATATAGACGTGCATATTTATCTATATCAAACTTCAGATTCAAATCGCTATGCCCCCTTTTAGACGGGCGGACACCGAACAGACAAAACGAACGAACAAACTGGGTGTATAAGGAAGAGGGTGAGAGAGTAAGATGGGGAGGGCAGACAATTTTCATGGACACTTTCAGCGAACTCTGAACGAACATTTTGACATTTCCTGCGTTGTTGTTGTTGTTAGGACAAGAAAGCAAAAGAGAATTTCAAAAAACAAGAGCAGCAAGCCATGAAGTTTTGAAATTTTGTTTGAAATTTTTGAAATTTTTCGGTAGTTTGTCCGTTCGTTGGTGTCCGCCCGTGTAAATGCCCAGCCGACACTTCACCGGGCTTCAAAAAGGAATTAACGATGACAGTTAAATTTTGTCTGTTCGGTGTCCGCTCGTCTAAAAGGGCCCTATACGGGTATGATTCAGAATTCAGGTGTACTTTAACATCTGTCAGCATGCAATGATCAAATTTGCTGGCATTTTTTTGGCATTTTTTGTTCTATCATTTTTGCGATTTGTTTGCAGAGCAAAGATAATATAGCGTGGTTTTTCCATCTGGGATGAAGTTTTAACAGACCAGGTGTGATGAGTTGTTGCTGGTAACCCCGGATACTCATATAAATCCCAACTTCTGAATGGCATTCGTATTTCACGCCCACTCTCAATGATTTTAAATATGACCAATTTCTCATGATCGACAACATTAACATGTGGAACGTGCCATTGAAGTTTAAATATTTCAATTTTTACAGCATCTGTTGGTGATACGATTGCATCTTCATCTGCCCTGCTTCGTATTAATACGAGTTCATGCTTAGCATTCGCAATAATTTTCTTATAGTCTTCAGCAAACCCCAACAATGATTTAAGTGGTACACAGAAATTGAAAAATCCTTCGGTTGGTGTAATCGACTTCTCAGGTGACCAGCTGGCGTTGAGTAACATTTTACTCTCATTTTCACTCAATGATATATAATTTTTTAGTGTTGTAGCAATTCCAAGATTTCGAGTTCTATCAATTTTAACGCCATTGAGCTCATATCCAATTTCCTCAAAGAGGAACGGTATAACATTATTCACCAGCTCTGCAGTGTCTGATATTGTATCATCTGATTTAATTAGTTTTCCTTCTATGTATGTAAAACTTTCGGCTGGTAAGACATATAGGGCTTGATGTTGCACAGAAATACGGATTTCATCGCTGTTTTTGAATGATGTTAAGAATGGTGGGTAGTCAATTTTTGATATGCTATTATCATAATTTACATCCCCAGTAATACTCAAGATGTTGCTCATTGCTTCAAATTTAGTTCTAATGATTTTAGAAATTTTTTATTATCGGCTGTCAGCTGACGTCTTGCACGCTTCAAGGTCACTGGTTGACTATTGTTCCCAGTGAAGTTCCTCCTATATATATATATCCTTATTGTTGTAAATTAGCATTCTGCGGCTTCAAGTGCAATCTGATAGTTATCGTTTCACCTCGAAAATTTATTAGATCTCCGTCCTGATCAACGATCTTCAGTGTGAGAGAACTTATCCGTTTGACGTTCACAGGTAAATAGATCACATTCGAGGGAACCTCTACTATTTTATAACCAGGTCCCACGATTGGAGCAAATTCTTGGAGCATATGCACATGTTTATTGTTAATGTATGAGCCTGATATGATGTTACATTCTACCCGAATAGTATTAACTTTAATTATATTAACAGGTAAATCTGATGTATGTAGCATATTTGCACCCAATAAACGTTTTCCAAATCCCAACAGTGGAGCGATAGATCGCTCTTTTTCAAAATGTAAAACTTCGGAGGCCTTTATTTCACTCTTCAAGGTATTATTGTTTGCTCTTAATAAGACTGATACCTTGCTGTTGCTTTTATTTAAACTTTGCTGCACCAATGTTGCTATATCATCAATCTCATATGATCCCACAGGTATTTCGATAGACGCATCCCCCACATGCAATAAATTGTTGCTCTCATCAATATTAGGTATAGAATTGTACGTTTGAAAATCGATCAATCCGCAAACGTAATCTCCAACTAATTCCAATGGTGGAAAGTATTCGGCGGCGATAACCGATGTATTGCCTGTAAGAGAGAGTGTTATCGACATGGCTACTTGAAATGAAATGACTATGGTTATTTGCGAAACTCTTTATTTATATATGTTGAATAACATTATGTAAGAATTTTAAACATAAGTGGCCGCAAATTACTGAATCGAAATTTTGATGAGGTGTATAGTTGTATTTAACTGTATCACCCAAATAATTTGCAACTTCTCGAGGCGGCTGCAAGTTTCCAAAACTATCAAAGTAATTTATGATATTTCCATTCTTCTTGTACGCTACCCAATGCGTTCCAGGTCCAGATGACACATCTAGATTTATAATGCCACTCTCATTTTTCCATGGTTTTCTAGGTAATTGATCGCGCATAAATACTCCTCGAAAGTGGGCTATGTGCTGTGAATATTTACGTAGATCATTTTCATTGAGAGCTCTTTTAGGTAGCGACTTTAGTAGTTTTTTGGCTGAGGGTTGAGGAAAAGTCCCAGTCCTTTCCTATATGGCTTTAGAAATAATCCTTGTCCACGTTTTCCTAGTGCTATAGCTTCCATTGACTCATTATGGCGTTTCGCTTCTTGCAGTTCTTGCCGTGCGCTGCTTGCGGCGTTCACAGCTTTAGCTATGCCTGCAGCACCCCCCGATAGCGCTCCAACGGCTGAAAGACCAGCAAAAAGTGGAATTAGGAATGGTAAAACGCCTCCTACTTTAGGCACTGGTATCACTCTAGGTGTAGTGAATGCTTTTTTCTTTCCCTTGATAACATCATTTGCTGCACTTAGAGCAATTTTAGTAGCTTCCAACAGGTCTTTTGGCTTTTTCAGTTTTAAAATTTTTCGAGCATTACGTACAGCTACACGAAATGATGGTCGTAACGTATTCTTCTTCTTCTTTTTCGAGCAGTTGATTTTTGCCTTGATGCCCATTCCAATTTTGATTTTAGCTTTCATGGCGTTTGTTATTAATAGCGTGTTGGCTCGTTCTGCAAAGCTAGCGTCTTTAGATTTTACTCGCTGCCAAGCTTTCTCTTCTAAAATACGATCAGCTATATGTCGGTCACTTAAGTCCTTATGATCACGATATGCAATATCATGCTGTTTGCAAGCAGCGTCGAGTGGGTTAATGCCGGGGTCTCTGCGGGCTAATCTTTTAGCTAACTTTGTTCCTGGACCGCAGTACTGATATCCTGGTAGATGAAGCTCAATTGGTAACTTATTTATAATAGAGTTTAATAGTCCTTTCCTTTTGATGTCTTTTCGTCGAATAAGGTGGATCTTACTATGGTTACTCATTTTATAGGTTTACTGCAAGACTGATAAAAATCTATAAAAGTACCGGTATTTATAGGGAACGTGTTAGTAGACAACATGAAGTTTGTCAAGCAACGAGCGTCTCTACCTGTTAGAAATTCTGATACTGAAATTACGAGTACATTGAAGAAAAAACATGGAGTGCTGCTACCAAACAGTATGCGAGGAATTATTGTTGGACCATCGAATTGCGGCAAGACAAATGTTATGCTAAATTTACTGGAGCACCCTAATGGTCTACGATTCGAGAATATATACATTTACTCAAAGTCATTAAGTCAACCGAAATATGAGTATTTGAGAAAAGTTGTAACTCGCATATCAGGCTTGGGTTATTATACGTTTTCTAACAACTGCGACGTTATACCGCCAGAAGAAGCAAAGTCAAACTCAATTTTCATCTTTGATGATGTGGCCTGCGATAAACAAAATAATATTAGAGCATACTTTTGTCTGGGGCGACATAAAGGTATTGACAGCTTTTACCTCTGCCAGACATATACTCATATACCAAAGCATCTAATTCGCGATAATGCAAACTTTCTAATCATATTTAAACAAGATGATTTGAATCCTAAGCATATATACAATGATCATGTAAATAGCGATATGGGATTTATAAAGTTCAGAAAAGCGTGTGCAAACTGTTGGAAAGACTAATATGGATTCTTAGTAATTGATAAGGACAGCCCTATAGATAAAGGTCGATATCGAAAAGGCTTTGATGCTTTCATGAGCTTATAAAAGGAGCTTATTGTTAAGATCACAGATACCCAGCATACCTGATCTACCTGGTCTATCTGGTCTACCTGGTCTACCTAGTCTACCTGGTCTACCAGGTCTACGTAGTCTACCTGGTCTATCTGGTCTATCTAGTATACTTGGTCTATCTGGTCTACCTGGTCTATCTGGTCTACATGGTCTACCTGGTCTACCTGGTCTACCTGGTCTATCTGGTCTACGTGGTCTACCTGGTCTACCTGGTCTATCTGGTCTCTCTGGACTATATAAGTGACTATCAGTATGCCTATATATCAGTGTAACTGTAACTATCAGTGTAGCAACATGAATGAAAAACTATTGAAGGATATTATAAAAACACGTGATGCTATACGAAGGAAGTATAAAGCTCTCAAGACCGGTAAAATTGAATCAGAAGCTCAGTTGGAGGAAACATTTAAACCAATAACCCGGAAGCTGGAAAAGCTCACAACATCTTGAGCCAGAAGAAGAAATTAAAGAAGAGAACAATGAAGAAACATACACACCACCACGTAAATATTTAAAGATGGAGCCAACTAGTACCCCTCTTAGGGGTGTTTCCGATTATGATGATGACGATGATGAAGAGTTTTCTACACCTATAAAAGAACAGATATTAGAGTCACCAGGCAAGATACTAAACAAAAACAACCAACTACTTGAAAATGAGAGCAATAAAATTGACAAAATTTATGGGGTGTACTATCATAACGATATGTTAAATATTGGTAATTCCAGCATTAAAGTTGATAAAGAAAACTTTCTTATTGGTGAGAAGCAGTATAAGATAACTGAAGGTTTAGCTGAACTACTTTTTATGAAAAAGCCTCAAGGTTACTCAATAGACGATATGACCAATTATCAAGCAATTGTAAATGACACATCCGCCTACAGACGCGATTTTAAGGAAAACCAGCAAATGAAAGGAACAAATACCTTTAAATATAGAAAAATTATAAAACAGTTGATTCGCACTCCTCATACTGGAAAGGGAATAATGCAAATTCCTAAGAAAAATATTGACTACATATATTGGGATGACCCTAATGAGCTAGTAGATCGGCTCCGCATATTGGTAGCATCGCAGCAAGCTGGAAATAATAGTCATACTAATGAGATAGTATCAATCATTGAGGAGTTACGTGAAGCTGACATTATAGTATAAATATTAGCATACATAAAAAATAGTTACATTTCTGAAATGAGCGTTGACAAGTTTGGCCGATCTTCTAAACGACAAAAATTTGGAGCATGTAACGGCAGGTTATTCCCTCGTGTAAATACATTCTGTTCTGTAGGCACTATAGAATTATGAAATTTTGATGAATTTGAAAAGGGGTAGGCGAATGGGAAAAAGCACTGAGATTTTTGGAAAATTTGGGACGTTTTTTTTTTCTTCAAAAAGGAAGGAGGCCGGAAAGGAAAGAAAAACAGAAAAAAAGGATATTAGTTTTTTTTCTGCCTGCGAGTTTTTCCAGAAGGATGTAAAAGGAAATCGAATTGAAAAAAAAAGTTTTGTTTAAATTTTGGAAAATATTATGCTGATAAGTCTTAAACCCGGGGATTAAGTTCGAGGGAAATACACGAGAATAGGGACAAGTAGGCATAAAGCCACCCATCCTGGTAATTGATTCGTGACGGGACATAAGGACCTTGTGAAGTAGGATCTGGTGAGCCTCCATTGGATAGGACGCTGTCAGTCCAGCCACCCGTGGACGATCGCTAAGTCTAAAGAAAGTGTCCAAAAGAAGTGGCGCATTATAGAAGGAAGTAATCTTCCCTACCGCAGTGCTGAAGGATAGGATATGACTTGTGGAGATCTCTAATGCAGTCTACCAGGTATCGTGAATATTATTTCTAAGAAGTGCAGTGTTAGGGCGTACCTACTTTGCGGAAGAAAAAAGAAACGTTACCGGCTCGCATATATATAGGATCAAGGCAGAGGCGCTCCTAAAGGTCTCTAAGGAGCAACCTGGCGCTAACCACTTGTTTATTTACGGTGTATTTATAGTATGGCAGAAGGACGTAGATGAATCCGAGGAAGATTAATTGTTATTGGAATTAATTCATTACACATATTGTTCAGCCCTAGATATTAATTTATTTAATTTTTTTATGAACACATTTCAGTTTGTTTTCATATTTAATTTCTAGCAGTAAGTTTTTATTCTTGTTATATTGAGATAGTTCGAATTGTTTTATGATTAATTTTTTTTGGTGATGGTGATGGGCTGAGTGCCTAGTTCATACTTAATTTAATTTTTCATATTGGATCATTTTGTGTAGGTTCTCTGTTGTTGTCAAACACTTCTGTATTCACAGTGTTTCCATGTAGTGTTGAGCCACAATTTTTTTTGTCGTAATTGTATAAAGGTAAACAAAGAAAAAAAAACGTCGTGGTACCAGGGCGGGTTTTTTCGACCTTTAATGTTGAAGATTTTGTAAATGCATGGTAATATAAAATACTTGGTCTAAGTGCATCACTATCCTTTCTAACTTGGATTTTGATTATGTAATTGTCTTTCGAATAATGTAATATTACATAGGGTGTAATGAATTAAATAATTGTATGTCTGAGAATTATTGTGTTTTGTGTGTGGTGAATGTTCGTGTTCTTGGAATTTTTAGGTAGGATGATGTGCTAAGGCAATATCAGAATGGCCTAGTGGATGGCGATGTCTCTCGCCCCAGAATTTTCTTTCAGGTTCCCTCCCCACACGCTTTCCTAAGTACTCCGCGTCCGCCCTGATAGTGGGGCACTCACAGACAGGTAAGTGGTGGTGATGCACATTAAATATGTGGTACCTCTGGAGTCTCTCCACTCCACGACCCCCCCCCCCCCCCCCCCGACGAGCCAGCCCTACTCTTGAGGCCCGGGGTATCACCGATGTTTAGGTTGCTTGGAATTTTCTTTCAAATTTTTGTTTTTTTGTATGTGGATCTGAGGTTGGCTTCTTCGGGCAACCAACCCGAGGTTCACATTACAAGCAGTGGGTGATCGCGGACCACCTGGAATTCCTGGAAAAGACGGTGCTACTGGTTCTAAAGGTGACCGGGGCCCAAAAGGAGACGGTTTTAATTTAACATCAGATGGTGACTATGATCTTTCATTGAAAAGAATAAAAAACCTCGGTGATCCAAAAGAAAACGTTGACGCTGCAACTAAAAACTATGTTGATGATGAAATACAAAAAAGCGTGAACAAAGCAGTACAGAATTTAACGTTGTATATAAATGGTGAAATTGAAAAAATTGAAAAATTTATATTCTCCAATATAATTAAAAAACCTCAAGATGGCGTCTATGAGTGAGAGGCAAGTAGTGAATGAGCTCCACAAACCTGCTCGTCGAAATTTTTCTAGACGGAGAGTTATCATTAAAGGTCTGGATGATTTGTGGCAAGCTGACTTGGTTGAAATGGATGCTTATAAACACGTAAACAAAGGATTACGCTATTTGCTGACTGTAATTGATACATTTTCTAAATATGCTTGGGCTATACCAATTAAAAGAAAAACCGGATTAGAAGTTACAGAAGCACTGCACTCAATATTCAAAGATGTACACCTAAAAATTTACAAACGGATGATGGCAAGGAATTCTACATCTCTCACTTTCAAAAGCTAATGAACAAATATGAAATTAATCACTACTCAACATATACAGCGCTTAAAGCATCCATAGTGGAAAGATTCAATCGAACTTTAAAGAGCATGATGTGGAAGGAATTTAGCATGAATGGGTCCTACAAATGGTTTCATATGATAAAAAAACTGATTTCACAATACAATACGAAAGAACATCGAACAATCAAAATGCGCCCCGATTTCAATAAAGCAAATGAAAAGCACCTTCTTGCTACAGCCTATAATCGTATCAAAATTGCTGCTTCAACATCATATAAAATAGGAGATCACGTCCGTATAAGCAAATATAAACATGTATTTGAAAAAGGCTACACACCAAACTGGACCGCTGAAATTTTAAAAATCTCCAAGATTCAACTAACTAATCCAGTAATGCCCTTATGACATTCACTTTTTTTTGGCTGATAAATCTGCTAGAAAATCCAATTGTGCGAAAAAGATAGAAATATTTTGTTAGAAAAGGATAGCATTGGTTTTTATATTTTTTGAAATAAGTTTTGACAGTTCTATCTCAATTGTGTTCTGTTAGCAGTAATAAAATCAAAGTAGCAGTAGAAAAATCAAGAACTGTCATGAAATCTTGAATTTTTTCCAGGGTACGAAAAAGCTCGCTCCGGAAAGCTCTTTATAAAATAGCTCCGGCTCCGGAGCCGGAGCCGAATTTTTTTTCGTAAGGAGCTCTCGCACCTGAGCCGGAGCCGTACTTTTGGCTCTGAGCTCGGAGCCAGAGCCATTTTTTGGCTCATTGGGCGCGTTTAGGCCGAAGTTAATTTAACTGAGCTAGGCAAATTAAAAACGGCATAAATAGCAATTTTATTATTATTTGTAAAATGGGAAATGTTATTATTTTTGCTTGTTATTAGCTGTAAAATAAGAACTGTCAAATGGCATGCTAGAAACGGTGCTAATTTAACAGCGTTCATTTAACAGAGTTAAAATAACTCGGGCCTAAACGCGCCTATTGGGGCAACGTAGACTAGTCATGATTACTATGTAGTAAAACCGATTTTTAAGAAGAGAGAGGTGAAGGGGCGGCATGCTCACCCCGCCCCTTCACGTCTCTCTTCGTAAAACTCGGTTTTACTACATAGTAATCATGACTAGTCTACGTAGCCCCATTGAGCCACATAACGGCTCCGGCTCTTCATTTTATTACTGAAACTGGTGGTATATCCAAGCGTATACATGCATTACATTCAGCGGCTCCATGATATGCAAAGATAAAGATCAGTGTTGGGCATAATCAACTAATTTTTTAATCAGCATGATTGAATGATTAACTCTTTAGTGATTAATATGAGCTTCCCTGAATTTTTTTTGAATTTTTTTTAGATCAACTTCAAATTTGGCATATATATGTTTAGTTCGCGTGAAAATACAATCTGGCTATTTTATAAAAAATTCAAAATGGCGGACTAATTTTGGCAATTGTGTTCCGATTGAACTGAAAATCAGTTTCTAGGGGCTTTAAGGGTTCCAAACGGCGAATTTGTGTTTAAAATTTGAAAATTCAAAATGGCGGACTAATTTTGGCAATTGTGTTCCGATAAACAAAAAAGGGGCATGCCTGGCGGAAGGTAAATATGAAGGGGTATGCCATACAAGGTGGTGTGTGTTATGCATAGATCGGGCGGGGAGGTAAATATGAGGGGGTGTTTTCCATAGAAGGCGTGTGTATGGCTCTTCCCCCTGGTTGTGTGTGAGGGTGTGCGTGTGGGTATGTGTGGGTGTGGCTGTGTGTGAGTTGCACACGCATACATAGAAAGCTCAAAGCGAGGGTATCTGAGGGGGGAGCGGGAAAGGCAAATATGAGGGGGTGGCCCAGAACACCTCTTGTATATCTACTGTCGGTATAAAATGAAAAAAAGGAAACGATGGTTCAAAACAATTTCTGCGTGAATGAAATTATACGGAAATGTTTATGCTTTATTTTAAAAAAATTAAAGATAATGTGTGTGAGAAAGGGAAAGGCTGTGTGTGTGTGGGTGTGTGTGTGTTGTTCATATTACATCATGTTGTGAAATTAGGCTGTTGTTTTCATTCATTATTGAAAGAGAGGATATTAATTACTAACAGCAGTTAATAATGTTATTAGTAATAAAGAAAATGTTATGCGAGAACAAACAAAAGCAATTATTAATTTCAAAGGCTGTTTTGACCGTATCTGAGTAAGCTACTGTTTTTATTCAACGTTCCCCATACCCCTGATAAAAAAACAACATCACATCTTACCGTTGGAAAGATGTGATAAAAGCGTTTATCGTCCGCGGGGCTCAGGCGGTACTTCCGATCTAAAATCGAAACAGTAAAAAAAAGAAAAAAATCTCTGAAAAACACAGGTTTGTTGTTGTGTGATTCTTACCCTGGTAAAGGTTTAAAGCGAAATAAAAAAGCCGCGGCTCAATGAGAAAGAATAAAAAAGATCTTCAGCAAGCCGCGAGGGTGCAAAGCACAGAAAACATTTTACACCTTGAATACTAATGAGCTATCGACCGGCGACTCGCTTGAGATGGATATTGCTAAAAAGTGAAAAAGTGAAAAACTAAAAGAAGAAATGCATGAGATGTATGAATGAAAAATACAAAATGCATGAAGAGAAGTGGTGTAAAATAATCGACAGTTCTTGAAAGCAAAAGTGCTCGCTTAGAACTATTGGTGATGGCACTCGGGCATTAATTATATGCAATTGCAGGTGTCCATTGTCTGGCTCAAGCCTATTTAGAATTTTATGGAGATTCCCCGACGTAATGTTTATGATTTTTACTGTGGTGAAACTTGGGTGTGCTTAAGCAAATCCTCAGCAAAAATTTAAGTTCAAGTGCAATAAATTATGCCTACTCTTGAGTCAAAGATTCGAGCGTTAATTATATGCAAATATGCCAGTGACATGTCCATTGCCCTTTACTATAGAGAGAAAACCTTGAGTGTCTTTATTTGTTTTGTTTACCTTTTTTCTGAAAGGGTATTACTAACTAACTAACTAATTGCTCCTTTAATCCCTCATGGGACATAGGGCGGAAACAGTTGCCCTCCAGCGGACTCTGTTTTACGCGACAGCTCTCAGCTCTGACCAGGATCTTCCGGTTGTTGCGGCCTCTGATAATAGGGTTCTCCTCCACGTTGTTCTAGGTCTTCCGACCCGACGGGATCCTTGCGGATTCCAGTCAAGGGCCTGTTTGGCTAGATTATCGTCTTCGCGTCGCAAGGTGTGGCCAATCCAATTCCATTTCCTTCGCCTGATTTGGTCGTCTATCCTTTCTTGTCCGGCACGGCGCCATAGTTCTTCATTTGAAATTCTATCTTGCCAGCGGATTTTTAGGATACGACGTAGGCATCTGTTGATGAAAACTTGTAGGCGCCCTGTGATGAATTGGGTGACTTTCCATGTTTCGCAACCAGGGGCGGATCCGGCCCTCAAAAAAGATTGTGGTCACGGCCGCCCGAAAATCGGCCAAGTGTGAGTCGGAGTATGAACTTGCTCATGATCGATATAGTGCAATCCTACAAAGGAGATGTTTACAAAATATATGACGCCCTTACCAAGATTTTGTACAGTGTAGTTCCACGTGGGCAAAGCCGTGGGGCAAACACTAGTAGGTAAATCGATTGCGTAGGTCAAGCAGCATTGGATGTCGTTAGTGCTTGGTCGGGGGACTGCTTGGTAAAACAACACCCGCGTTTGCAATCGTCTATGCCGATGCGGATGCATTTATAATTGTCCATGCCTGTAGCGGGAGCGTGCGTACCCGTGCGGCATTCGCATTTGTTCGTTATGCGTCCTAGGTGCGGCGCGGGCATGCTTTAAAGAAAATTAACCAACTAAATTATTTTTACTCAGGTTTGAATAAACTAGGATTATCAATATTTTCGCTAAATTGGCGAAGTATAGGTGCGAACGTACGAGATTTAGATGACGAAGTTGTAAAAAAAATGAATGTATTACTTTTATGAGAAACTTGGATGAAAAATGAAGAATATGATGAGGACTCCGCTAATGTTTTAACATCTCATACAATACAAAAACGCCATCGCTTAGTCACGATAAATCACCATGAAATGTGTGTAGGCAGATCTATGGTAGAAAAAGGACAGATGAATTTGATGGTAGTTATTTATGTATCGCCCACTGACATATAGATATGGACTGCTAATTGATAACTTTCAATGGCACCATTTTTCTCCAGAAGAAGAAGACCTTTTCTATGTAAACAACCATTTTTTTTCGAATTTAGAGGAAAATAAGTAATAACATGTATGTTATAATTGATAGAAATAATTTTCCATCATTATTTTTTATTTAGTAGCAGTTTTTTCGTTAAATAAATGTATTTTTTTAAATATGTGAGGGTTCTTTCCCTCTGTTTAACGAACTTTTAAAAATAACGAAAGTAGAGAAAGAAGAAAAAACTCTATAGCTGTCTACTTTTTTCTTATTATGTTTATATCGCTGACATGCACTAAACTGTTTTTTATTTTAAAACCGATTAAAGTTCATAGGATTTTAACGGAACGATAGTTTTTGGTGCCACTTTTTTGTATGGGATTTTGCTTATTTAGCAGTCCATATCTATATATGTCAGTGGTATCGCCGCATAAAACTTTCGCGAAATAATCCAATTCATACATGACAATCTCCACTTCTGAAGGTTCAATTTTACTAGGACAAAACTTCAACAAAATCCCCATGATTTTGAGTTGCGATTTCAATATTATTTTTTCATTAGATACTAGGTCCAAACTTTGTGGATGAAGGGGAAAGTGGGGATGATGAGAGGTACCACCCCACTTCCCCCTTCATTCACAAAGTTCGTGAGGAAAGTTCTTGGGAGAGAAGCGTCTAAACAGACCCAATTTTGACAAAAGTACCACGACATATGGAACCTCACTTGATGCAGTTTTTACGCAATTTTTAGACCAGTTTCAATCGAAAATATTTCAGTTATAATAAAACCTTTGTTCGTTTTATAGGTTTTAATGTATATAGGAATTCATAAATATCGATATTTTCAAATTGTACTTGTATCAAGTCCCTCGGTAGGCTCGTCACTATACTTCCTGCATCTGTCGTTGGCCTTACTTTTCTGAAAGCGTACTATAGGTATATCCGACAGACCTCCACTATATCAAGCATATTGTTAGCTGGTTAATATCAACACTCATCTTTTTTTAAGGCATAGGATATAATATCATCGGCCTATCAATCTCAATACACCGTGAAAGTGTGACGTCACAAGTCTATTAGGGTTGTGGGAATGCCCATCGTGCTCACAACGGTGGATCCGCCCATGTTCGCAACCGTACAAAAGAACTGCCTTAACGTTGGAGTTGAACAGCCGCAATTTGGTGTTAATTGAGATCTCTGTTGATCTCCATATGTGAAACAGGCATGCATATGCGCTTCTTGCTTTATTTATTGTGGAACTGACATCTTCTTCTGTAACGCCGTTTTCGGTAATAATACTACCGAGGTAACAGAATTTGTCTACCAGTTCCACGTCACGGTTATTTAGCGCTGTCCGTTCAAGGGTGTTTGCATTTATCTGCATTTCTTTTGTTTTAGTCGGATTTAACCTTAAGCCCGCCGAGCTACTTTCTGTTGCCAAATTGTTTAACATGTTTTTGAGGTCCTGGTGTCTGTGGGCCAGCAAACAGATATCATCCGCGTAGTCGAGATCCTTAAGGCGGTCTAGCAATCCCCATTGTATGCCACCTGTTCTTCTATTTAGAGCGCTGACAAGAATGTCGTTTATTACTATAAGAAATAGTAATGGTGAAAGTAGACATCCTTGTCGTACTCCTGAGCTCACCTCAAAGTTGTCGGATAATTTTCCATTATGGAGAACTCTGCATTTGGAATTGTTGTATAGAGCTTTTATCAATTCTATTATTTTTTCCGGCAGTCCACGTTTCCGTAGAGCTCGCCATATAAAGCTCCTATTGACCGAGTCGAACGCTTTGTCATAGTCTACGAAAGCAAGGTAAAGGGGGGATCGGAATTCAGTAAACTGCTCCACTATATATATATATATATATATATATATATATATATATATATATATATATATATATATATATATATATATATATATATATATATATATATATATATATATATATATATATATATATATATATATATATATATATATATATATATATATATATATATATATATATATATATATATATATATATATATATATATATATATATATATATATATATATATATATATATATATATATATATATATATATATATATATATATATATATATATATATATATATATATATATATATATATATATATATATATATATATATATATATATATATATATATATATATATATATATATATTATATATATATATATATATATATATATATATATATATATATATATATATATATATATATATATATATATATATATATATATATATATATATATATATATATATATATATATATATATATATATATATATATATATATATATATATATATATATATATATATATATATATATATATATATATATATATATATATATATATATATATATATATATATATATATATATATATATATATATATATATATATATATATATATATATATATATATATATATATATATATATATATATATATATATATATATATATATATATATATATATATATATATATATATATATATATATATATATATATATATATATATATATATATATATATATATATATATATATATATATATATATATATATATATATATATATATATATATATATATATATATATATATATATATATATATATATATATATATATGTATATATATATATATATATATATATATATATATATATATATATATATATGTATATATATATATATATATATATATATATATATATATATATATATATATATATATATATATATATATATATATATATATAATATATATATATATATATATATATATATATATATATATATATATATATATATATATATATATATATATATATATATATATATATATATATATATATATATATATATATATATATATATATATATATATATATATATATATATATATATATATATATATATATATATATATATATATATATATATATATATATATATATATATATATATATATATATATATATATATATATATATATATATATATATATATATACATAATATATACCTATATTTTTATATTTATTATAACTATACTTACATGAGAAAGATTGATGGATACAGACATTTCAACATCAATTTAGGATAACTAATTTAATGCAGTCAAAAGTAGTTACTCACTTCCTATAAATATAATGAACGATGTACATACATTTTTGGTATCCGATGAGTCGCGTGGAAGGCTAAACCAAGCTTCGGAAATGCACGATTAAACTTTATACCCACATACTAATTTTCAAATGTGTTGATTTCTATCGCCATAGTACATAGTGGATAGTACATAGTGCATACATTGTAAATAGTACATAGTACATAGTAAATGGTACATAATGCATTATACATAGT